>CM021109.1:538463136-538938997 GCA_007115665.2 Sequoiadendron giganteum
TCTCCATCTCCCACTCTCCACTTCTCCCCTTCTCCCACTCTCTGCCACTCTCCCCCTCTCTCCCTCCCTGTCTATCTCCCACTCTATCTCCCACTCTCTCCCTCTCTCTTTCTCCCACTCTCCCCTTCTCCATCCCTCTCTATCTTCCACTCTCCCCCTCTCTCCCTCCCACTCTCTCAGAAACCCCTATACTATCAAAAATACACTAAGAAAACTTAATTTCACATAACGCGCTCACATTATAACATGAGCGCATTTTGTAGTTTACTAAAACGGTAAAAAAATCAATATACCCATGATTTGGAGGCCCACATTAAGCATATTCCCCTGGTTTTGTGCGTGCTCCGAAAAAATATATATTTTTGATGATGTTGTGAAGTGTGCAAGCATCTTTTTCACTTTCCATCACCTTTTCCATGATCTTTTTACGACCTTTGCATGAAATAGCAGAGTTTCGATGTTGAAAGACATATAATATCAATTGAAGTTTGAATTTCATTGAAAACTGAAATACAATTGAAGTGTGGAAGGGAACAAGCTTTTGAACAAGTCAAACTGTTGTGGAGTTTGAAGAAAGAAGAAGATAAGGCTACATAATTGGGTTGAATTCCTCCATTTGAAAGTCTAGTTTTTAAGGTATGTGAATTCTTTACAAATTTTCTTTCATTCTATTATGGCTTGCTTTCATTTTTGTTTGTCATTATAACCTTAGGTTGTCAATGCACATTTTAAATTACCAAATTATATACACAATTATTTACACTTGCCAATTACAGAAATTCAGAACCATTCACCAAAACTCATCCTCTAAGACCATTCCCAGACCATTCCAAAGCATCAAACATCTTCAAAATACCCTGCACAAGGTCAAAAGTTCATTACATAGACCAGTCCTTCAACAATTGATGGGGAGTCTTATCTTTCAAGAGCAATCTTGCTCTTCCCAAGACCTATTCTCTGGTCTTCCTAGGGTATTCTTCTCTACCCTACTCAGGGATCCCTCCTAAACCCCTCTCACCTCATAAGACTATCCACCAAGTTCAAATTCTTCACCATTGCTCTCAATTCACCACTAAGCTTCCCTGGGCTCCACATTGACCCAAAGTGTCCTAACCACTCGAGGGGCTACGAAAGGGTATTCTCACTATCCCCTTGTTGATTTGAATCCTCATTGATCCATCTCATAGGATTATTTCACCTTGTACCCATCGCTTTCTTGAAAAACCCAATTTTAGGCCTTGTAGCCTTTTGCCCAATTAAGCCTCCTAGAACCTATTTTCTTGGCTTTTCTCAAAAACGGTCTTAACAACCCCCAAATATTTTTATAGATTATTTCTAGTGGTACTCTAGGCTTCAATATTTACCAGGTTTTTAGTCCCTTTGGCATCCGTACATAGGATTGTCCTCATACCCCCTATTTTCAAGGGTTTCTAAGGTTTTGGCTCCTTTTTCCAACTTTGAGGGCTTCAATGACCTCCTCAACTCTCCTCCTTGCACACAAATTTCTAGAATATGTGTTCCCACACTCTCTTGCTCTTGATTTGCACAAACCAGTCCATTTAGCAACTTTCTTTACTGTTGTCCTCTCCAAGCCACTAGCCAAAATGCACTTGCACTCGCCTAGTTCTTGATGAATTCACCATCTCCCCTGCAAACCAAGACACCACACACCATATGTACACTATAAAAACAGTCCCCTACTTGATTCCAAGTTTCCATGGTAGCCTTTCCATGGGAATTCAAGTGGGGATCATTATTTCCAAAAACTGGCTTGAATCGGCTATGAGACCAAACACTCTAAAAACTTGCAAAACAGAAAGCAATTGAACTAAATGGATAATATAATGCTTCACATAGTAATTAAGTGACACAATTGAAAGACTCAAAGCATTAAACAAGTCCTTTCAATCCATTCTTGACTGGATGAAGGCACAAAAATAGAAATTCAATGAAATTTGCACTCTTCCAACTCACAAATTCCCCTTCCAAAACTCCAAATCATACAATAGCTTTCCCACATGCTCAATTAGGGTTTTTATGACCTTATATACCTTTCTCCCATGTGCTAGGACCCTTGGTTCGGGCTTAAAGCATCATTAATGCCCTTTTCCCACTTTTAGGACAAATTGCCAAGTCTACATGGACTAATTTGCCTAATTTCATCATTCAGGCTTCTCCAAACTTCAAGGCTCTAGACTACCCTAAGTTTGCCTTAACTCACACATCAAAAACACTATTGGGACTTTACATCATAGTCCTTATTCCCTTGGTGGTTGGCTAGAACCATCAAAAATAAAAGACTACTTTTGTACAAGATGATTGTATGTATTATTTAAATGAAGCCATCAATGACTTATATTTTTCAATTATTTTGAATGGATACATTTTTTAGGAACTAATATTCGTCTCATTACAATGGTATAGATAAAATTATCCACCATGCCGAAGAAAAAGATAAAGAGGAAACTAACAGGCTAAGAGAACGAAACCTTGAAAGAAAAGGAGAGAGTTCGGGTGGCGGCATATCGTGAAAAGAAGAAATTGGAAACGATTGATGAAAACAACCCAATTGTAGAGGAACCTCAACCGTCAAAAAGAGAACGGGAATTGGCAGCACAAAAGGCATGAATGCGAAAGCATCGTCGTAATACAAATTCAAATACCGTAGTTGGAGACACACCCTCTATGACAAGTGAATATGAAGGGACACCATTAAGCACAAGCGAATATGGAGGGACACCATCTAGCAAAAGTGAATATGGACGGACACCATCTACTGCAAGTGAATATGGAGGGACACCATTTACCACAAGTGAATATTGTTGGACACCATCCAACACATCTCAAGTTGAGAGTACATCATCACTCAAAATTGATGAAGAAGGTATGCCATCATTCCCATGTGAACCTCAAGGTATGTCTTCTTCTCCACCCTCGATCGAAGGTATGCAATCTAGCCCACATCAATTAAATATTGATGAAATTCCTAATGTTGAGATGTATGTACCTAGGAGAACACCACTAAGAATTTTGCGTAGAAAACCAAAGTATTTGATTAATATTGATGATGAGATTTTGCAGCACATGGAAGGTAAGATTTCAACACGCACTTGTAGAAGATATGCTGATAAGATTTGGGAACGATTCTTTGAAAGGCTAAATGAGACTACAAGATGTCAACTATTTGTTGAAATGATGCGTGGTGTAAAGTATAGGAACACCATGAAGACTCTTGGGTTGAGAACATCGAATGCATCGAGTGAAGACACTATTGTGAAGAATCTAATGGATGTTTATGAGAGTGTGGTTAAGACCTCACGCTCAAAGGATAGTAATGTCACCCGACATGTCATTACATCGACTTTGGTAAGTTATCAAACAAAGAGAGCTCGCCTAATTAGAAAGACTAGTGAAAAAATAGGAATTAGTAGAAAAAATTTATCAAGAGTCATTCAAAGGCGGCCAAGAATTGAGGGCAATGATACAAATGAATTATGGGAATTCTCGGGGAGACTGTCACAAAAAGATAAAGAAGTTGTCGAAGCCTTGAGAACACTAATTGAAGAGTATTGGAAGAATAACACAAGGCCATCTCCAAATCAAAGGGATGTGGTAAGAAGGAGAATCGACAGTCGGAATCGTGAGCCACATCCAAAGCATTTTTTGGATATGACTCAAACCCAATTTTTTCAGAAATTTGAAAATGATTATCCTCAAATTAGTATTTCTCAAAGATATTTTGAACTGCTTAAACCTTTTTATGTCAAGATAAATCACACACACACTACTTGTTGTTGTAGACTGCATATTGAATTTTCTAACCATTACGATGTTTATCGTTCTATATGTTTAGATTTGCATACTAACGATGTTTTGAAGGATTGTGGCATAAAAGACCCACCAAAATCTTCAAGAGAGTTCTTATCAAAAAATTTATGTCAAATAGAGGATGGCCATATATTCTATAGGACAACATGCTTGGATGGTTCATGCAAGCGTGGCGGTGGCTTCCAGCGTATGCCAGTATGTCAACATATGGAAAGCACAAATGAGGTGGGATAAAAACTAGTAGAGTTTGGGAAGTATAAAACAGTGGCATATGCTACAAAAGATGGGTCTCAAGAAAAAAGGTGTGATTTGGTTATTGAGAAGATTCCAGTGTACAAATTTATGACCACATTTCGTGACAGTATACTGTCTAAGTATGCAATGCATACCCATAGAGCCTGATGGTTGGACACGCAATTCAAGCTATGCAAGGACACCTTTCTAGTTGGAAGCATAGTATCCATGGCTAACTTTGCAAAGAACTACATTCTACAACCACAACATGAGGTACAGTCACAATATTACAACTCTACACAAGTTTCGATATTTGTGCACATAGCATTCATTCATGCATCTAATAGTACAGATGAGCAAAGGAAGGTATTGAGGGAGTACCACTTTTACATTAGTGATGATCACACACATTCTCCAGAGTTTGTGCAAGGTTGCTTCCAGATGTTCTACAGTGGTTTGGCTCAGAGGGGCATAGAATACGATCAACATATAATATGGTCTGATAACTGTGCAGCACAGTTCAAGAATTCGCGCATGTTCTACTGGTTGTGCAGGATGCATGTCATTACAGGTGTTCAACATATGTGGAACTTTTGTGAGGCTGAACATGGAAAGGGGGAGCATGATGGTGTAGGAGCATGCGTGAAAAGAGCATTAGCACGAGAAGAGTTAAAGTATAAAGACAGTGCAAAGTTGATAGATGCAAAATCAATCGTCGAGTGATGTAATGCTTTGATGGGTCTAGGTAATGAAGGTACATCTTTAGTTCGTAGATTTTTTTGGTTGATGGATGATACTAACATTGCACCATATGAAGACTGTTGTACACTAATAGGATTGAGTGAGGTACACTCTTTCCTTAGCTCAAATACAGGTTCATGGAGTATTGATACATTAAAGATGGCATGCTTTTGTTCTTCATGTACAATGCAAGATTGGAATGATTGTGAGTCAGGGGAGTGGGTTGACAAATGGTTCACAAGTTATCTTAGCCCACTTCACACGTATCGCCCTCCGACGGCATTGGAACTGACACAGATAGAATCATCGGTCAACTTTGACCACACATCAGATCTAGTTCAATGAGGTGATATATCTAGTTTCTTAGTTGTTGAAATTCCATATCGTTCAATCTTACTTTGTACTGTATTCGTAATGTTGACAAATTTGAAGAGATTTTTTGCACATATCAATGCAAGGCATGTTTATGCAGTTATTGCAGATGAAGACAATGAAGAGGGAACAAACTATTACTTGTGTCATTGTGTTGAGACCAAAAATAAATTGGAGGCCCCAGTTATAGATGGAGAAAACATCGAATACCCTACAGGCTCAGTTGTGGTTACTGGAACATGGCTTAGAAGGTACCCACATTCAAGTGTTAAACATTGGCTATTTTAGGACTTTGACATGCATTGTAAGATTCTTCATTACTCGAACCTTGTCATGGCATCCAATGTTCATTTGACCAAATATGGGGGTAGACCTTTGAACAAGACATTATGGAAGGTCCATGAGTCTGACCATGAGGCAATACTTGACACAATAAAGAGTAGAGCAGACCCGGATGGTTCGTTGGATTAATTTGTAAGTATATGCACATTGGTTCTTATTAATTTATACTTGTATGCACATTAATTTTTTTGATGTCAATGCTATCATCTTCTTTTACAGTGATTGGTGTCCCCTTGCAAAAAATGTTGATATATGAGCCATCGAAGAGAATGTCAACCAAAAAAGCAATGCAACATCCTTATTTTGATGCCTGCATGCAACATCTGTAAGTGCCTTCCATCTATTTTTATTTCATTTCCATTTTGGATGCTCTTTATTTTTCTCTTTTACTTTGCATATTTGTAAGTAAACTACTAAGGGTTGATTGATCTTTCATTGCAGAAAATGCTGATTTAAGAGCCATTATCAAAAATCTCAGCCAAAAAAGCAATGCAACATACTTATTTTGATGATTTTGACAAATCTCAATTTTGATTTCAAGCCATTATAAGAGAGCATGTGAAGCTTAGCGAGGGAATCTCAAGTTACTCATTTGAAGTTAACCTCATGATGAGCACCTATGATGTAGACATTTAAAAAGAATCTTGAATGTATGAGTGACATTGTAAAAGATCTGAGAGAACGAAGTGCTAGAGGCATTGTAATAAGATTTAATTACATAATGAGATATAATCAAATATTGTAAGGTTGAAGTTCATGTTTGGTGTAGTAGCACCTTGTTCTGTAAATGCCTTGAGTAGGAAAATTTGAAAACTTTGAATTTTGAAATGTAAACAATGTGAAAAAGGTCATATAAAGGTCATGTAAACAATTTGTACACATTTTTTTGCAACTCGTGTGAGCAAGCGGACTATTCTAACACTTTCGAATAGGTATGTCTATGGTAGGCATGGTCCTCTTTCACATCGAAACACGTAGAATTGCTCTGAGCTATGTTCCACCGGATCGATCCCTTAAGGGTCCAAAGTGCAAAATAGCTGCAAACTTCAACATGCTATTACTTAGATACCATGACACTTAGAAACTTCTCATCTAATCCTACAGAAAGGCGTTGGACCCCTCTAGAAAAACCTCTCTCGATTTTGGCTATCTTGGAGTGGTTTTCTCGTGGCGGCGGATTTTCACTTGATGGAAAACGTGTCAAATTCAAGCTGTGCAAAGTTGCAAAGTGGTGCAACTTTCGCTCTGCAACTCGTTTGAGCAAACGGGTTGTTCCAACACATCCAAATAAGTATGTTTATGGTAGGCATGGTCCTCTTTCGCACCGAAACACGTGGAATCGCTCCGAGCTATGTTCCACCGGATCAATCCCTTAAGGGTCCAAAGTGCAAAATAGCTGCAAACTTCAGCATGAAATTACTTGGATACCGTGATGCTTAGAAACTTCTCGTCTAATCCTATAGAATTTTTTTGAGCCTGTCTACAAAAACCTCTCTCGATTCTGGCTATCTCAAAGTGGTTTTCCAGTGGTGGCGGATTTTCACTTGATGGAAAAAGCATCAAATGCAAGCAGTGCAAAGTTGCAGAGTGGTGCAACTTTCATTTTGCAACTCATGTGACCAAGCAGACTGTTCCAACACATCCAAATAGCTATTTATATGGTAGGCATGGTCGTCTTTCACACTGAAACACGTGGAATCGCTCCGAGCTATGTTCCACCGGATCGATCCCTTAAGGGTCCAAAGTGCAAAATAGCTGTAAACTTTAGCATGCTACTACTTGGATACCGTGATGCTTAGAAACTTCTCGTCTAATCCTACAGAAAGGTGTTGGACCCCTCTAGAAAAACCTCTCTTTATTTTTTCTATGTTGGAGTGGTTTTCTCGTGGCGAGGGATTTTCACTTGATGGAAAACATGTCAAATTCAAGCTGTGCAAAGTTGCAAAGTGGTGCAACTTTCACTCTGCAACTCGTGTGAGCAAGCAGACTGTTCCGACACTTTTGAATAGGTATTTCTATGATAGGCATGGTCCTCTTTCGCATCGAAACACATGGAATCACTTCGAGCTATGTTCCACCGGATTGATCCCTTAAGGGTCCAAAGTGCAAAATAGCTGCAAACTTCAGCATGCTATTACTTGGATACCGTGACACTTAGAAACTTCTCGTCTAATCCTACAGAAAGGAGTTGGACCCCTCTAGAAAAACCTCTCTCTATTTTGGCTATCTTGGATTGGTTTTCTCGTGGCGGCGGATTTTCACTTGATGGAAAACGTGTCAAATTCAAGTTGTGCAAAGTTGCAAAGTGGTGCAAATTTCGCTCTGCAACTCGTGTGAGCAAGCGGACTATTCCAACACGTCCGAATAGGTATGTTTATTGTAGGCATGGTCCTCTTTCGCACCGAAACACGTGGAATTGCTCCGAGCTATGTTCCACCGAATCGATCCCTTAAAGGTTCAAAGTGCAAAATAGCTGCAAACTTCAACATGCTATTACTTGGATAACGTGATGGTTAGAAACTTCTCGTCTGATCCTATAGGATTGTGTTGAGCCTGTATACAAAAACCTCTCTCGGTTTTGGCTATCTCAGAGTGGTTTTCCAGTGGTGGGGGATTTTCACTTGATGGAAAAAGCATCAAATGCAAGCAGTGCAAAGTTGCGGAGTGGTACAACTTTCATTTTGCAACTCATGTGACCAAGAAGACTATTCCAACACATCCAAATAGCTATGTTTATGGTAGGTATGGTCATCTTTTGCACCGAAACACATGGAATAGCTTCGAGCTATGTTCCACCGGATCGATCCCTTAAGGGTCCAAAGTGCAAAATAGCTGCAAACTTCAGCATGCTATTACTTGGATACTGTGATACTTAGAAACTTCTCGTCTGATCCCATAGGATTGTGTTGAGCCTATCTACAAAAACCTCTCTCGGTTTTGGCTATCTCGGAATGGTTTTCCAATGGTGGCAGATTTTCACTTGATGGAAAAAGCATCAAATGCAAGTAGTGAAAAGTTGCAGGGTGGTGCAACTTTCGTTCTGCAACTTGTGTGACCAAGCGGACTATTCCAACACATCCAAATAGGTATTTTTACGATAGGCATGGTCCTCTTTTGCATCGAAACAAGTGGAATCGCTCCGAGCTATGTTCCACCGGAATGGGAGAAATGGTTTTAGTTGATAGGGAATATACGTAATATAACCGAGTGTGAAATTCTCATATGGTTTTAAATGTATAACGGTTTTCAAAGAAACCATTACATCGCTTGACCATTATGTTTGAGCAATGTGTGACTCGGGCTTTGAATAGCGAAAAGGTGGCAGATAGAGTTAGAGGCTTAAGAACATGTCTTGATCAACAGTGATTAGTAGTGATCAGTAGTGATCAATAGGTTAAGGAGTGAGAAGGGTGGATGAGCCACTGTCTTGTGTTGTTTCCTCTGTATCAGAATGGTATCAGAGGTATAAGGTTCTGAGCATGTAGAAGGCAATCTACACTAGGCAGTAGCGTGGGTTCTTGGTTGCAAGTTGATCCATCCAAGCTGCAGGAAGGATGCAGTTGTTCTTGCGTGTGTGAAGATCTCAAGTTGGGGTCTTCATATTGTCTACACCAAGATGAAGCTAGGTAGAAGGTGCAATGAGAGCAACCACTAAGAGAAGGGTGGGAAGCATCTTCCAGAATCTTGTGTGGGGAAGATGGCAGTATTCAGGATTCAATGGCAGTATTTAGATATATAAATATTGTGATAATGCTATTAGGATTCAATCATGTAGTTTTACAAGTCAAAATCATTGACCCATGATTCATCAGTAGTGGTTCACAAGAACCCATCTCTCATGATAATGAATGGTTCATAAGGAGGAAGATAAATCTTCATACATTTCTTCTATCACAAATGAGATAAGTGCTTGGTTTCATGAAGGTCATGAGATAACCATTAATGGGGAGTGGATACATGAAGAACTGATGAAGAATGATAATGGCTTCAGACCTACTATAAAGGAAAAAAAAATTTGTTTCAATGATGCAAGAGGTTTTTGGTTTCACTACCAAAATGAGCCTACGAAGAATGCATGTGAAACTCCTTTTGATCTTGAGGGTGTACTTACTCCATCTCAAGGATCATGCATTGAGGATGACATAGATCAATGCTACGGCTAACCAATTAATAATTATACACGTGAATAAGTCAAACATGTACATGTCAATAAGGGAACTACAAGTACTCATAAACACGTAAGCCTCAAAAAGTATACACACGAATACATAGTATACACAAATTAAAACAAAGTATATGCACAAATACAAGGTATATGCATGAAAACATGTAAGCCACAAAGTATACACTCGAATGCACGTAAGTCACAAAGTATACACGTAAGTTGTAAAGTATACACTTGAATACACGTAACTCATATCTATTGAACCATCAATTTAGAATGCAAATATGGACAGGCATCGATAAAAGATATTTGTATTAACCAAATAGCCATGTAGGCATACATAAATATATGTCGATATAAGTATGAAATATATGTACAAAATAGCCATATAGGCTTACAGAATGCCATCTAGGCATACAATGTCAAATATGTCCAATAAAAAATATGTACAAAACTGCCATGCAGGCATACAATAAAAGACTCTAGAATCAAAAGTCATTGCTCTCCATGCCCAGGAAATAAAATCTTTCACTTTCCTTTTCACTCGGATGGTGATAGGTCTGTCACTCATTTTTGTTGTACTCGTGGAGTGCTCCTACTACTCCTCCTAGGGTTTAGTTCATGGTGAAGTTTTAACTGTTACAATAAGAAGTAAAGACATGAATATATAGAAATTACATTATAAAAAATGATATATTTGACAAAATAATCACTTACAGCCATCTCACGATCTCTCTCCACGAGGGAAATATCCTCACACCCATGCTCAGGCGTGCTCAAGCCCTTTATAAACCATACAAATAGACAAAAACTACGTGAATCAATAATGGTTTGATTTCTGACTAACTAACATCTATAACAACAAATGTAAATTAAAATTTACTAATTTTCCTCATACCTCTTCTATCAAAGTCATCAAGGATTGTATAGCAGATGTCACACCAATATCCATTGCCCTCGTCATATTCGGAGTTGTATCATCTCGCAACAACTGAAAATAAAACAACAAATTATTCAACGTAATCAACGATGTGCATGTATAAACTACATAAATCTATTAAGTACTTGATTCATTAGTTAAACTCTTTATTCTATTACCTGCGTGAAGGTTTGAGTAAATCCACCGCCACTGGGAAGTGTTCCATCAAAACCTCCAATATTAGTCTGTTCAACGTCCAAAATTGCATATTAAATTACCATTCGTAAAACAATTCCATTAATATTCAATAAACTTATAATTGTTTACTAGTTACATGCCCTAGCAATAGGTGTACTACAAAAATAGGTTGGTGGGGGGCCGGTGTATCCAGTCTCAACACTATGACCCTACAATTTTATTAAAATCATAAAACATTTTTAGTTAATCTTGCATTTCAAAATCAAAATTTAATAAATTAAATTCAATGAACACATGCAATAACTTGTACCTGACTATCAATGCCATATGCCTCATGCAAAATGTCAGCTTGAAATATTCCAAACCAATTTTTTTTTGTTTTTTCAATTAACAGATTTCAAACAATGCACCCGTTAAGGTTAGAAGATAAACCAAAACGTGCAGAAAGCAACTCTAACCAGAATGTACACCAGGATCCCGATGTGGGCAAGGTGTGAGCATTGGTCAGAGGATCTGAATTAAACTGCTTATGCAAAAAGCAACTCTAACCAAGGATGGCGCCGATGATGGCGAGCATATGGTCAGAGGATCTTCTTCTCTAAATACAGAAAGGAACTCAACGTCAAGAATGTGCTTTCCAAACCAAGATGGAATGGGAGCTACCATATGACGGAGATGCTAACTATGCTGAAAGTAAACTCAACACCAAGTATGTGCTACCCAATTCCAGAGTGGAAATGAGGCGACCATATGGCGGAGATATACAGAAATACAATGCAGCTTCAGAATGTAAAGTAAGATTAAGAGAAATGCTGACAGTACTACTGTTCAGCTTACAAAATATCAGAAGATGCCTGCAATAAACAAGATTAGAAGCTCTCCACTGCTGCAATAATAGATATGATCATTCCAAGGTTAATTATGACCTTCCAGATACAACTCTTCACCAAAATATAGATTACTCAAGACTGATATAACAAAACAGCAACGTAATATGCATAACCAGCAACCCTAGAATCCACTAAAATGCTCACAACTCACTCAATACTTGCCAGAATGACATGAGACCTGATGCAAACGAAAGCTATAATGATGGAAATGAGGACTAGACCAAGAAACAGCTAACAAATCGAAGTATTCTTTTTTCTAAACATTTGCCAGGCAGACCAGAATGGTGCGGCCAATAGAGAGAAGCGATTTTGCTTTTAAAAAATAAACACTCAATATTAAAATCTGAATCTTTGCAAGAAGGGTCGCCCCTATCAAGGAAACTCAATGAATCAATACCCAGAACGACTGTATTTTTATTTTCAGATTTATGAGTGAAACTACAGATTCAGCTTGACTTCAGCAACTTCAAAATGAGACTGAAATGCAAATCTAGAACTCCAAAAATGCAAGATACTCAACTGAAATGCAAGACAAACCTATTACAAACTATCTCTCAACTAGTTGCTATCTTTCAAGCAAGAAGAAGAGCCAAGCTAGGAGGCATTCATTCCTCGAAGCAATCCCAAAGCCATTCCGGCAGCATAACAATATCATAAAACATAAGATGCCCAAAATGATGCACAAGACTCCTCTTTATAATTTTCGTTTGACTTCGCAAAACCCTAAAATCAGCTTTTAGGTCAAAACCTCTCATCTCCTCAAGAGGGCGTACTTCTCCTTTATGGCTTTGATTTGATATTTTAAATAAGCATCATGCTTGATAAATTCGCCCTTCATAACCTTGCTTTGACTTTGCAATAATTAAAATATTCTTTTAATGAGGACGCCACCCTCAAAGACCCCCTTTTTAAAACATCTTTAAGTCATTAATCTAGGCCCATGGTCAACATTAAAATATAATATTTAAACGTGACTTTTTAATTAGATGACTTAGCTTATCCCTCCGGAGGTGCCCTGAAGCCAATATTGAGCCAAACATCTGACCAAACTGAAGCAGGAAGTCAACCAAGCTGAACTCAACTGGAAAGCTGCCAAAAATAGAATTTACTAAAAATAGTAAATTCCAAAAAGTGCTCTGAATGCCGAGATGAACATACTGCTGCGAAGCCCTCTGAAAACCCAGAAGGAATCCACCATTGAATCCACCATCTCTGAGCCAAGACCTCCTCAAAAATAGGAAACCCTAATTTAACCTTCTGACTAGCCTTCGGGTTTCCAAAAAAAAGGCCAACGGTCATATGCACGATCGGGTTTGAGAAGGGGACATTACACAGCTGCCCTCTCCATCTCCATAGTTGCAGATGGATCCTGCATACCAGTCTCCTTAGGGTCGGTGGGGTCATGTGAACAAGTAGCCCCGCAAGATTGACACACATGTGTTTGAAGACCACCACTAGAAGAATCCCTTGGATGGCGCTATAGAATAGGGCTAGTATGATGGATGACACTTTGGGTCAAAGTGCTGATTGCCTGCAATGTCTCTACGTCAGCACTTTCCTTCACGATGAAAGGCATAACAATGTGCACATGAGCGGCCTAGCGAGAGCTTGTCTACCTTGCCGCATAGGATCCGGCTATGCACCAGGTCTATCCTGAGTTGACCCCCCACCTCTCCCTTGGAAATCCCTCATATCAAAATAATTTGGGATTTTGTTCAATATGAACTCACTGTATAGTTTCCTAAGGAAATATTGTGGGACCTCACAATTGTTGCACGGTGGGTAATCAAAGACCATGTACCACCTATCATAAAACCGCTCCTTCATTTGTTGGTGGTGGCACCAATGGATAGGAAACCTCTTCGCATTGAGGGTAAAATTTTGATTTGTGCGTGGGTCGGTGAATAATGAGCACAAATCACCTTTTGTTATTTTTAAATCTTTCACATCCTTGTATGATAGTTTATTTGTATAATACTCCCTAGCCACCTACCTCCTATCTTCCCATCCAGTTATTTGTTTGCTAATTGAATCTACGTTTGTTAACATATCTTTCAAGGAATTTGCTAGGGTCATTCTTTCTATGGTTGACCCATTTGGATCACTCAACCTATTGATCAAATCCTCAATTTGTTTTTTGTTGCTCTCAATTTCACTCATTAAATTTTGTTGAGTGCCAGGAGGGGGTTGAGTGATTGGTGGAGGAGGTTGATGTTGTGGTTGATTTTGATCTTGAGGATTTGGTTGGTCCTCCTGTTGAAGATTTTGAGGGTTTGCAGGTTGATTTGCATCTCCTAAAATTTCAAACAAATAGATATCAAATTCAACCTAAAACTAACAAATTTGAAATAAAAAGCATAGAATCCTTACCACTTATAGCTCCTCGTTATCGTGGCGCCATCGTTGTGAAGAAATTCAGATTCTTGGTGAAGAAATTCTTCTCCTCGAACGCGAGCGCGCTATTTTGGTGTTTTTGGCCGCGGGTGCACAAAAAAGCCAGTCAAAATACAAATGAGAGATTTGCATTTCTTTTTTTGCTTTTAACAGTCAATAACGTGAGCGCGTTATAATGCACTTGCGTTATTGCTTTGCAATTTTCTATTCGTCAAGACCTTGCGTAGGTTTAACCGACGACATAACGTGAGCGCATTATAACGCACTCACATTATGTCTAACAACTTTTTTTTGTAAGGGTGTCCACGGAATGGCTACACATTTCCATGCACCCGCCCACAAATTGAAAACAATCACATCATAATCAATTTTTGCATGCAATCAATTAGAGGAACTTGGAGTTATAACCATTTTAGGGAGACAATGGCATAGTTTGTGGATTGATTTTTCTCAAAGACTTCACTTTTTGCATGAAAGGAAAAAAGGAAATCCATTTTTAAAAAGCAAGAAAGAAAATTCATTTTTGGACAGAGTTGGACAGTAAAACAGTTTGGTTTCTATTTTTATTTTGGATTCATCCTATCTTCTCATGCGCGGTCAGAGCAGGGAGAGAAATCTAAGCAGAGAGGAGTCTTTAGTTTTTATTCTATTTTCATTCACCTTATCTCCCAGGCGTGGCCAACAAGAAGGGAGGAGTTGAAAACAGAAAATTGCAAGAATAAATCTGCCCTCCATTCATTCCACGCAGCCAGCAGGTGAACGGGCATGACCAAAGGTGTGCAGGGAAAAGAGAGAAGAAGGTATCCATATTCATCCCACGCAAGTGAGAAAGTAGGACTTGGAAGGTGCGTAGGAGAGGTAAATAGAAGAGGAGGAAAAGGGGCACGGTCAGGAGAGCTAGCATATAATAGTTTTATTGTTATTTTAATTGATTATGCTTAACTCCATAATACACAAGTAAGGAAGAAGGAGGTGTGCATAAGAAGAGAGGGAGTGGATAGAATAGAAGAGGGGTGGACCACAGGAAGAAAAGAGAATTGGAGGGTGCACAACCAGAATAGAAAGAGAAAAAGAATACAGATAAAAAGTTAGTCAAAGAGCACAAACAGAAAATAAAATACTCATAGGAAGCACAAAAGATCAAGATTCATCTCCAGATTTAGAGGACACAAAGCAACAAAAATTTGTCAGGTAGATTCAATGAAAACAAATTCATAGTCAATTCAAAACTCAGTTTAATTCTTTTTCTTTCATTCTTTTACTTTAACTATTGAAAACATATCACTATTTTTTATCGAATTTAGGAAAAAGATCAAACACCAGACTGTATTTTTAGTGAAGATAAAGTATAGATTTGAACAGAAAATCATTGAACACATATTATAGAAATAAAGACAGTAGATTTCTTTATTTAGAGAATTATGTTTCAGTATATATTAAAGATATACACAGAAATCATAAAGTTTTAAATTTAGAAATGCTTCAAAAAATCAAAACTGTCAGAGAGATAAATCTTCAAAATGAAAAAAACAGAAAAGAAAAGAAAGTAAAATTTAAAAATATAAATTACTTTGAAATGAAACGAATTAAACAAAGATTATATTGAAGTGTAGTTAAATTATATGAGTAAATGAACCGAAAGAATGTGTGCTCATTTATTCTAGTTTTATATGTACTTAGTTACATACTTGAGATACACCTTTTATTTTATTTTATTTATTTTTGAATATAAACATTATGTTATTTACGATTTTAAAACTGTGAGATTATTGTATTAAAAACCATGTTTGTTGAAAATAAAAGTGCAGTTCATGTGTTTGTGAAAGATATTTTTTAATTTTTAATGGAACCATGCATGCTTGATAATTGAATGTGCATGACATGTGTTTGGAAAGTTACCTTTCGGGACGGGTGCCGAATATGGGTTTTTAGAGAGCGTAGTTTTGCTTTTCCAAAACTACTATTATTTGTCATGCATGACATTTTACTTGGCCAAGTAACTTAAGGACCATTTAAATAGATGGAATGAAATTAAAACTCTACCATATCCTAGTATCAAACTTGTTTGTTTCTTAAATGAATTAGAAAAATGAAAATGCTTGTGGATTTACTAGTTATACTAGGCACACACCAGATTCCATCTTGCTTGTCATCTTCTTTTTGCTAAGAAATTTGTGCAAGGTCGGGTATTCTTTGAATGACTAAGGAATTTCGGGGAAGCGTAAGCTTCAAGGTTAGGCGGAAAAAGCACTCGATCTTTGTTCTTGTCTTCATGTTTGAACATAAGCTATTGGATTGAAGATCAAATGAAGATTTCTTCATATATGTATTATATTTCATTCTTGTATGATTATTGTAGAACTTAAGGCGACATAATGCCTAAGTCTTGACTTGTAAACTTTTGTTACAAATGCTTTTGTATTATTGATGTTGTGTAAGATGACACATTTATGAAATAAATTGGAAGTATTATTGAATCTTATTGTAGACTTTAAGTCGATATTTTGGAATCTTTTGGATTTTATGAAATTTAATGAATTGAGTTACGACTTTCTTTGGAATATAAATGAATTTATTAAAGGAATTGTCGATGTTTGGAATTAAAGAGTTTCACTCTTTAAAATGGGGAAGAATAAAATTCCAAGAGGAAGAAGGGAATGGGAGAAGTTTAGATGAACTCTAAAATTCCACAAAGAGAAGGAAATGGAAGATTGTAGGGATTCATGAAAGGAAGGGCGGTTAAGACATAAGGATGAGGAAGGGAATAATGAAACACCATTAATATTTTAAAAATATACAAATAGGGAAATGAGAAATAAAGGGAATAGAGAAATACGAGGATTAAATGCAAAAGTGGACATCAAGATTAGAATAAAGGAAAAGGTCCATATGTCTATTAAAATCTTGTAAAAGGAGGAAGCAAAGGTCAACCAAAGGAAGAAGGGACCAATAAACCTTGCAAGGATTTTAAGAATGACCAAAAATTTAGAATAGGACATTAGAGAAGGATAATATGTTTGGTAGTCCATTGAAACTCTATAACTCTACAAAAACACTTGAAGATGAGCAAAAACACCGTAGAATCAAAAATTTCTTATATTTTTTCAATTTCCAATATATGTTATAAATATACACTTAGGAAAATTTGACCAAGGGGATCTACTTGAATATTTCTAAAATTAGTTATATGTGATGTGAAAAATGAGACCTAAATACACCAAGGGATTGGGGCTCCAAAAAATTTGGTACAATTAGATTGAGTCCAAATATTGGCTCTAATTGGGGACATGTGTCTCTTGTAGGAACAATGAGAATTTAGATATCTAGGAGTAGAACACAAGATGGACGTGAAGAGGTATTTGAAATAAATAAAACGTTATCATCACCAAGAGGGGTCATAATTGCACAAGAACAACACTCAAAAAAATATATATATAAGGTATAACATCATCAATTTTAATAATTCATGGTTAAGATGTTGGTCATGAACTAATAGTTCCATTAAATCTCATGTTAAAATCTTGATATGATAGAAATTGTGACCATATTACTCTACAACTTCATATGGTCCAATCCATAATGGATAAATTTTCCCATAATTTTCTTCATCATCTAATATAGCATTCCATATGAGGACCATGACACCAAGATGAAAATTTATGTGAAGTTCCCTTTTGTCAAATAGTTAATCCATTATTTTTTTTGAGACTCAAACCTATATTAACATTTTTTTCTTGAGTTCTAGATCATTTATACACTAAGGCCTAATGTTTCCCATCACATATAATTGATCTATGAAATATTTGTATGGATTTGATTTTTTTCCTAAGTGTTTTCCTTTGTCATCCTCTATTTTATTATCATGTATTGGAATTTGTGATATCTAATTTCTTTTGAAGTGTGGGATTATTATAATTATTCTCTAATTATGGGTAGGATTTCAAAGTATGGAGCTTCAAATTTTGTTCATCTTGGCATCCCTTTCATCTATTTTGTGTCATTTTCCTTTATCTTTGTTGGGTTTTCATTTTCTATCTCACATATAAGCAAATAATTTAATTATTCTTTATACCTATTTTCTACCTCAAACATGGATGAAATAATTCAATATTATTATTTAATTATAGTTATATTCCCTCTACCAATTCCAAGAATAAAGGACACCTAAGAACACTTATCCTCATGGTTCCAATATTCTCTCCACCAATTGCAAGAATAAAGAGCACTTGTCCTCATGGTTCCAATACCGTCTCCATAAGTTCTAATAACAAATGAGCCTTAAGTACACTTTTCCCTTATTTATCTCATGGTTGCAACCACATAAATTGCCTCTCCCAAAAATCTATAAATTGAGGCATGTTCTCATCCATTTCTTTAACACATTTTGAGCTATGTATATGCTATCAAAATAGGTAATCTTCGAGAAAAGTGAATCTACATACCAATCACTCGAATCACATCACATTCAGTAATGGATTTTATGGTAACATGTTTTGAGTACTTGTTATTGCTTTGTTTAAATTCCTTTGTTGATCTCTATTTGAGGTATGAAATAGTTTAGAATAGTAATTTTTTTCTTTTCATTTTGTTTCCTAGATGAATTTTAAAATTTTGCATTCACTTATCTTTCCATGTGGAAATTTGTCTCCTCACATTAACTAAAACTTATTATTTTCCTTGTTGGTCTCTAGGCTTCCTTCTTATTTCCATCTTCAAGTCATATAGTTTACAAACTAAAGGAAATCCAACAAAAAAAGGGACATAATAAACCTCATGGGGACTTTAAGCGGGATCAAAGGTTAGAACAAGACCCTAGAGAAAGATAAGATATTTGGTATTCCACTAAAACTCTACAACTCTACAAAAAGCATAAAAGATGACGAAAAAATACCCAAGGCTCAAAAAATTATCAAATTTGTATAACTTCCAACATATGATCTAAAAATATGGATGATGAAGAGATAAAACATTAAGGAAATCTTTTACCAAGGGGATTCCATTTGAAGATATATCAAATTAGTCATATTTGCTAGAAAAAATGAGGCCTAAATGCACTAAGGGGTTGGGACAAAGAAATTATAGAACTATCATATTAAGTTCCAATGGGGACTAAAATAGTAATTTTGAGGTATAGTAAAAATGTATGGAAGTAAATGAAAATGGGGATGGATAAGTGGAAAATAAATGATGAATGTATGTGAATAATGTAAATAATAATAAAGTGGGTATGCATAGGAACTAGGTCATAATCCAAACCTTGCACAATGGTATGTTGCTTGTCAATGTGCTATTACATTTGAGACATTTTGGATTAAGGTGTACAAAAAAAAATGGGAACTTTCATGGATGTACATATTTTATCATTATATTTTTTACCCACTTTGATATGCTTTTGAATCTAACATTTCAAAGTATATGGACACTCTTAATCAACACATTGAAAGTAAATATTTAGACACTCATAAAAGGATACTATCTATGAAAAAAATAAATATATTATTGTTCATTCTCCTTGTTATGAGTACCTGGAATCGATCTTGCAAAATAGGGAAAATATACACATTGAGTAGTTATCATATCATAATGAAACTAAACATAAATTATTTATGAAAAATGAAAATTAGAGATACTAGATAGATAATTTTGCATGTATGGAAGGTGATACAAAATAATCCATGAGATTTGGTGATGCAATATATAGTTGTGAAATACGATCATGTGATAGGGTTCTATGTAATATAGTAATTATGAACAAAACTTCGTGCAATGTGGGATGTGATAAATATTTGCACAATAAAATCATGTAATGTGATGTGATGATGTGATAAATATTTGCACAATGTAACCATCTAATGTGATGTGATAATATGATAGACATTCAAGCATAGGCATATGATATATGATCAAGATCTATTTGGATATAAGACACTATCTAAAATCTCAACAAAGTATGTAATTATTTGGAGGAGAATGGAAAAAAATATGATCTAATGATAATGATAAATAACTTATAAGATAATCAAATAAGATGTAAACATATATAGATGTGTCATCATGTAACATTAAAAAATTGGAAATGAATATCATGACATAAATTTGCACCCAATATAGACAAGTAATAAAATAAAAATGGTTGTAAAGTCTAGATAAATATTATTGAAGTATATTGAATACATGTATTCAAACAAAAATACAATTATATAAAGAATAATTAAGAATATCATAAGTGTGAAAGCATATATAAAGAGGATTGTCCTAATATGAGCAGCATGATGATATAAAGATGGTCCTAAAGGTAAAATAAGGATCATAAGAATATTAGTGAGATGTGTATGTTAATGTAGAGGAAGAGTTTTAAATTTGTTATCAAAAGATGAAATATGATAAGAGATCATAAAGACCTAATAGCATAAGAATGAAAGCCTAATCATCACATGATTATAAGCATAAAATGATAAATATAATCATAAATAAATATGATAAAAATCTATTAAAAACATAAATCATAATAATTATAAACATAAAAAACATAATAATTATGATAGATAAAAGACATCATAAATACATAACATAAAAAATGAAAATAAATAAAACTAAAACTAAAAATTAAAACATAGATAACAATAAATGTAAACTAAATATCAAATACTAAAACATAACATATTTAAAATAATAAATTGTCTCAAATAAAATATAAGAATAAGTGAAGACACACTGTACATACATAAACAAAAGTTTATAAATAGTAAATACACAAAATAAATCTCAACCGTTGAACTTGAAAAAAAACACACATACAATTTACACTAAAACTATCTAAACTCTCAGCCAATCATTCCCTAACTCATTTTCAATCACATTTGCTACGAAGTTTCGGCCCCCGCTAGAAAACAAAGAGAGTTTTCCCTACCAATAAAGTCCACTCTGGTGCGTCCATATTAACCCACGTGTAGATAATTCTAATGAAAGAGAAGACATACAGAAATTATTGGGATGCTATAGAATTCTGAAACTACTAAGAAAGTCAGAGATGAGTTTCAATCAAAACGAAATAGCTATTCAGGTGAGGAAATGAGGTCGCAGGTGCTCACAAATAACTTGACTTGAAGACCAAGAAAATAAAGTATGATAAAGCTTACAAATACCTCACATCCTTGCCTAACACCTCAGACCAATTCTTTGACAAATTGTTGCAGACAGAGCTTGATCATTCTGATTTATCTTCATTCAAGATGGGTTTTATTAAGCAATTTCAATATACTCTTTCTTCGACCAAAAGTAGTGATGAGAAATCCCAGAATAGCAACAAAAGCTGTTTATTTAGAAATAGAGTTACAAAGTTTCTTTTCAGTAGTGTGAAGAGCAAAAAGAATCCACACACAAAGGAAGTGTCATCAATCATAGCTGCCCAGCAACACTTTCGTCAGGTGCAACATGTTCGTTTATAGTTGCCCATTAAATGCTGGTTTCCACTTTGATGAGGTCTGGCACTGGTTTGTAGATGAATATATAACTTCATCGTCTTCCCTCAGCCTGGGCGCCCTTGCTCTTCCTTTGGTGATGACGTAATAGGGGGAGGGGAGAGGGGAGAGGGGAGAGGGGAGGCTGAGAGGAGAGGGAAGGGCGAGGAGCCCACGAGGGAGGGGGGCATGGGCAATGGTAGATGTCATCAGATTTCTTAAAATATGTTCTTATTTCTGTGTGATTTTGTTTTTGATTAATGTAAGTAGGGATTTTGAAAGGGTCTAGATTCTTGTACAAAAAGTAAGATAAGTATTAAGCATAATAGGACAACAAAGGATATCAAGAGGAACGATAACGACACAACAAAAAGTAGGGCACTACAAATCCTTACAAATTACCAACACAAAGTGAGGATGGTTTGAAATCAAATTGTTCCAATGATTTTTGTTTAACCATAATGCATGGATCCTTTTGTCCTAAACTTCATTTTTTAGAAAAGGGAGATTCATAAGACCAAGGGAGATCCATTATCCATTTTCTTTGTGTGACTTTGTTGTGCCCTCTACTTTTCTTGAGATATCTTGACATTCCCTCTATATTAAATTTGTTTTCTCTAATTTATGGCATTTGATGCTTTAATAATAATTGTGGTGTTTTTAAATATATATTAGGATTAAGTTTTTAAGAGTTACATATCTAAATTAATTGACTTTACAATACAAAATACAATTTCAAAGATAACATATGCAAGTGAATAGATGGCTTATGTATTCATATATTATACATAAGTGTATAAATGGTTTATATTTATCAATGATAGAGTTCAATTTATTTTTCCTTTTAGAAAATTAAAATTTATTCTAATCATTTCAATTTTTTTGTATATCAATTGATGAAACATTGAATATTTTTAAATACTAAGACATGCCAACATATTGTACAAATGTGTAAGTAGGTTCACAATGACTTGTAAGAAGGTGTGGAATTTGAAGTTCTTTCCCATATACCACAAGATCAATCTCAAATAGTATGGAAAGGATGGTATGTACAGTGGAATGATAAATCTCGAGTAGAAAGTTAATACATAAATATGTGAATAAATATAAATGGAAGGAAAAAAGAAAAGAAATTATGAAATAAGTCAAACTTAATATAAAAATTGTGATACCATTTTTCATAGTTTTTGGTAAATGTTTGATGGTGTACATAATTTTTTTTTTTAGCAAAAGGCATTATGTCTTTATATATTTATATATATTCATTAAAAATTTAAAAAATGCTTGATATATAATGACTTTTATCAGTCAAATTCATCCCTTATCTCCACCTATTCTGACTAAAATATAATTGTATCTAAACTGAAGCCATTAACCCAAAAAAACCCAATTTCTCCCAGAATATTAACTATAAAACACCATATTATCAACAAAACAGACTTCAATCACGCATCCACTAGCAATAGCATATCTAAGTTCACCCTTTGTTCTTCACTGTATGTTATTCTAACACTTCCAGCCCTCCCTGCCCTGTATTCCTTCAACGTTTATATCTCCATCTAGTCCAGGTCAGCTTTGGCCTTCCCCATACCTCATGTCGTAGTTTTCATTATCGCCCAATCAGCATTCAAAACCTCCAGGCCATTTCATCGTTATCAACAACTTCACCGAGTCGGCCAATGAATATGTATTCCACAACAACGATGTGGAATGCATCCAATATCGCTTTGCCAGGTGTCGTAACCGAACTCACCATCCACCGCCCTTGACCGTTCATTTCCCACCATCGGAATGTCACCAAGACCCTGGCTCATCTCCCTTTGAAGCCACCATGTCACATTGATAAGCCCAGACCGGAACATCATCGGAATGTCAAACAAACTTTGGAAGATCTCTCACTGAACCATGTATGTATCACTGACTTTGCCACCACCACATCATCTATGAGACTCATTGTGTTGAAGAGACTCTGGAGTATCTCCAACCGAAATCATAAGGTCACCTCGACATCGCCCCATCGGAGAGACTCGCCAACATCTCCCAATGATAACCTGGAGTCACCCCTATGCAAACATCCCACAGTCCATCAGAGTGTCGAAGAGACATTCACGATTGTCTCACTGACCAACATGACTCTCACTGACATATCTCTACTGCACACCGAAAACGCCATCACCACTATGAAGGGACTGAGGACCTGCTCCCAACGAAAACCCAATGTCACAACGATAATGTTGAACACCGAAAGAAGGAACTCTATGATGATCAGATACCAAACTTTCAAGCCCTTATTAGAATTAAAATAACCAGATTGATGCAAGATTGTTTTTCGCCCTGGATGTCTGATGAAGGGTATGCCCCTTATTGAAGTGGTGCTAATTCAATCAGCTACATTGGTCCACTGGCACCACATTTTCATCCTGATGTTCATCCATATTTTCCAGACCAAACTGTCTAGGAAGCATTAAATTCAAGTTAAGGTCCATATTATTAACCTGGAAGGCTTGACCTTCAACTTACTTCTCTGCATCCGATCAACTTATTAGAAATTAAACATGGCATCCTGACGCTGCCTCTTGATTGCCATGTGCCACCGCGAAAAGTCTCCAATGCTTCTTTAGCACGAACCACCGATTCTTCACATTTTTTGAATCCTTCGTGCACATTATATTAAATAAAGCCCAATGAACACGGCGCCTATGCTGGCACTAGAAAATTCCCAACTGTTTAAATCTCATATGATAGCCTCATCTTAATCATAGTCTACTGATCAAAATTTATAAACTTCCCCACATTCAAAGGCCCCTTTCGGAAATCAAATTTTCTGACCCCTGAGCATATTTTTGACTTGCCACCAATTCTATTACTACCGGGAAAGCGCCTACTATAATTTTCAAAAGTTTGAATTTGTCATATGAGAGCTATTAGCTTGTTACAAATTTTCCTCACGACCTTAGTAGAGCACTTTTAACTTAAATCAACCCCATGCTCCCCAAACTCAGTTAAATTTATCTATACTTTCTCGATTTATTATCTCTTGCAGATCAGAGAACGATTTCAGCTTATCATCATTTTTTTTTGTTATGAATGCCTCTTTTTTATGGCACCCCAAGCATGTTTCCTTCATGATATGCATAAGAAATCTGATAGAGTTCAAACTTGTCCATTAATTTCCATACATTTTGCAATATATATCTTAGATGCCAATTATGACACTATCTTTCCTTACACATGTTAACAACTACTAATGAATCTCCTTCAATATGAATCTTGTTGATTTGGAGGTGCCTTGCTAGCTGCAGACCGTAAAGAATGGTCATTGATTCTACTATATTATTCATTCCAGGTGGTAAAGAAATTGATCTAGCTGCCTTCAATTTTCCCCAAGAGTCCCTGATGCAAATTCCTACCCTTGAAGTGTTTGGATTCCCTTTTGATGCACCATCAAAATTGAGTTTATAAAATCTTGTCATTGGTGGTTGTCATTTGATTAAACTTTTGTCCACCTTCAACTTATTAGTTAGCATCATACTCCCTTTGAAAGGTAGATTAATGCCTTGACAACTCTTAAGAATGATGTGGTCCCATGAAGTAAACAAAGAGTTAACATTCTTGTGATCATGGAGACATGCATTAACTGCTTCTATAACTGATTTTTCAATGGTTGCATGGACAGATTGATTTGAAGCTGATACTTTTCTAAAGATGCGCTTGTTTCATTCCCACCAAATGGACCAAGTCACTCCAATTGGGATTATATGCCAGATGCATGCAAAAAATGAAGACATATAATATTGGCCATGAAGAAAAGAGATCTCATACTGAGTTTGGCAACAGTGCATGGAAGCTCATCTTTTGCATAACAAATTCCCAGCAACTTTGAGAAAATGTACATTGCAAAAATAGATGATCAGGGGTCTCCAAACTCTTACCACATAGAACACAATAAAGGGGTCTGGTATTCCCAATTTAACAAGACGGTCACTTGTGAGCACACTTTTCTTCAATACTAGCCATGCAAAACTCCCTGCATTCGGTAGCACCACATTATTCCAACAAAATGAATATGCTCTCTGAGATTGCAATTGAATATCCTTGTTTAGGATCGCTTTATAGCCTTGTTTAATTGAATAATTACCATATTTTGATGGAGCCCAAATAACACGATCAACCTTTGCTAATAAGAATACTATTCTTGCTGCCAGAATTTGGTGTAGGCAGTTCTTTTGTTCATTTGTTAACTAAGTGCCTAAAAAATCTTTCCATAGTACCCTTCCTAAAGAAATCTCTACTACACTTACATAATCAATTAATTTGGAACCCCGTGAATGAGATAGAATTGGAATAATTTCTTGAAGCTCTTGACAGTTACTCAATGGTGGATGACTATTCCAAGAGTCAACCCAAAAATTAACTTCTTCCCTTTTATTTACCTCCCAAGAAATATATGTTGTGACCACTTTTTTGCAAGACAACATAAAGTTCCACATGGCAAAACCTGCAAGAGGGTTAGGAATTGTGAAAAAAATTGATGGATTTTGACTGTCAAGATACTTTGCCTGCATTATTGCACACCATTTCAACTCTGGCTTGGTATACATTTGCCAAATCAATTTCCCCCCAAAGGCTATATTACATTTTGAAATTTCGTGCAATCCCACTCCACCTTTAAATTTCTCTGAAGACATACTATCCAAAGAAATTAAAGGTATTTTTTTAACATCATTCATGTTTCCTTTCCATAGAAAACCCCTAATAACTTTCTCTATTTGATCAACTACTATTTTGGGGGCTATAAGGACTGATATGAAATAATTAGGAATTGTTGGCAATACTATTTTTATCAAAAGAATATAGCCTGATAAGACAACCATTGGGCTTTCCATGCACTAACTTTCAATTTAATCCTCTCTATGACTTTATCCCAATATGATGACTTATTTGCACCCATAAAGAAAGGTATACCCAAATACTTGCATGGTAAACTTGCCTCTTGAAAACCTACAATCTAAATAATCTTTCTTTTTATGGTTGCTTTAGTATTGAGAACATATACACTTTTGATTTTTGAGAATTTATCTTTTGTCTTGACACCTTAGAATACTTGTCCAAAACCCATTTTATCTACCTTGCTTCAGCCACATTCGCTTTTCCATACAACAAGATATCATCTGCAAAGAGATTGTGTGTGACTGTCAAATTAGTTTGATGTATGTGTATCCCTTGCCATAAGCCCTGATTATGGTTCTTCTTTATTGTTCTGCTCAAAGCTTCAACCATAATTATAAAATGAAAATGGGAAAGAGGGTCACCTTTCCTTACACCTTATGTTGCTCTAAAAAACCCTGAAGGAGACCCATTGATGATTATATAAAAAAATGCTCTTGATAAGCAAGATAAAATCCATTTGCACCACTTATCGGAAAACCCAAATTTGTTCAAGACTTTCATGAGAAAACTCCAATCAACACTGGCATATGCTTTCATCATGTCTAGTTTTACAATAACTGATGACAGATGATTGGTTCTAATAGAGTGAAGAACCTCATGTGCTACCAAAGCCCCTTCTACTGTTTCTTTTCCTGGTACAAAACTGCCTTGCTCTTGTGAGATGATTTTTTGAATTAGATGTTGTAATCGCTGATAAATTGCCTCTGTGAAGATTTTGTACACTGTGTTACAAAGCGAGATAGGTCTAAATTTAGAAAAAGTATTTGGTTCCTTTTTCTTCGGTAATACAACAATATTTGTGACATTAAAGTGCTTCAATATCATGTTATATTTCCTTGATTCTTCTAAGGCTAAGAGCAGATCAAAACCCACTACATCCCAACATTTTTTAAAGAATAGAGAAGTGAAACCATCTGGCCTAGGTGCCTTATCCGATGCAAGTGAAAATACCACCTTTCTCAATTCTTCTAATGTAAAAGGCTTCATTAAATTAGTATTGTCTTATTGAGAGATGAGGCTTGGTATTGCTGCCAAGAGATCTTGATCATCTTGGCTTCCTTGCAAAGAAGGTGGCTTAAGAGGAGCAAGCAATTGCTTAAAAAACTTTACTCCTTCTTGAATTTCATTTGCACTTGTCAAGTGCCTACCTATTTCTATGTCTTGTACATTGAAAAATTGGTTTTTGTTGCTCTTTTTTGTTGGGTTGAAGCATGAAAATACTTTATTTTACGATATCCTTCTCTCAACCATAACTCTCTTGATTTCTAACACCAATAAATGTCCTCTCTTTTTCCCAATTCTTCCCAAATCAGTTGCATATTTTTCATTTTTCATATGTAGATGAATCCATCCCATTCTAAATTATATGCTCGTGAACTTCTTCCAATTGTTTTGCTACTTCCTCTTTTTGTTCAAAATAAAATTTGAACACTTGCACATTCCAAGTTTTGATTTGCCCCTTAATATATTGCAACTTCTTAAATAGCTGAAACATTTTAGTGCCCCTTTGATATGGTGCACTCACCCACCATTGTCTTAACAAGGGTAAGAACAGTGGATGTCTGAACCACATCTTCTCAAATTTTAAGGAAGGCTTGTGTTGTGGGGTCATATTACTGTTCATTATCAATAACGAAATTGCATAGTGATCCTTGAGCATACAAAAGGTAGTGTTTTTGAAGATAAATTGAAAGGTTTCAAAACCCAATTGATGTAAGAAACTTTTGAGCAAGTACCTCCAATTGAGAAGAAGAAAAATATTGTCCTAAGCTTAGATCTTGTGAATCCCATTCCCTTCCAATATCTGAAAGACCTCCCTTGTCGGGTTTATCATTCCTCTCATTTAAAAGATTATGTGTGACCAAAATAGATGGCTTGTTTCCCCATGAAGTGCATGAAATATGGATTGGTAATCCATTGAACATAAATTGGCGGTCTAATGTTACTAACTGATCAATAGAAAATGTTACTAAATATATGGAAAACATCCCAAATCAGTACCCCTGCTACCACCCTTGCTATGTTGATAAACTTGCACAACCTAAACATTTTCCTACGAATGAGAATGGGAACCTTTCGAATTGATCATTCTTAGACTTGTAATTTTTTAATTAGCTTGATGTTGTGAGATGAGTTTTTATTTTTTGGATCATTCCCATTTACTATATCTCTTGCCACTTCATTATTTGTTCTCTTACTAGGCATACATGATAAAGTTTTAGAATTTGGAGATTGCAAAGAACTCTCTTTCTTTTGACACCTAGCAATATTAGGGAAAACAACTTTCAAATGCTCCATAGAGTGAAAAATAGTGCATGTATTTTGTTGACTTCTACTATAATCTCTTGAATCCATGAGCCAAACTTAGATTTTATATGGATTTGGTTAGGGAACAACTTTGTGGTATCTAGCAATATGCAAACCCTAATAGGCTATGTGGGGTTATCATAAAAAAATTTATCATGCTAAAGAAAAATGCCAATATGATTCACCAAGATTTCTATCAACTTAAGTTCCCTATACTCTAGAGGAAAATATTTTAATTGAACCCATGTTGGTACACATTTTGACATAAATTGGTCTGCTTTAAAATTGGGAACCCAAGGATTCATGCATAAACCCAATCCTTCATATATCAAATATTTTAATTTGTAAACAGCATCCCTCTGATATTTTGAATGAAAGGTACAATGAAAATGCCCTCCTTTTGATCTAAATAGAAGACTTTTGAAACCCCTTCCCATTTTTCATATAACAAATCTTGTAATGTATGTATATCTAGAATAAGTTCCCAGAACTTACAGATTAAGGCCCAGTAGCGAAGGTCCTGAATTTGATCTTGCAACAAGTCCTCTCAAAAAGTAACACTAACAATGGTCTTTCATTCCAGTCCCTTTTGGATTTTGGTGGTTTGCTGCTCTACAACTTCAATTGAGGAAATGGCTTGCAACTTCTGCTGCATATTTTTCCTTTCACCTTCCCCTGTGGCCTTTTTTTTTATTGGACTTTTTCTTTTTCTTGTTGGATTTAACTACCCCTGCTTGATTTTGTGATTCTTTCTTTTTAACCCAGACCTTCCTAGACTTATTCTACTTCTTAGCCTGGGCTAGTTGATTCGCAAATCCGCCATTATCTACTTTTTCATGTTGCAAAGATGGATTTGAAATATATTTATGGTTATGACCATCCCTTTTTGCATCTTGTAGCTGGGGCTTTTGTTGCTTTTTCCCTCAAAAAATTGTATTTGCATTTTGAGCTTGTGCTTTTGTATATTAATTATTTCCCCACCCTACATGTCTTTTTCATTGGATTGATGGGATCTCCTGAATGATTTGGGACATTAGTTGCATGGGATGTTTTTTGACCTTGAATATTATTATCCACTGGAACCCTAACCCCTTCACTTTCCTTTCTTTGATTGAGCCTATAATTAGCTTCAGGTTCTTTGAAAATAGATTCAGAAACCTCGGATTTACCTCTCGTTGTTTTCCTTGGATATCTCCCCTGGGCATGTGCGGTCTATCATTTTCATAAATATCAAAAACTTCTTGCTTTGTCCTATTCAAATGTCGACTGTAGTGAAATAGCGCCCAATTAGGTCTTTTAAATCTATGCCTAAAAAGAGGCTCCCCGTATCTTGCATGATAACTTTTTGAATTTCCCGTGGGGCCTTGAGCAGAATAAACTTGATTTTTGTAACCATTGTTGGTAGAACGAGACAGAATCGTATCCCTTTCTGAAAAAAAACCATTGGGTCTCCATTGTCACTCAACCATTTCTCCACAATGTGAGACTCTCAAAAATTATTGTATAAGCAAGTGATGGTGTACATAATTAAAATATAGATATAAAAAATTTAAATTAATGATTAGATGATGAATCTTACAGTATGTAAAGAATTTGCAACTTATTTTTGTGTTCACCTCTACTTTAGGGCCTTAATTTTATTGATTTCCCTAACATATTTTTATTTTTTTCCATCTAGCATTAGACCTCTATGCATTATACTTATCTCATTTCTCTCTTGATGAAATACATACATTGTGAATGATTCTATTGGGATTAAACAAGTCATTAACATTGTAATGGTAAAATTTGCATATACATATCATTTCTCATTTAGTTTTGTGGTTATAATGAGGGGAGTGATTTGATACATAGATATATTGATAAATTAAATAATTTTGTACAAAAATTCACTACACATATTTTCATGTCCATCTACCATATATATCCTTTCACATGTTCATGTACATCCTTGTATGCTCACTCTATCCACTTATTTATTAATCAAACACTTGCACTTATTATCATGCACATGCTATCCAATATAATCTAGCCCCCTTTCTATCTTGGGACTAATTTGCAATTATATGGTCATAATTTTTTGTTATGGATTCATCTCACCCAAATATAAATTAAAAAAATTACATGTGATAAAATTCCCATATTTTGTCTACTTATATAGGGTTGAATAAACACAAATTTGTATGATAATTTTTTATTTCCTAACATTTAAAGGCATTCAATACATTCATTATAATCATTGTTTAACTCAAATTCCATTCATGTGTAGACACTTAAATTGGTGCTTTAAAAGGAACCTAGCTTTGTGTTGACACTCAAAACTATATATACCACTAATCTAAAGAATGCACACTAAATTCAATCTTAGGGATGAAAGTTAGCATAGGATGATGAAGCAAAGTTATAATAAAAATTTAAACATTTAAGTGTCAATTTATAAGAGAGATTGGCTCTTTTTCACATTACCTTCTCTACAAAAACGATGGAGGATGAACTAAAATTTCTAAATACCTTAAAATTATAGTGAACGAATTGTCCCACAATAGTGATTCCCAAACTTGGGACATCACTTTTTGTTATCTTTTGGGGAGATAAAATTTATCAAGAGCATTCAAACAAAGGAAATTCTTAGAATGAATGTATCTCCATTCAAAGATTGTACCATAAACAACTTCAAATGAAGGGTCACCTTTGTCTGAAGGTTGTCTTCATTTGAAGGTAGTTTTTTTATTATTAAAAAATAAAATAACACCTTCATTTGAAGGTGATTTTCAAATGAAGGTACTATTTTAATGTAAAAAAAAAATCAAAAGTAAAATGAAGACTCGTCATTTCACTTTCACATTGTAAATTCTAGTGCGATGAATAGTGGAGCTCTTATTACTTTCATAGATTGAATTTGATAGTGTGTAAATAAGGGTCTTCATTCATTCATTTGTCTTGTGATTCTACCATGTTGCTTTGAATGGAGGTTTTTTTCCACTTGCTTGTAAAAAAATGATTTAACAAGTATTTTCAATACCAGATATGTGGTTTTTGATTGATATTTTGAAATTTTATTTTCTTTATTCTTTTACCCTAAAATATCAAATTTAAACTAGGTAAAGAGATAATTTTAACCCTAAATAGCTAACTTGAAACCCTAAATAGCTATTTTAAAACCTTAAAATCTTCAATTGAAACCCTAAATAGCTATTTTGAAACCCTTATATCTTCAATTGAAACCCTAAACAAGTATTTTGAAACCCTAAAATCTTTAATTTTAACCCTAAAAAACTATGTTGAAATCGTAATTTTTTCAATTGAAATCCTAAATAGCTATTTTGAAATGCTAAAATATTCAATTAGAAACCCTAAAATATTTATTTTGAACCCCTAAAATATTCAATTGAAACCCTAAAAAACTATTTTGAAACCCTAAACACCTATTTTGAAACCCTAGAATCTTCAATTGAAATCCTCCTTATCCTTGAGAATCATTCATGTTCTCTCTAGCCATATGTTTGACATAATTATGGAGGGGAATACATTATAGATGAATCTTAGATCTAGAATTTTGATTCTTAGATTCAAACCTAAAATAAATCCCAATGTATGATGTTCAAGAGAGGATTAGTTATCCCCCAAACACTTTTTAAACTAGGCCCATATATTTTTCATTAAATAGAGTAAAGGAATAGATTATTGGATTGCTCTTCTTTTTCACACATGATGCATCTAAATGGGCCCATTTTTAATCATCTAAGAGCCTTTTTCCTTCAATGTAACCTAGAGGAATGCACTTTCCTTAGGGATCGCCTACTATTCCTATATTAACATGAATAACAAGTCCTCTACTTCCTTCACTAGTCTAGAAATTTTATGGTATTTATCTCATACTATTACTTCCTCTAAATGGTTTTTCTCCATGTACTAACCAATCTTCCCTATAACTTGAGCTAAAGATTCATTTGTATATCACTACCATTAATTACTACAAGAATTTCTAAGGTTTGGGGATGATATGAGGAGGGCTTAACTTTTCCTTCCATTAGCATCCTCCTTGACATAGTTCTTCATCTTGTGCCTAAATAAATGGTTGAAATTCTTACCTAGTAGATGGATGGAGTCAAATTCTAAAAAGGGCTATTGTACTACCTATAATTCTTAGAACTATGTCTTGTCCCCTACCCTAATTTTTCATTTGATTTGGTTTATCACCATAATTTTGCACATGCACAAGAAACTATAGATTCCTACCACCCTAGGAGTGGCATATTGAGTAAAATCTCTATTTGAATTATCCCTCAATATATTTAGCTTTCAACATTTAAATTCAAATTTATCATTCTCTTTGTGTATTTTATATATAATATTCATCACTAGAACCTTATGCATTAATTTTTAGCCCATAAAATTAAGACCCTTTTCTTTATTTTTCTTATACACTTTCTTCCATTTAACTAGAGTAGATTTTTTTGGCCACTAACACTATATAATAAAATCCCTTATATATTTTGGAAAAATATTTTTGACAAACTTACTAGAAGTATTTGGAATATTGGCATATTATAAATTGATATTACCAAGAGAGTTGTTTTGATGAGATGTCTACTAGCCAAAGAAAAACACTTCCTCTTCCATTAAGAGATATTATTATCAGCTCTATCAATAAATTCCTTCCAATTGGCATACTCGAGTTCTTACTATTCAATAGTTGTATAACCAAGTAAGAACTAGGTATCTTACCTCCATCAAACTCTAGGATGTGTTGTATATTTTAAGAGAGACATCCTTGAAATCGTTGAGAAATGTATTGGAGTTTTTTGGGATTATTATTTTTCTACCACCCTTTCATACTTATCAAACACTCTCTTAATTTATTTGGCTTCCTTATCTAAATAGTTCTATTGAAGAGAAGAACATCATACACAAACTAGAGGTGAGTTTTATTTTCTAGCTTTAATGAAACTTATAGTACTTTTATTTTCCTATATGATACAACCTCTCTTTTAAGGGTCGTTCCTAGAAAAAAAATTATAAATAGGAATAATAAAGTGGAAAGTAGGTTCCACTATCTAATTTCCCTCTTGGTGGGGATAAAGTTTTGGAGACTTCATTGATTAGAATGGAGTAGGTGGCCATGGAAATGGATCTTGGAATCTATTTGGGCCTAGAGCCTTCCCTACACCAAATTAGGAAGTAGGTCTAATTTCATCCACTATAAATGGCTCATAAGTTCTTTATTCATAGGTCTATTATTGTTGTCTCTTCATTATGTTATGCATCTTAGTAATTTACTTTAAAAGACTTAATAATTTCACATTCTACACCCACTTCATTACTACTTAAATAGTAGACAATTCATTACCATCAACACTTGAATTTGTATCTCTTTTAGAATAATTTACTATTTTTGAATGAAAAAATGGATCATATTTAACTTTGTTGATGGTAACTAACTCGCTTCCCACTTGATCATGTTTCCTAGTTATCTATTATTATTCATTACTATATGTATCGCAGCCTAGAGTTTGACAGGATAAGATTAAAAATAGTGGGTGAAAAGTTTCAAACAATATAAAGCCAAGAAATTGGAACTAGGTGACATTCTATTAAGTTGAGCAATTGGAAACTACTCTTGGAAAGTTATATCACCACTTCAAATAAAAATTTACTACCATGTGAAAATATATTTCAATTCTATATTTTTTAGGTGATTTAGGTAGAATGACAAGAAAAGTGCATGAATATCTCTTTTTCTCAATTCACATGTTTAGATTATATATCTATTTAAAGAGAATTTTGGATCTAGTCATATTCTACTAGATTAAAAATGGTTAAAAAAGATGGATAATTTTTTAATAATATTATTCATCCTACTTAAGTGTATATGAACCCTTAAGGTGAATGGAAACTTTGGGGCCACTAAACCATATCTACTTTGTAAATTTAGAATTGTAGATTGGGGCATCATGCCACTAGTCCTCATCCCTTTCTATCCACTATATTTTATTTTTATTTGATACAACACCACTTCTTACATTCATGATGCTATATCAAAGGAGGAAAATTTAGATATATAAATATATCCATACCTGACCACACTTGAATTTACCCCATTCTATATGTTAATTAAATAAATAATATTTAATTAATTAATTCATCCTTATATCACCCTTAATTAAATAAATTTATATTTATTTAATTAAATCTAATCTTAGCCCCCAAACCTTTCAACTAAATAAATCAATTAGAACCTAATTAATTTATTTAGGCTAATTAACCTTCATTGTCATTTTTTAATTATTTAATTCCACCTCACCATCAATCCTAGCCCTTGAATCCATCTACGTGGATCAAGATTTAAGCTTGTCATCATGTAACAAGTGTCCTAACCTACCTATCTTACTCCTTTCTCGCACATGTGTGAACATATATTTGACATATGTGATGCCACCCTACCTCTTACACATGTCATAGATATGTCATTTTCATGTTGTGTCCAATGAGTGCTCACACATGTGTGAGAACAACTTGCTCTTACATCTCCTTTCCTCTTGTGACACTTGTCACAAGGCTAAGCCTCCATCATATCATTCAATCTTGACCCTCCATTTAGTCAATGCATCTTTTCCATTCATTTTCCCATCAAAAATCTATAAATTGAGTCATTTTCTCTCATTTTGCAAGGATCTACCTTCATCATATCCTTTTGAAGTTATTTTCTTCTATCAATCATCAATCCCAACATCATGTTACTTTTCTAAACATCACATAAAGTGGACATGGGTCCATCTACTTCAGCTCAATACATGAGGTGAGAAAGGTAAACTTAGGTAAGTAATTATTCATTATTCCATTTACCTTCTATTTTATATCCTTTCTTCATTTCATCATCTTCACTACCTTACAAGAACTAACTTCCAACTAATTATTTATCAAATCTAACTCTAAGTGCTTTTATTAAAATATGAAAAACTTAATTCTATAACATCTTACAATATCATAGAGCATTATTTTACATATCTTACATGGCATAGATTCTCTCACACATCATAATATAATATCCATGTGGTGGATATTATACCAAGGAATCTTGATATTCCTCCCATATGAAGTACATTTTTCAATTTTCACACAAATTCATCTCTACAAATATTAAATAATATAATGTCCTCCTAAATTGCCAAGCTAATAACATCTAATTATTAAATTTGTGTTCCTTGTTTGAGTGTAGTTTATATTTTAATGTACATTCTATAGCTTACACTATATTAGACATTTCCCAAATAGTGGGAGTTTTGAGTGAATATATTTTTAATTTGGGCAAGGAGATATGAGTTGCAACAAAAAGAGACTATAAATATATATGTTTCACTTCAAAGTATTTATATTTACTACCAAACAAGTATTTTTGAGGATTTGTTAAAAATTCAATATTATTTCCATGATCTTATAGCATACTTGCAACAGACTTATAGCAATACTTTAAGGAACTTGCAATAGTAAAATTTTAAAAATAATTTATAAATTATGGTAGAAAAATTGTAACAATACTTTGAGAAACCTACATCAAATTAATTATAAGTGTTCTTTGAAGATCATGGAGCATAATTTTAATGGTATTGTTGTGAGCATGATCATAATCTAAGCTAAACATGATTAAACTAATTGATTTTAACCAATATCTAACTAGTTAAGTTAAGGTCCCAAAGAAATACTTGAAAACATCAAATAAAGAAGCCATTAAACAAGAAACAAACAAGAAATACATAATGGAAACTAATCTAATGCCTCAAACCTCATTCCATTGGGGGATTGGTGTTGCATTGATGGAGAATGTCAGCCCTTTCCCAATCCCTAGATTAAAACAAGCTTTCAACTGAATGCCATTGATGAAGATTGATGAAAATGGAGAAAAGATAAGCTAATATGGATGCAAGATTACCGAAAATGGATGCTAAATGCTAAAATTCTTATGGATAATTCTCTAAAATTCACTATAATACCTTTTCTCTAGATGAAATGGGATCCTCTTCTCATAGAAATGAGGACTATTTATCTAGGAGAAATAGTTGAATCAGTGATCGAGATTGATTTGATCAATCAATGGGTGAGAATCAATTGGAGGAAATGGAATGGATCAAGGATTCTCATCAATGGATTAGAATGAAAGTTGAAAAAGATCAATGATTTAGTTAAGGGATCAAATTGATTCAAAGAAGCACACTTCCTAAAAATTAGGAAGTTGTTACAAGATATTTCCCATTTTGGAGGAGTGAAAATGGAGGAATATTTATTGGGAATATTCCTTTGCAAGTGGGAGGGTGAGACAAAATAGCTAATTAGGTAATTAAAAAATTATCTAATTATGCATGATGGATGAAATTTATGGATTTCATTAAATAATTAACTTATTTAATAAAAGGGGGATTAATGGAATTCAAAAGAAAATCAATTGAATAAGTCACATTACCTAATTAAATAAGATGAAAATTAATATGAAAGGGGATGAATTAACCAAATAACATTGATTATTTGATTAATAGGAGAAAATGATGCATTTAATTAAATAACTAGGATTATTTAATTAAATAGTCAAAAAGAGGTGATTCGGGATGAAATGGAGTTAGTAATCAAATTCAAATGTGTAATATCGATCAAGATTATTTTAAGTTTCTATATTTCCCCCCTCTTTGAAGTGAGGTGCCTATTACATTGGTTGAACAAAGACTAATGTTTTCTGGATAAACACTGTTGATTAGATAAAAAAAAATTAAAAATCCTTTTTTTTTATGCCCCACTATTGCCCCAATGGAAGGAGTTATGCTAGTACACTACCCCCTCAAGAGATCGAGTGAAAATTTTGATTTTTAGGTTGAGATCATGACAAAGATTCAACATAGGTTCAACTGTAGAAAATAAGCTTCAGGATGCAAAAATAGGGTCAAGTCACTAAAAATCACCTCAAAATAGGCCGATAGGCTCAAAAACTAATTAAAAGGATTAAAACTCCCATTTTCACTCTCAAATTAGGTCAAAAACCCTAAATTTTAAGCTTAAATATAGGTTGAAGGGTCACTTTCAATTCATTTGCACACCCTGCCTTAGAGATTTAGGGATTTTTTGCTCTAACACATTAGTGGAATGGTTTATCATGAGCTTCCCCAACACCTTACAGATCGATTCTATGAGTTCCAATAGGCCATAGATGCAGGACCTCTGGAACACCTTTCAAATTTTTTCTCATTATTTTTGTGTTTTGATGCATTTAATGCTAGGTTAATTAGGTCATACAATCACATCGCAATATTGTGATGCTTTTGTCATAGTCGGCGACGCTACTGTCATTGTTGCAACACATGTGTAATAATGCAACACAATGTTAGTTTTAGGTCTAGGATTGATTTTGCAAGATAGCATCGCTATTGTGAAATAGTGGCACAATATGTCACTTAGGTCTAGTGATGCAATTGTAGAATTGCAACACGATTGCAAAATAGGATCACAATGAAAAATTTAGATATAGCAACGCGTTTGAATACCGACAAAAAATTATGTATAGCAACACAATTGTCAAATTGTGACATAATTATAAAATAACGGAGTGGTGCAATTATGAATTAGCCATGCAATTACAAGTTTAGGGTTTTAGACTCCAAATTTTGTCACTTTTTTAGTAAATTTGATGTTGTTCACTTTGTGTGTGCAAGAGGTTATCCAACCACTCATGTCCCATGAGCTTCTCCCTAGCATTTTTTCTCACATTCTCCATTTTGGGGACAATGAGAACTTCTTCCTTGGAGCGATTGAACTTGGGTTTATAGCCCACATGCTTGAGATCTTGACACATTTTGGGATGATGACCACTTTGGTAGAGCGTTATCTCAGTGAGACTTCTTCATTCCACCAACCCACTAGAGAGGCCATCATCACCTTGGAGGATGTGTGGCACATTCTATGAGTTCCGATACACAAGGATAGGGTGATCTATGATACCGATGTTGGCATGGATGTTATTTATGATATCCTAGGAGTAGATGTTGTATAGCCAAATTGATTTGCGATAATAGAGAGGTCAATTCCTTGATTTGACTTTCATCATTGGATCTTTGATTTCTAGATTGTTGGTGCCTGATTGATAAGGCATGGGGTTTAGCTTCGATTGGGGACTTTCTTGGGAGGGTAAGGTTACTCGCATAAAAATTTATGCTTGGAGGCCTATCATACTCACCTCCTTGTATCATGATATGCATCAGGTCATCTATCTGTGAGGATGGAGCCTAGGATCAGGAGTGACACTCAAACATAATTGGGCTTGGGAGCACATTTTTGTGCTCTGACCTATTATTTCCCTTGCAAATATATATCAAGATCAACTAGTATTATATAGATATAGATAACTCACTACTCTGCATCACATAGGCACTACGGGGATCCCGTACTAGCAATGGGTTATAGATGAGATGATAGTGTTCAGATGGAGGCACTGTATTTAGGCCTTCCCATGGTATGATCACCAAGAGAAATTGTTTTACACTCGCCAGACTAGATTCATGCAGTGCAGGGAGAACCACATGATTGAGCAGTACCTACATGACCAAGTTGTCAGGAAGTTTGAAGACGTATAGGATACAGTTCCTCTAGCTTACAAAGTGGTATTTGCACATACAACGAGAGAGACCACCTAGGGACAACCAGTCCCACCACATGTGGCCATTGATTAATTTCAACAGCTTGTCCCATGGTCGTGGGTATATGTCAGTGGTCCATATGATGTAGGGACTACTCCTGTCTATGACACATGGTTCCTTCAATATGCCCTTAGACGGCTCACAGATCTAGCTGGGGGAGAGGTCAAAGACCAAGTAGAGGATAGGAGAGAGGATAGGAGAAACCTCCTCAAGATGGTCAATAGTTGGGACATGACAAATATATGCTCAATGATGGGAACCAACAGCAGTAGGATCAGGTGCCCGAAGATGGGCATCAGTAGTAGAATCAGGGTTCCCCATTAGTTTTTCCTCTATGATAGGCACCACCACAACCACCACCACTACATTAGAAGTAGAAAAATCTAGGTCTCGATCCCACAAATGCACAGATTCAGACTTTGACAGCTAAGAGGGATCAGGTCCTCGAAGAGAGAGATATTGCTTGTCAACAGTGAGACACTACAATAGCAGATAGAGATAGATACCACTAGGAGTAGGATCAAGATTGTACCTTGAGACAACAATCAGACTTGTAGTTGGCCTAAGAGACTAGAAGGAGACAACACTTAGAGGCCACTTAGGCCTAGGCTCATAGAAAGGTTGTATCAGCTTCCTTATATGCACAAGCCATAATAGAGGCCTCCTACTATAGGACCCTGTATTACAGAGATGTGCCTTCTCAATGGAGATAGCCAAACTTTTCCTAGAGGAGAAGGGTTTTAAACTTTTCCTAGAGGAGCAGGGTTGTACCGAGTGGCTTGGCAAGACCTTCCGTATAGTAGCCACCAAGTAGTAGCCACCAAGTAGTGGCCACTAGCAGCCTTTGGTAGGACATTAAGATCAGTCCCACCATGATGGTAGGCATATCATGGGATAGCTCTACATATATAGACACATTTTTTATGTATATCCTTGATTAGACATGTGTATATACATTCATTAGTTGATTTTTGATAGCCTCATGTATACTCATTTTTTATGATATTACACATTAACTCAGAATTTGTATCATGATAGTCATATTTTGATGAGATATATATAAGATGATCTGATGTGGAATTTATGAAATGATGTTTTATTTTCATGTGATTCTTTATGATTATGTATGGATGCATATGTTGTGTATGTAGATTTTTATGGATGTGTACCTTTATTATGCATATGATGTGATGTTTATGATTCATGGTGTGATGTTATATGGATGTATAAAATGTATGGTTTATGATAGGAATGCAAATGTGATGGATGATTTTATTTTCTTTTTACTATCTTTTATGTATGAGATGATTATAATGATGCAATATGTTCATGTTATAAGATGGATGCATTTATTTTTATGTATTTTCTATGCAATATGATATGATATGATTAGTATTATAGAGGGTATGTATGCTAATGGTTTGTGGATGTAAGATGGATGAATTATTGTTTTTTGTTGATTGTCATGACACTATGTTGGCATAGAAAGAAGATAGAAGAATAGAATGAATGGATTGACCATTGATTTTGAGATTGATTTAGAAGTCCTACAATTTTATCATTACTTGAGACTTTATTAGATATGTGATAAGAGTGATGATTTTCTTGTTTCATGGATTGGCATACTTCATCATATAATTCCTTTATTTTGATATAACACATAGACATGATGCATCAAGGTATTAATAACCAAGATGGCCTTATATCTAATGTGATGGACTTTGACTCTAGAAGTAGATAGGATCATTCTTTTTCATATCTAACATATGGAAACGTTGTTGTAATGTAGTTTATAAGTTTAGAACATTTCGGACCAAAGCATACATAATAGTCAACAACCTATTCAAAACAACCTCCCTACACACAACCAAGAAATTATTCACCAAGGTTATATTACAAGAACATCCAACAAGCACGATAAACGAAAGATAATGATCAATACCCCAATCCTTTCTCTCTAAATATTTTAAGTATACAACATCGATAGGTCCTTGGAATGGATCAATAATATAAATCATAATAAAATATCAAAATGAACAAACAGTCAATGTTATTCATAACTCTTTCCATAATATTTTAACTAAGGTGATTTTTGATGTTGATGTCCATTGTAGGAAAGATTCATCCTAGGACATGTTATTAGATGGTTTGAATAAGACTATTTTTTTGATAGGTCATTGATACAAATATTAACTAACTTGTTTGTCCATGATCAAGACTTTAGATTTTTATATTTTATCTTTACACTTTACTAATTGTCATACCCATTTCCACTTGTTTTACCAAAGGTTGAAAGTGACAATTGATTTATTATGAATGGAAGTTTATTGCAATTGAAAGTGAAATGGGATGGGTGGTTTTTGGAATTTTTGGAATATTTTAATGTTTTTGATGTTTTGTAATGTTTTGAGGTTGTTTTGGATCTTTTTGATGTATGTGAATGTTTAGGTTTCTAAGTTATTTGAGGTTGTTTAGGGACCTTTTTTAACATTTTACGAATGTTTTGGTTTTTGAGTTTTCCAAATATTTTTTTGTTTCCTGAGTTTAGACCAAAACCCAAGAGGGGTTGACCTAGGGCCTCAAGGGCTCATCAAAGATTAGCCTTGCCTATGTTATACATGTAGAGACCACATAGTTTGACTAGCACTGACCAGAGACTGTTTATTAATGACATATGAACATTGATGGATTATTATTTTATTGTGACTAACTCCTAAGGATTGACCTAATGTGTCTCGGGGACACATCGATGATGGACTTTCCTACGTTCAAGCTCAGAGACAACGTAGTTCAACAACCATGTTTTTTTTCACTTTTTGACTTTTATACCTATTTAGGGATTTTGATGTGATTTGTATGTTTTGGGATTTTCAACTATATAAGATTTGGATGTTCTTGGGATTTTGATGATTTTGCAACTATTTTTGGCTTTTTGAGAGATTTTACAATTATTTTTGGATTTTATGATTTTGTGAATAACCTTAAGGAAATATACAAGACTTGATCTAATGCAAGTATAGACAGATGCCCCTAGTGTGACATGATAGACTACTTTCATATAGGTGGGGCAAACTGAAATTAGGAGTGCACCAAATAGTACTAAAGGGGAACATGATACTTAATATCCAGCTATGATATGGATGTGGATGGGTGATGGAGTAAATAGGATAAAATAGGATGGTGTGACGAATGGTAACTTAGAAGGATAATTCAAAGATTCAAGGATGGGTGGATGGTGATTATTTACACAAGGCATTTCTTTGACAATTTTTTACCAAGGTACTTTCCCAAAGTGTCATCGAAGTGGTTTTCACTGGAGGACAATTTTTTCCTTTACTATTTTCAATCCTTTTTTTCTATTTTTTAATTGGATATTGTTATTTTCTGATTTTCTTTTTGGATTTTTTAGATTTATACCCTTCAATCCTAGGCATAAAACTTTTTAAGATGCAAGCTATTGATAGGCTTCTACAAGGGTTCTCCCTCAGGTGTTGACAACTGATATGCTCTCGAACAATAACTAGATGTGACAATGAATGGTCCTAGCCAATTAGGCTCAAACTTCCCTTTTCTCTCTGGATTTTGACATGTTCTTTTGATTCTCCTTCAGTACCAGGTCTCCTACCTAGAAGGACCGAATCTTGATCCTTTTTATTATAGCTCCTTTTGATTATATTTTAATATGCTTGTAAATGATTTAAGGCCTCAAGACGATGCTCATCTCGCATTTGTAGCTTGTTCAATCGAGACACCCTATATTCTTCATCGATAATGATATTTTGCAATGATACTCTCAGTGAAGGGAGCTTGACCTCGATAGATAGGATAGCTTTAGTTCTATAGAGTAGGGAAAAGGGTGTGGTACCTATAAGTGTACCGATATTAGTCCTATAGGCCCATAAAGTAGGGTTCAATTATAGATGCCAATCACAGCCAACTTCATTGACTATCTTTTTGAGGATTTTTAAGATGGTTTTGTTTGAAGCCTCAGCTTGACCATTGCTCTAGGGATAGTAGGGGTTAGAAAACTAGTGTTGGATATTGAATCTCTGGCATATTTCACAAACATCCTAATTCTTGAAAGTTGTTGTATTGTCTAATATAAGGGCTTGTGGACCACCATAGAAAAAAATAAGGTAGTTCAGGATGAATTTGTAGATTTTTTTCCCATGATGTAAGTCATAGGGATTGCTTCAACCCACTTCATAAAACACTCAATGGTGGTAATGATAAAATTGTGCATGTTGGATGAGGTAGGGGTGATCTTTCCTATGAGATCAATTACCCACTGGGATAAAGGCCAAGGTGTAGTGATTGGTTGAAGTTCTTGAGCCGGTGCATGAATCAGTTCCCCATTCTATTAACATGGCATACATTACTTGACATATAAGTAAGCTTCTCATTCCATGGTTGGCCAATAGTACCATGTCCTCAATAGTTTCTTAGTCAAGGTCATGCCACTTGAATATGATCCAAAAATTTCATCATGTACTTCTTTCAATGTAGTCAAATCTTCCTCTTGGATAAGACATCACAATAATGTCCCTTCAAGACTTCGACAATAGAGGGTATCACCTAAGATAAAAAAATAATAGATTATTTCTTGACAAAGGTTTTTCTAAGGTTCATAGTAATTTCAGATGGGAGGATACCTCTATTTAGGTAGGTAAAGATATCATGATACTAGGGAGAACAATGACCAATGATTTCACATACGAATTCTAATTCGTGTACCTCAAAAGCTACTCGACAAGGAACTCACATTTTGATATGTTGTGTGGGATATCCAGAAAAGACCCAATAGTTGTCATAGCATCAGTTGTTGTGTTGTTCCCTTAGGGTGTCTTCCCAAATGTGATGTCGATAAAGAAATCTTTGAGACTTTATATCATCTTCTTTTAAGGTGTGAGGTTGTCATCCTTGTTTTGGTAATCATCATTGACTTGATTGAAAATTAGTTTTGAATCCCCATAGACCTTCAATTCTTGTATTTTTCATTGTATCGTTATTCTTATTCCTATGATGAGAGCCTCGTATTAAGCAATGTTATTGGTACACAAAAAATATAGTCGATATGATTTAGGAGTATAATCCCCTTGTGGAGTGATGAGGAGGATGCATGCCTCCAACCCATGTTGTGTGTGTGATCCATCAAAATATAGCTTCCACCGATCCACTATGATGAGGGCAAATGTTGACTCATCAGGACATTCAGACACCAATGGATTCTCTGCATATATAGGTGCCTCTTCTAGTTGGTCCATGATAAATTTCCCCTTGATAGCTTTGTGATCCACATACTTTATATCACCTACTTAGAAATTCATCTAGTGAGAGCATCTTTGGATAACAAATATTTTAGTGGATCGATCTTAGAGATGAGCTTTATCTAAGAGAAAACATGTACTGTCTAAAATTTTGTGAAGCAAACACTACTACTAGACAAGCCTTTTCAATTGAAGAGTAATTCATTTCGTATCTGACAAAAGTCCTACTGATATAGTAAATCACTCTCCCCTTTCCCATTTCGTCATGTTGAGCCAAAAGAGCACCCACGACTACTGATGTAGCTGATATGTATAGAATCAATGGTTTATTTGGTATTAGTGGCATAAGGACAGGTGGTGTCATTAGATAATATTTAAGTTGTTTAAATGCCTTGTCATAGTTCTCATCCCATTTGTAAGTTATCCCCTTGTGAAGAAGATGGGAGAAGGGGTGCATCTTGTCTGGTAGTTATGTTATAAATCTCTTGATGGATTGTAACCTTCCTTGTAAGCCTCATATTTTTTTCAATGTTTTTGGTGGCGCCATATCTAGAATTGCTTTTACTTTATTTGGATCTATCTCTATTCGTCTCTGTGACACAATGTACCCCAAGAGATTTCCCGATGTTATCCCAAAGACACACTTTTTCGAATTTAACCACACCTTGTATTCTTTGAGTTTGTCAAAGATGGGTTCTAATACTTTTATGTGTTCCTTTCTTGTTTTTGATTTTGCTAAGATGTCATCCACATAGTCCTCTACAGTCTTGTGGATCATATCATAAAATACTAATGTCATTACTCTTTGATAAGTAGCTCTAGCATTCTTCAACCCAAATGGCATCATATTCCAGCAATAGGTTCCCCATGGACATGTGAATACTTTTTTTTGTTGACCTTCCTTGGCAATTATGATCTAGTTATATCCTGAGAAACTGCCCATGAGTGATAGCATCTCATGTTCAATAGTCAAATCTACTATGATGTCAATGTTCAAAAGAGGAAATTCATCTTTGGGACATGCTTTGTTTAAATCTCTGAATTCAGTGCATATCTTGATGCCCCCAGTGGGTTTAGAGACTAGTACCAGGTTGAAAACCCACTCAGGATAGTCTATCGATATAATAAATCCCACATCCAAAAGTTTCTACAACTCTAGTTTAAACAACAATGCTATATGTGGATGCATCTATCTCATCTTCTATTTTACCGATTTAGCATGAGGATATATTGCAATATGGTGGACAACCACTTCAAGATCTAGGCCTAGCATATCCACATAGGTCCAAAAAATATTTCCCTTCTGCTCTTTTAATAAACCTGCTAAGTTCTTTTGTTCTTCATCTAAGAGTGATTCTACATAGAAAGTGATCTAACATGCTTCATATGTTCCTAGATTTACTAGATTTTCTTTCGCAAAAAATACTGTTAACTTCTCCTGATGTATAGCACTAAGAGGAAGATTTAATCCCTCATCCTTTGGTGCCTTAGAGAGGTTTTCACTATTAGATGCATCCTTTATTTTTACTATTTTAGGATCAAAAAGTTCCACAATGTGATTTTCACGTAAAGATTGAGGTATTATTCATATATCATTCATTTTGCAACTGAGGGACTCAATCGTTTCCCCGTAGTAAGCTTGTGTATCTAGTTCAATGTCAAAGCCTACTTAATGTTCCCCATATGGCATGTTGTCACGAAGTCCCATAAACTCAGAGATAGCTTCATCATTTTTGAATGAGTCCATAATAGGCGGTCCTCTTTGGTCCTAATTTATGACTTGAGGGTAGACTAGCTTTAGTTCAGTGATTTGGCTATTTTGTGCAAAGGATGTAGTGGTTATCATGAATATGCAAGTATCTTCAAATAGGTCTATGATATTAAGGGGTAAGTCATTGAAGGTATTGTAACATGGTGTATGTAACCAAGAGGAAGATTCAACTTCCTTAACAAAAGTGCCCTTGCCACGAATGGTCACTTTGTTGGTGGTACATCCAAGACCTAGATTATTAGGTCATTTCTCAAGAGCAAGGGGTTCTAGCAAACCATTATTTTTCTAGCCCAACTTCTCCTTTCCTTTATATCTCCAACCCATCATCAACTATAATCCTTTTTTTTCTCTTCCATTGGAAGAATGGGATTGCATTTTTTATCTTGATATAATAAATGGAATACATTTTCTTCATCAATGACCTCTATGTTCGAACCTCCCCACTTTTTGAAATTTTTAGATGCTATCTTGATTATCTCATACACCTTATTAATAGGTTGAGGCTTTCCATGAGAATTGGGAGAAAGAGATAACTCTCCAAGTACAAAAGAATCTTTTTTCAAGTTGCAATATCCACAGTCGTTATCTTTGATCACTACTTTAATATCTAAGATAAATTTTGCATAATGGGTTCTTTTGATTCAATGGTGGAAGCTAGGGAAGATGGGTCAATGAATGAGGAGGGTGTTGGCACTTCATCATTCTTGGGTACTTGCAGGATCTTGTAGTGCTTTGCTTCAAGGTTCTTGCAGTAGTAGAATGGTTCAGGATCACCATGGACTATGATCTCTCTATTTTCAAAAGGAAATTTAATGCATTGATGGTATGTGAAAGCTACAGCTTGCATGGTATGGATCCATGTATGACCTAGAATAATATTGTAAGGAATATCAAGGTCAAGTAGTTGACAAGTAGTTTCAGCAATTTGGGGTCCTACTTGGATGGGAATTTTGATTGTACCTTGAGAACTCGTTCTTGATCATCATATGCACTTATAGTAATACCTTTCTCATTTTCAATGACATCTTCAGAATAGCCCAAGTTTTTTATTACATGAAGAGTACAAATGTTAAGACCAACACCTCCATCCACCAGGACTCTTATAACTTTATTTTTGTGAACAAGGACCTCAAGATGCAATGTACGATTGTGTGATGGCTGTGTTGGGAGGTCTTGCTCAGAAAAGGTGACAAGATGAGGAGTGGTAATGTTTCTAATCATAGCCATAGAATTATTCAGTATCCATATTATTAGGTACAAAAGATGCTAACAAATCCTTCTCTAAGATGTCCCTATATGCAAGCGATATTTTTAGTAATTCCAAGATGGAGATGTGGGTAGGGGTCTTTTCCAATTGGTCAAAGAGACTATTAGGATTAGGACTTGACTATGGTAGTGAGGTTGGTGCCCTAGGTCGAGATGGTGCTCTCTAGATAGTGACATTTCCTTGATGCATGGTGACTCCACACTCTGCACTAGGCCCTTTGATTATGATTATAGATATAAAATCATCACAAGATGCCACTACATTATTATGAACATGAGACATGTTGGTGTAATCCTTCCCTTTTCCATTATTGCTTCCTTTGCTATGGTCTGGCATCAAGGTCTTGTATATTTTAAGGTCTTGGTTTCATGATTGTTGATCCATAGTTATGTATCTGTTTTTTATAAGGTCTTGAATCAGACTTTTTAATTTCATGCAACTTATTGTTGTGTGCCCCTTGATTTTATGAAAAGCACAAAGATTGTTCTCGTTATACCATGGTGGTTTAACTTGTGGTTCTTGGTAATTTTGATAATTAGGGAGTGTTATGAGATTGTATTGCACTAATTTCTACAGGAGCACTTCAATAAGTTCCCCCAAAGGTGTGTACTTTCGTCATTGAGGGTAATTGTTTCTAGGGGGTGGCCCAGTTTGAGTGTTGGTGTTGTTGACAGTTTGTTGATTGTTTTGTGGTTATGTGTTTGGTTGTTGTGTGTTTTTCTGTGTGTTCGTTGGGTGTTTTTTGTTTTGGACCACTCAACACCACTTTTGCATCGACGATAGCATCATTAGTAACACTCTTGTTCTTGGCCCAAATATGGGGCTTTTCTTAGAATTAGATGATGGTCATTTATCTTTGTATGCATGTGTTGCCCCTTCTACAATGGGGCCTCTTTCGATGTTAAGACCCCTAGGGATGATTCCTCGTATGATGAGACACATTGCATTTTCAGTTGGAAGGAAAAAATTGTATCTGCATTGGCAATAATGATTCTTATTTGTTGCTCCTCAGGAATTTGCCATTTGCATTTTCTAGCTCTATGTCTCCATTGTTGCAAGAAGTTCACAAATGATTCACCCTTGTTCTATTTTAGGGTGTACAGTTCTTCCAAAATTATTTCCATGTCTAGGTTGTAAGAGAAATGATTCACAAATTGATCTACGATATCTTGGAAGGTTTGGATTCCTAGAGGTAAATGTGAAAACCATTATATTGCTTGGCCTCCCAAACTACGTGGGAAGAGATGCATCAAATAGGATTCATTGTAGGCTACTTCCATACATGCTACATAGAATTCCTTGATATGATCTTCAAGATTTCCACACCCTTTATATTTGTCAAACTTGGGTATTTCAAATCCAAGTGGGAATGGTATCATTGCAATGTTTCTATCAAAAGGGTATGGCCACAAGTCTCATTATGCATATGATTTTTCATCTTCCTAGTTTGGATTTCTTCAATTTGTTGTGTAAGTGTTTTTATTTGCGTGGAAAGATCATCTTGAGGATAGGGTGGGGGTGGACCATACGTGTTGTATTATGGAATGGTAGGTGAGTTATATGTGGGATTTTGGTAAGATGGGGTGCTTGAATTGAATGTGTTGTATCGGGTGTATGATGGGTTTGTTTGATATTGTTGATTGAATGGTGATGATGGTGGTGGTGTGTTGTATTCTCCTTGCGCATTTTGATTCAAGATGTTTTTTTGTGTACTTGTGTATGGTTGTTTTTTATATTCAAGCATTGTGGATGTTATTGTTGTTCTTTTTGCACAAGAAATTCTTATTGTTGGGCTTCTTCTTGTTGTTGTGTGATTAATTCTTGTTGTTGGGCTTATTGTTTTTGCTAGGCAAGAAACGCTTGTTGTTGGTCTTTTTATTGTTGGTGTGCAAGAAATAATTGTTATTGGGCTTGTTGTTGAGCTTTTGTAAGTAACGCTTGTTGTTGGGCTTGTTGTTGGTCTTGTTGTTGTTGTAATGCTTGAGATTAAGATTGTTGTTATTGCAACACTTGAGGTTGATCTTGTTGTTGTTGCAATGCTTGAGCTTGAGCTTGTTATTGTTGCAATGCTTAAGATTGAGCTTCTTGTTGTTGCAATGATTGAGCTTGAGCTTGTTGTTCTTGTTGTTCTTGCAACACTTGTAATGCTTGGTGTTGAGCTTATTGTTATTTCAAGGCTTGATCTTGATTTTGGTGTTGATTTGTTGTGTTTTGATTTTAAGATAACGGGATGGTGTTTGATTATGCGTTGTGTGGGTTGGATTGAATGTATTGATTTGATGAGGTATGCTGATTTTGTGGGATCATGGTGTGAGTGGTTTTTGAGGGTGGATTAAGTTGATTTTGGGTAAATTTGACTTTGATTTGGGACATATTGACTTTGTGGGACTTGTCCTTGATTTTTTGCTATCATTCCTTGCAAAAATTTGGGTTGTGATGGAGGAATGTATGTTTGAGATCCCATTTGGTTTTGCATTGTTTGAGGGACCAAAGGTTGAGACATTTGATAAGATGCCACTAGTTGTTGTGATGTTAGTCACATACCTTGATTTGGGATCAACTAATTTGAAGGATTACCTTGATTGGTTTGATTTGGGACTAAGGTATTTCCTTGATTGATTTGATTTGAGAACAATGTATTTGATGGATTACCTTGGTTGGTTTGATTTGGGACAAATGCATTTGATGGATTTCCTTTATTGGTTTGATTTGGGATCAAGGAATTTGATGGATTACCTTGATTGGTTTGATTTGGGATCAATTAATTTGATGTGTTTCCTTAGTTGATTTGAGGGACTTGTGGAACCTTTTGATTTGGAGGGTCAATTGGAGGTTTTTGTGATGTTTTTCCTTGTGATGTAGAGGATTGACCTTGCATAATTGTGTTCACTTGTCCTTGTAAATTCACTTGGGGTTGTTGACTTGCTTGACCTTGTTGAACATGAGGAACACTATTTTGGGTATTAGTGATGAGTTGATAATATGGTTGGGCACAAAAATTTGATGACATGGTTATGCTATGGACTGTAAGTGATATGTGTGGAGGTTGAGGGCTTTGTGGAATGGTGGTGTTTAGGGGAATGGTTGTGTTTAGGGTACCCAAATTTGTGTTGTCTTCTAGATTTTGAGTGAGACCAAGTTGGGTTCCTAGTCGAGTTGCAAGACTTGATGAATCCATCATAGAAGTTGAAGGTTAACTTAGCATGTGTGATTAAGATGGTTGAGTGATAGATTGAACAACACTTTGGACCAAAGGTTGTGTGATATATGTTTGAGGAATCTATGCCACATTTCCCAAAGATTGTTCCCTAAGTGTGTCAAAATCAAATGATGAAGGGAGTTTATCTCCTTTCTTTTCCAAGGATATCATGTATTGGGTTAGATTTTATTTCATCAAAGCCATGATAAGATGGTGTCTTGGGATATTTTTGGTACTCAAGTGGTTCCTCTATAGTGAGTTCATGTTGATTGTTGGTGAAATCCTCTACTTCATATGGCCCCTCAAGTGAAGTTGGAGGTGGTTGAGGTAAACTTTGTAGTGATGGATCTTGTGGAGGAGTTATGAAATTTTTTGGATCAAATTCTTGTTGGTTTAGACTATCTACTCATGGTAGGTAAATTTTGGTTTTGTTCCATGTATTTCTTGTATTTTGACCTTGTGTTTACCATAAATTTTGGATCAACTTTGGGAGTGTTGTGATGGGATTTGTATTGTTTGAACTCTTTGGTTGATTCAAATTTTGGTGTGACCCTCTAAGGCGTTTAAGACCAATAATGTGAATGGATGATAGCAAGGATGAGTGATATGGATGGATAAAGAAATTTTAATTTTGGACAACACTAGACTTGAGATTTAATGTTTGTGTTCTGATTTAAGGATTCTAATGAACTTGTAAATCCTAAGAGTAGACTTGTGATTTTAGGATAAAATTTTTCAAAATGATGCTTTGCTAATAAAACTAAATGTATGAAAAAGGATCCATTCCCAAACATATAGCTAAACTGGGTGATTTGGTTGATAAGAACCTAATTCTAAGAGGTTGTTGTATCCAAAAATTTAAAGTTTTCTGTGAGATGGGATGTCAAATGTTTGAATATGAATGTGATGATTGATCCCAATGTTGGAACCTAAGAGAGACTTGTTGACAAGATCAAGGTGTTGAAAGACACACTTTTTTCCTTTGAGTGTTTAAACCTAAGAGACCAATGTTTTCTTTGATGGAATTTGGTATGATGTTTCTTTGTTTTTCCTTTGTTGTTTGGAAGTCAAGATGTTTTGAAACATAAGATCAAGGTGTTTGCCTTGTCATTGCACAAAAATATCGATCTGTCAATGCTCGATACAAGCTAGAGTTGAGATCCACAAGAGGCGGTTAAACCATGTCACAAATCCCAAGCACCATGTTGAACAACCAAGGAGACCAAGGGCGCATACCTTGCAACAATCCCCCCAATGCAAGTGAGGGATTCGAACCCATGACTAGCTCTAATACCAATTGTTGTCCTTGTTGTTGCACCAAAAGATCGACCTATCAATGTCTGATATAAGCCAGAGTTAAGATCCGCAAGAGGTGGTAAAACCATGTCAGAAATCCTGAACATCGTGTTGAACAACCAAGGAGACCAAGGGCACACACCTTGCAACACAAGGTGTACCTATTTTGTGGGTTCAATTGATTTAAACTTTGATTAATGAAATTTATTTTACCACATCAAATGTCTTGATTAAGTTCAAACTAAGAATGTCTATGACAAGGAAAAATGTTTTCCACAAAACCTTGACATTATAGAAATCAAAGAGTTAAGCCATAGTCCCCTAGGTTAACTTTGATATATAAGTGAGTAGAGATATGGTCAAATATATTGAGAAACCACTAATATATTTTTATGAAAAAAACAAGATAAAATTAGAGGTATGCAGCAATATATTACCCTTCAAGTGCACTCACAAATAATCAAAGGGTTTGAAATTTGACGAACATGTTGATGTTTGTTTTGAGTTTAAGATATCAAGCAATGTATTTACCGAATCAATGGATGAGGAGGATATTTTGCAAGTCTTCTTCCATAGGACTTACTAGCTTAGCTCAGAAAAATCAATCACATTAACATCTAGAGGAAAAGGTATGATTCTTCTTACTAGGCTTAGCTCACTCCGAAGGAATGATGTATTTTGAATTGATAGAGGGGTCAAATAGGCCATATCAAGGAAATGTACCATCTTGATATGCCTAGCTTTGTACAAGAGAATGAACTCTTAATTTTTAAGCCTCGACTATAAATCAAACGTGGTAAGTAACTTCTAGGAGTTGTGCACCTCCCATGCACTACCTTAAAGAACTTTTCAGAAAACTTGGTTGGCCTCTAGACAAAGGTGTGTAATGGAATCCATGAACACTGCAATGCATGCAACATATATAAGCCACTTAAGGCTTTAGTTTCCTTGTACAACCCATTACATTCTTACGAAGGTAGAGGCACATCATGGCATCCCCCCCCAGATTTATGCTACTTTATTTTGATTTCACATACTTTAATATAGCCCATTGGTAAACATGCTTTTAGGGTCGCCTATGAGTTCTCCATTGCAGGATGTGTCTCATATGAAGGCCCATATCTAATAAAGACAAGATAACTTTATTTATCTTCACCCAAGATTGTATGAAGTGCAAGGGGAGTGGATACATAGAAAATCCTTGGGGAGACTCAAAAAATTTGTAAACTTAGAGTGTTTCTCTTCACCCAAGATTGCATGAAGCACAAGGGGAGTGGATATGCACTAAAATTTTACATGTAACCATAGCAAGAAAAGAATACACTTATTCATTTTAGTGCACCAAAATAGATGTTATGTTCATTTTAAACACCAAAATTGAGTGTGAGTTTTTGTTACTCAAATTTAAACCATCATTGTAATGTGAGGATGTTTGGGTTCAATTTTAGCCAACTTTGAGAAAAACTCATAGCATTGTAAGTTTTAAACCCAATTGAAAGCTAGTTTTCCTAAAGCATGAAATAAAGTAGCAATTATGGGTTATATCATCCCATGAGTGTTTAAAAAAACTTTTACAATAAAATATTTAAATGTCACTTTTCTCCTTCATTTCAAGATTTCATGCTCCTCCCCAAACCTGTAAAATAGTTAACTTTGTAGAAAAGAAACCATAAGTTAGTAAGTGACCAGAGAGTAGATTAAATTTAAAATTCAAAGTAAACATGCAGATTCAACTCTTTGTTTTACCTGAGAATTGTGTCACTTTGTCAGCCCTGCAACTGCATCGCTATTCTAACAATTGTGACATTGCTTGACAATTGTGTCGCTCTAGTAAACTTCAATAGTGTCACTCTATCAAAAACTAGAAAGGTCAATTGCACTAGAATTCTGACAAATGTGTCACTACTACAATAATGTTGCTCTGGTTCACCTGCAATCAAAAAAATAGAATGGTCAATAGTGGTAGAATATCAATTGTGACACTATAAAAAAATAACAAATGTGTTCCAATACAAACAATAGCAATGTTATTTTGTAAATGCATTACGACTTACAAAAGCGTCGCTCTAGCTAAGTGGCAATAGTGTGCCAATGCAAACAATGATTTTGTGGTTTGGCAATAGTGTTGCCCTACCTAAATCAATCATGTCATTGGGCCCTACAACCTACAAATCATAGAAAACTCAAGAAAAAATTAACAAATCTGGCTAGTAAAGCCCTCCTTCTAGTGCCAAAGGTGAGCATGATCATAACCTAAGCTAAACATGATTAAACTAATAGATTTTAACCAAGATCTAACTAGTTTTAAATCAAGCTCCCAATGAAATACTTGAAAACATCAAATAAAGAAGCCATTAAACAAGAAACAAACAAGAAATGCATTTAATGGAAACTAATCTGATGCCTCAAACCTCAACCCATTAGGGGAGTTTTTAGAACATAATGTTAGTAAGAGTGATACCCTTATAATATTTATATATTGTTCTAATATAAGGTTATAAAACCTTATATATTATATACTTATTAAGGATATACCATTTGAAATAATTATAGTCTAAATAATTAGATTATTGATTATTTATGAATGGGGGTTGTTGAATAGGCGTGACTAATACCCTTTCATGTATTATGTCACCCTTCCTCCTATATTTAAAGAGGTTCTCTCTCATTTGAGAGATGTGGAATTTGGAGATTATATAGTGAATTATATCACTATGCACATGAGGTATTATTGGCCATGTCAAAGTCTAGAGAAGTGTTCCCCAGGCTCGGTCTATGTTATAATAAACCATTACATTGTAAGTGTTTTTAATAAAATGATGTTTTATGGTGTATTTTTTATCTGAAAGGGTTTTCCCCATGTATATCTTGTGTAATGTGTAAAATCTATGTTTGTAGTATTATCTTTTTATTTATTTTATATCTTGTTTATGATGATTACTATCCTAAGATCCTAATTTCTAACATGGTATCAGAGCACGTTAGGCTATACTAATCATTTTTATAGGTTGTACTAGAAGATATGAAGAACTTGATGAGAAACTTTTGTATGCTTAACAATATATGTGTAAGGCCATTTTTTTTATGAGTTTCCTTCTCTATTATTTTGAAAATTCATTATTTAATTTTATTTTTTTAAATTGTTGATGGTGCATAGTGATTTATAATTTCACTAAGTAGCCCCATTTATCTTGGGTAAAACCACATGTATGACTAAATATTTTAACCCATTCCATCTAAGTGTCACCAAAATGAATATAAAGAATATGTTCATATTAATAGACCATTATATTATATTGAATATATATCATAAAACATTTATTTGCCTTTGATCTTTATATGCTCAATTTTCTCAAACATACAAAACTACCTTTCAAATATATTAAAAAAATATATCCAAAAATCATCAAAATACATATTTCAAAACAACTTGTAAGATCATCCATTAAGACTATATTTAATCTCTTTATAAAGTCATGAACTGTTGCACACTACAAAGACCACATGACATGGTAAGGAATTCCATCATTACAGTTAATGACCAAAGCTACACGAATATTTTATAGAATGACTCAAAAATAAAAATGGATATTGTCTCTAAATAATTTCCTGCCATTCTTAGCTGTAATCTTGTCAACTTTAAAATATGGTGCCTTTTCAATACCTTGAAGATCCGCATTCTTTTATAAAATCTCCTCATTCCTGTGAAGGATCGGGCCCTATGAAGCAAGTATTTGCACAAAGAAAAAATAAAAGAATAAAGAAAATAGGAGAAGGCGTTGCCATGTTTTTCGATAACCATAAGAAATAACACATTTTCAACCATGCAGAAATTCTAGCAGATTTGTTTTAAAATTATCTTTACATATTTTTTCTCACATATATTTTTAACGTGCAGCCTGTTGATAATCATTCTTGCCTTAGCTTGCCTCGTGCATCTTTGTTCATCTCTTGCAACATGCAATCTTATTTTCAATCCTCATATCTACATAATTGTCTCATTTAGTAGGCTCTAGAATTTAGTTACACAATCACACATCTCATGAAGCTCACAACCCCTAGCTGTTTAAATATATTGTTATGAATAATATGATCTTTCAATTTTCAGGGGAGATTAATCTTTGTAAAAATACTATTGCATACAACATTATGTTGTCATTGTCGGCAACGTCTATTCAGTCATCAGGGTTCACATTTGATTGTATTTATTAATTAATTAAAAATAAAAAATACATTGTATTCTGATTTTCAATAAATTAATAAATACGGTCAAATGTGCAGTCTGATGACTACATAGACAATTCAGCCATTGCCTATCATAGACACAAACCTCATGATTGTCTAAGTGATGAGATGCATCCACGGTCCATCACAAGGTAGTTTTAATATCGTTAATAAGGTGGCTTTATATTTCAAATTCTCCTACATCATCTTCAATGTCAAAATATCAATGGATCACAAAAGGACGATAAAATATGAGCATAAGCTTTATCAAATATAATGACCATTCCATTATTAAAGTCCCCTTCCACATATACAAACTAATATATGACATAATGTAATCTAATAAAGACATTGAATTCTTTGACACATCTCAAATAATGATATTGTTTAGTCATATCATTTTAAAGTAGTTTCCATTAATTTTGTGCTATGAACAAAGCATTAGATCTATTATCAATATTTGTAACATTTTTATGGTTTTTATGGAATCATATCATGTTATGATTTCATTTAGGGGGCTTAATAGTCATATACCATGAATTGACGACTATTTATGATCTCGTCATTCACGAGAGAGTTTATCATCTATCAAATTTAATTTATCTTCTAAGAGAAGCATAAACAATGTCACTTAATAATTATGAAAATTAAGTTTTTCAAATCTGCACTCTTATCTCCAAAATGAAGATATATCTTGATAATTGAATAATATATGTTGCGACTTCATATCGCTATCTAATTTGTACCTCTATCTTTATTTCCATTTTGACATAGTGCATTATTTTTCACAATTATCTCAAGAAGTCATTATTTCTCTCAAATAATTTTCATTATTGTTTTATTAAAATGGCCAAATTCATTCCCTTTCACTAAAACACAAGGATGACAAGGTGAATGAAAAGGTAAGATTTTTTATTTTTTAAAACTCTTACACATCCATAGACAAAGTGGAATTGCATAAACCTTCAAGGAAATATTTTTGCTGCTATATATGTTTTATCTCTTGAGTGTTACTTAAGCTAACATTATTTTTGGGCTTCAAGTGTCCTCTAAATTTATTGGGTGTAAAGCACCTACTTATAATGGGTGGTTATGACCCTCATAAACTGTCTAGGGAGCGAGCCTGGAAAGGATAGCTCACCCGTTGCTTTTTTTGGATAGTTACTACATGATTAATAGCATGACTTATTTTTTGAAAGAAAGATGAAAATTATTCATACTCATATTTATGGACCAATATTTTTGGATCATTACTGAATGAAAAATGTGTATAATTAATCATGGTCCTTATTACTCCTATGCCAAGAATCAAATTTACTTGATTATTGTGTTACTGACTATTTTGTTGATTCTATTTTAGATTTTCTTCAAAAAAATTTAAACAACTGCTATCCCATGTATGAGATATCTTCTATGGTTTTTTAACCAAAACCCAAAATATAAAAGTAGCTCCTAAAAAACAATGTGGCTTTGAAGATTTATGGAGAGCTTCAAATGGATACTTGTAAAAGTACCACTTTACTATAGGATGATTGGAGTTATTTTACTCTTACCAAAGAATCTCATTTCCAAAGAGAGAAAATAACATTGAAAATCAAGGGCATCTCACTCAAAAGAAAATATTCCATTTTAAAATTTTCAACATAAAAGTTCTACTCAAGTGAAAGTATCTTATCATGCAAAGTTCTCTCCAATTATATTCTAGTGAAAGTATTCCATCACTAAATTTATCTCCAATTTTATTCAAGAGAAAGTATTCCATCATAAAATTTCTACTCAAGTGCAATTATTTTATCATACAAAGTTCTCTCCAATTATATTCAAGAAAAAGTATTTTATCATAAAAAAGTTCTCTCCAGTTCTATTCAAGAAAATGAATGTTATGAGAAAGAAGAAAATATTGAATTATTAGCCATCACTTATATAAAAAAACCTTTGTGTAGTGATTGGCCTTAGGTGATTCCATTGAGGGGGAGTGTGCATAAAACCATCTCATGGATAAATCCTATATGTAAGACCTAATAGACATAATATAAGACCTATAGGCATTATATGCTCCAAATTCAAATAAAATGCTTGGCCTTTAGTGATGCCCTCAGTGATGCCATTGAGGGGGAGTGTGCATGTCAATGCCACCACCTAATGGCTAAATTCTAGATGTATAAGTCTGACTAAAATGTATGTCCTACGAGCATATTTAAAAGTTATTCTCTTTGTAAATCTTCCACTTATAAAAGCATTGTATTAAGTCCTACAAGCACATTGTATTAATTCCTATGGGAACTATGTAATGAACATGGGGTGAGGCTGATTTGAGGAGACCCAGGGTCCAATAAAAAGATTTATAAGACCTCATATATAGCATCATTTTTAAAACACTAGGATTATAAATTATGGCAAGATGACTTTCATGTAGTTCGGAATACATGACTTTCATTTTGGCATATATTTATGTCCCTATTTATCACTATCAAAGAAGACCTACGTTACTGGGGTACTTCATTTTTTCTTTTATGGAAATTGACATGTGATGCCCCCTATTAACATTAAGGAGGAGTGTTAGAACATAATGTTATTAGGGGCCATGCCCTTATAACATTTATATATTGTTCTAATATAAGGTTATAAAAACCTATATATTATATGCTTATTAAGCATATCCCATTTGAAATAATTATAGTCTAAATAATTAGATTATTGATTATTTATGAGTGGGGTTTGTTGAATAGGTGTGACTAATACCCTTTCAAGTATTATGTCACCCTTACTCCTATATTTAAGGAGGTTCTCTCTCATTTGAGAGATGTGGAATTTGAAGATTATATAGTGAATTACATCACTATGCACATGAGGTATTATTGGCCATGTGGAAGTATGGAGAAGTGTTCCCCAGGTTCATTTTATGTGATAATAGACCATTACATTGTAAGTGTTTTTAATAAAATGATGTTTTATGGGGTTTTTTATCTGAAAGGGTTGTCCCCATGTATATCTTGTGTAATGTGTAAAATTTGTGTTTGTATTATTATCTTTTTATTTATTTTATATCTTGTTTATGATGATTAGTATCATAAGATCCTAATTTCTAATAGGATCGGTGTTGCATTGATGTGGAATGTCAGCCCTTTCCCAATCCCTCGATTGAAACAAGCTTTCAAGTGAATGCCATTGATGAAGATTGATGAAAATAAATAAAAGATAAGCTAAGATGGATGCAAGATTATCTAAAATGGATGCTAAATGTTAAAATCAATATGGAGAATGCTCTAAAATTCACTATAATATTTTTTCTCTAAATAAAATTCGATCCTCTTTTCATAGAAATGAGGACTATTTATAGGAGAAATAGTTGAATCAATGATCAAGATTGATTTGATCAATCAATGGGTGAGAATCAATTGGAGGAGATGGCATGGATCAAGGATTCCCATCAATGGATTAGAATGCAAGTTGACAAAGATCAATGATTTAATCAAGGGCTCAAATTGATTCAAAGAAATACACTTGCTAAAAATTAGGAAGTCGTTACAAGATATTTCCCATTTTGGAGGAGTGGAAATGGAAAAATATTCCTTGGGAATACTCCTTTGCAAGTGGGAGGGAGAGAGAAATTAGCTAATTAGGTAATTAAAACCTTATCTAATTATGCATGATGGATGGAATTTATGGATTTCATTAAACAATTAACTTATTTAAAAAAAGGGGGATTAATGACATTCGATTAAATAATTAAGATTATTTAATCAAATGAGAAGACATAAGAAATTAATTAAATAATTCACATTAACTAATTAAATAAGATGAAAATTAGTATGAAATGGGATGAATCAACCAAATACCATTGATTATTTGATTAATAGAAGAAAATTATGCATTTAATTAAAAAATTGGGATTATTTAATTAAACGATTGAAAAGAGGTTATTTAGGATGAAACGGAGTTAGTAATCAAATTTATGTGTAATATCAATTAGGAAGATTTTAAATGTCTACAACTGTAGCATCAAAAATTGTCACCCTTGATAATTTCACACTAGGTTTAGCTCCCCCTATGTGCTTGGACCTAATAATGCATTTAATTTGCTTTTTTTGTAAATATCTTCAAAAGATTAAAAGATGGGATTGAAAATAAACATTTAATATCTAATACCAATTTTTAAGGCCCTAAAAAGGATGTGTCTAGACTAGAGCCCCCAACACCCTTGTCCAACCAATTTTGGCTAAATTGTAAATATGGATTTCTCCACATTTTAATATTTAAAAATCCAAAATCATTTGTCATATCAATATTTAATTTTCAAGAAATTAGAAGAATTACATAAGAATACAAATTAGTTTCACCATTTCAATAGGAGAAATAAATTGAGATTAGTATTGTGCATCGTAAGAGAAATCAAGAGAAAAATTATAACAACATTTATTTCAGTCAAGCATCATGTTGGCCATGCATCATGTTTTCATGTGAGTTTATTTATGTTTCATGTTTATTTGTATTGTGAGTACTAACACTTGGAGGACTTCAAATTAAACATCAATTTCTCAGTGATGAGTACATTAACTTTAGTCCATCAAGGAATGCGGACTTGAGTGGTGGGTTGCAAAAATTGTTGATTTATCACTTATTTATCATGTATCATTTTCTCAACTAAGGGTAAGATCTCTTTTTACATCATCATAGCTTTTGTGGAGGTAGAAATACCAAAACGGGGTTTGACTTAGGCAAGCCCCTATATGGCACAACCCTTCCTTCTCTTTCATGTGTGCAAGCTACATATCTAAAGTGAATTGGAGGAAGATTAAAGACCTAATTTCTTATTTAAGAATTTAAGTCCTACAACTCATCAAATCAAGGCAAGTGGATTTTATCAGTGAAACAAAGTTTTGATAGTGATTCCAAAAGAGAAGAGTATACAAATCGAGAGCAATAGGGGAGTGAAATCAGATCTTGAGTATTTGTTACCCAGTTTAGGGTGCCCAACACCCCTGTCCATTTGTTACAAACCCAAATTTATATGCCAGGTTCTTTTGTTTCTTTCCTCTATTATTTTGAACTTTGTTTCTATTTATCTATTCTATGTTTTCCATAAATCTCAATAGTTTTTTGAATTTTCATAATTGACCTAGTAACATCATTGCATCATCAAATTAATTCAATTAATCATAAAACATCATCCCCTAACAAAGGTGTTAAAACCTTGATCCACCATTCTATCTCTTCCATTGAATCTTGTAGCCAAGTGGGTGTTGAGATCAATTTTAATCCCCCATTCTCTTTTGTGATATTGGAACTAGTGTGATTTAGGCCCTAGATCCCTTTTTCCAATATCACATTTTGGTGAACCTAACTATTTGTGCACTTTAAAATCTTCTAAAATTTGAAGCATAATATTTTAAAATCTAAGTACAATATTAGGTTGTGTGAATTCATCATTTATGCATGCATAGTTTTCATAAAAAACATTTAAAAAATCAAAATTTGGATAGCATCTTCCATTCAAAACACAAATAGGGGTAATTTCAGTTATTGCAAAGTAGATATAGCTCATAATGACATTGAAAAAACTGGGTTGGGTCATGTTGAAATCTCAAACAAATCTGAAAGTGTTTAAAGTTGTCATTTACGTATATGCATGTTGCTGAAAATGTGAAAATTGGCATTGTTGTTATTGCCATTTTAGAAAGATAGAATTTAATTTCTAGATTTTTCAAATTAGGATTAGTTAATTACTGCATTTGAAATCTCAAAATTACATTTGGAAGTTACATTATTATTTTAAAAATTTGAATTTGCATACAATATTGTGTTCTCCATATTGCAGAAAAATTGAAATTATGTGCATTTCTAGAAAATTGCTTGTTGCTAGACCTAAGAAGTCACACATTAGAATCCTCATAAATTGTAACTCATTTCCATATTTTGAATTGAGAAAAATTATCTCAATGTTTTAGGACACCCAACACCCATGTCCTAGTTGTTTTTTATCAGATGTTGGTGATAGTAATCTTTGTAAGTCATTTATCTAATTTGGTTCCAATTTATATTTTCACTGTTTTGTAGCAGTAATTATTTCAATGTACATATTTTTTAATAGCAATCTCTCATAATGTCTAATTTCTTTGGTAAACATGTTGTCTTCTTTTAGATCCTTGATTGATGTTTCATGTTGTTTCTTTGGTATGCTTCTCCTACAAGTGATGATGCTCATGTTTCATTGTCTCCTAATGCATGTCCTCCCACTGAAGATATATTAGTGCAATATGAAGAGATCATTGATGGATCCTTAACTAATACATTACCTAGCCTTAAAACCAAGATTTTCCTTTATCCCCCACTGGTATTGCCTACTCACCCTCCTCAAAAATTAGAAAATCCTACCATACTAAAACATAGAAAAATAGGAGGCTACAACAAAATGAAATGAGAAAAATATGTGGATAAAAGGGGGGTTCTCCTATTTCTCTAATTTCAATAGGAAATGAGATCCACATAATTAAATGACTATCAACCTTGAGGTGAATCAAGTCAAAATGTGAATCTTCAAATTTCCCCTTTTTTGCAAGGACGAGGGTCTAGGTCAAACAACACATTGGGGGGGAGTTTAAAAATAACAAACTAACTCTGAAATGAAACCTATAACTTGGATCTTGAAGATTAAACTCAATACTGATGGAACCAAAAATCAAATTACATATCTGAGAAAGGGAAAATAATGTGTACCAATCACCAAAAGTGCTTTTTTGAAGCTAACTGGGGACTCATTCACCCTATGGCGAATGTATCCTAGCTAGGGATTTGTAAAAATGGTTTTTGGGTTCTCTGCTCTTGTGTTTGTACTCCCAAATTCTCAATTTTTCACAATTGGACAATAAAAAATAAATCTTGTAGAAGAGTTTTCGTGTGATGACAACTTTGCAACTTTCTTCAATTTTTCTCTTCAAGATGTCTTCCACCTAAAATCTACAAACACAAACACAAACACAAGAGGATAAATATTTTGTTTTGGTGAAGGCTATTTACCTTGTTCAAACCCCATTTGGGTAATTAAACCTTGAAATGAAACAAAATAGCATGAAGGAAATGATGAATGAACAAAAAAATGTCATAACTCACCAAACCCATTAATAAACCTTGGAATGTAGATCTACAATTAGCATGAAATGGCTTCAATGAATATGGATATTGATCTAGATACTTTATTAGAGATAATTCCTTGAGTGCTTGAATGGATCATGAACACGACATCACCATATTAGCTCAAATAGCATGCATGATGCAAGAAGAATTTGACATGATAATAGGATCTTGATTGTTGCAATAATTCTTGAATAAGTCTAGTCTTGAATTCTTTGAAATTATCTCTTGAAGTGTTCTCTTGAAAATGCTAAGTGCTCATAAAATATTATAGATGTTAGGTGAAACATAGTGAGATAACCTTATGCTTATATGTAAGTAAACTTAATATCCTAAAATTAAAATATCACAAGTCGACATTTGAATATGGAATTGAAATCATTAAAATACCGCCAAAAACATAATAAAATTTAGGGTCCTAGGTCTAAGTGAGGACTCATTCACCTATGGGCGAATGGGTCCTAGGTCATTCACCTAGGACACACATTCTCCAATGATAAGTGCTATGTTAAGGCATTTATGAATGTCATCCTTCCTCTTTAAAATATGTAATTAATTAGGCTTGGATTTGAATTAAAGGGTCCAAATAAGGCTAATTAAGCTCAATTAATTAATGAGGCCCTAGATAAGTGTGAAAGTGTAAACAAGTACACTTTACAACACTAAAATAAGGCACAATTAAGTCCATTTTAATTATAGGACCCTAAACTTAATGTGAATATGTAAAATACATATTGCAACACTAAATTAAGACATAATTAAGTTCATTTTAATATTAATTCCTAATTAAGTGTGAAAATGTAAAAGGGAAACATTTTTCTACACTACGCATACCTTCACTTGATATGTTTTATTCCTCCCACAAAGAGAGTGCTTTATAATTCATCCCTCACCCATTACATATACAAGCCATTTCCAATGAAAATAAAGATAATAATATGTCCAAAACTAATCATCCATCTTATGTAAACAAATTTAATGGTACACCCATTAATCTAGAAAAGTGTTATATGGCCATGGATTCAAGATTCTTGCTAAACAAGGTTGTGATATAAAGAATGAACATGAAATTCATACTCTCTTAGAATAAACACTACAAGACTCTACAAAAGGGATTGGTTATCAAGGTCCTCCACCTTTATACAATACACTTACTCCAACTTCAACTCTAGAATAACTTCATGGTCCAATTGGATATGGATTTCTTCCCACTCTGCACCCTTCATCTGAGATAGAACGTACACTATGCACACTTTTGCAAGAGAAATTAATAAATTTACCATTTATTCGTTAAAAAGGGATTATAAACAAAAAAAACTCAAAACTCACCCTTTTGTGCATATAATAGAACATTTGGTCAGTCTACGGATGAATGTTGTGCTTTAAAAATAAGTTGCAATGATTAATTCAATTATATGACATTGATGTGGATCTATACAAAATAATAAATTGGCTACTATGGTGTTTCTCCTTTCTATGTAGCATTTGTAGTAGCATAGGATGCTCAATGCCATGTAGGGGGTACAAAAATAATTTGTGCAATCATATTTCATCAACAAGGAGCAACACAATATTATCATTGTCCTCACACTTGGGGGGCAAGGATGGCTTATCTTGTGAGATGTGTATTCTTTCCAAAGGATTCTCTCTTTCTTTGTTATCTCCTTAAAATATTAGTGTAGAAAGTAAACTAACAAATTTTAAGGGGGCATGTTCCCTTGTCTATTTGGGTAAAATTATAAAAATATAAAACCATGTTTCCCCTTTAGTGGTGATGTTATGTATGATATCCCCTATAGAGTGACCCTACATCTCCATATTTCCCCTTTAGTGGTGATATTTTTGCATAATATCCCCCAAAGTGTGGTCTTGCACATTGCACAGTATTTCCTTAAGTGGTGATATCATTTAAGGTATCCCCTAAGGTATTGCTTTCTTAATCTATGTTAGTGTTCTCTTAGTGGTGGTTTTATGCCTAATACCCCCTAAAGTTTGACTTTTCATTTCATGATATGTCTCCTTAGTGATGGTATTATTCTTGATGCCCCCTAAGGTGTGCCCCTTCATTCCATGATTTGTCCTCTCTTAGTGGTGGTGTCATGTATGGTACTCCCTAAGGTGTGACCTCCCATACATTAAATAATGCCCTTTAATGTGTAATGATTCACTTGTTGGCATACACCCTTTGTGGTGGTGTTATTTATAACACCCCCTGAGACATGTCTTTATGATTCATCCTTATGATGTTAAACAGTCCCTCATGACATTAAAATTTGTACATCCCCTAATGTGATTCATCCCCTGTGATGTAAAACTTTATATACCCCTTGAGGTGATTTATCCCTTGTGACGTTAAACTTTGTACACCCTTTGAGGTGATTCATCTCTCATGAAATTAAACTTTGTACACCCCTTGAGGTGATTCATCCCTTGTTGTGTTAGACTTTGTACATCCCTTGAGGTTGTTCATCCCCTATGATGTTAAATGGTCCCCCGTGACATTAAACTTTATGCGCTCCCTGAGGAATGATTTGCAAAATAGTTCATGGATTTGGCATAATGCAACTTATTGATTCATTAGTTTGAGCCCTTTTAACATGGCCACCCAGCATAACATAACTTTCTTTCAATAGATCCATATGTTTTATGAGTCAACTAGCATAGCATAGCTTTCTAGCCTTGTGAAACCCATCATATTGAATGGACACCTAGCATAATACATCTTGCTATCCAATAGATCTATGTAGCTCATGGTTGGTCTAGTATAACACATCTTGATGGCCCTTATGAGAGAACTATCTTGTCTAACATCATATTTGAGAGATGGTGTTTGGTATTTGAGATGAATTTAAGATTGAGGTCTCTTTACCTTACTAACTCAAATCCTTTTAGTACTACCCATGTGTTTTTGTTTTTGATAGTTATGTCTTATTTCTATTTGCATTATGTTTGTACCATGTAGTGTTTGCATTATGTTATGGTATGTGTCTTCATCATGTATGCTTTGTGATTATCATGTTACAATGCACTTCATGTGTGTGTTCTCTTGTCCTTATATTATTTTTTCATAGGATCTTGACCTTGGGGGCTAGCACATCCCCTAGTATGATGTTGTCCTATCTCTTCAATATTTGGATAATTGAACCCTTCTTGGATTATCTATACTTTAGTGAGTTTGAACATAATTTCATATTCTCACTAAAGTGGGGGCTAAATGTAGTGTTAAAAATTGTCACCCTTGACAATTTCACATTAGGTTTAGCTCCCCCGTGTGCTTGGACCTAATTATGCATTTAATTTGTGTGTTTTACAAATATCTTTGGAAAATTAAAAGATGGGATTGAAAATAAACATTTAATATTTAATGTTAATGTTTAAAGCCCCAAAAAGGATGGGTCTAGACTAGGGCACCCAATGCCCTTGTCAATCCCATTTTGGCTAAATTTTAAATATGTCGGTGTTGGCATTTTAATAATTAAAAATCCAAAGTCATTTGCCAGCTGTCAGTATCTGATTTTTGGGAAATTAGAATGATCGCATATAAATACAAATAATTTTCACACTTTTAATCCTAGCATGTTGGAGATAGAAATTGAGATTATTATTGAGCATCCTAAGAGCGGTCAAGAGAAGAATTATATTAACACATATTTTTGTCAAGCATCATGTTAGCCATGCATCATGTTTTCATGTGAGTTTATTAATGTTTCATATTTATTTATTTTATGAGTATTAACATTTGTAAGACTTTAAATCAAGCATCAATTTATCTGTGAAGGTGATGAGTATATTCACTTAAATCCATCAAGGAATGCAAATTTGAGTGGTGAATTGTAGCAATTTTAAATTTATTACTTATTTATCATTTAGCTCTACCCATTTGAGGGTAAGCTCTCTTATTACATCATCATAGTTGTTGTGGGGGTAGAAATACCAAAATGGGGTTGGACTTAGGCAAGTCCCTATATGGCACAACCCTTCCCCCTCTTTCATGTATATAGGTTACAAATCTGAAGTAAATTGGATTAATATTGAAGACCTAATTTCTCATTCAAGCATTCAAATCCTACAAGTCATCAAATCAAGGAAAGTAGATTTTATCAGCGACAAACAATGTTCTAACAATGGATCCAAAAGAGAAGAGCACATGCACCGAGAGAAACAAGAGAGTGAAATCAAACCTTGAGTAGTTGTTACCCATTTTAGGGGGGCAATTCCCTTGTCTAGTTATTTCAAGCCCAAATTTATATGTCAAGTTCTTTTGTGTCTACCTTATATTATTCTAAACTTTGTTTTTGTTTATATGTTCTATATTTTTTAGAAATCTAATCAGTCTGCTACATTTTCATAATTAACCTAGGAACATCACTATATCATCAAATTTAGTTAATTAATCACAATACATCATCCCCCAACAAAGGGATTAAAACCTTGATCCATCATTATGGCTCTTCCATTGAGGTATGTAGCCAAGTGGGTGTTGAGATCAATTTTAATCCCCTATTTCCTTTTGTGATATTTGAACTAGTGTGATTTAGGCCCTAGATCCCTTTTTTCAATATCATAAGTACATTAAGGAACCATGTTATACTTGCAATAGTGTTGCAATGGAATTATGGCACATTGCATATTTAAGGATTTCTAGAAGCATTTTAAACAATTGATGTGGAAAAGTAGTCATTTTCCAATGGTTGTGTTTAAATTTTTTGGTGGTATGATCAATTGCATGAGCAAGAGGTAAAATGTATTTGTTCTTTCAACTATAGAGATAAATTTTATGGTAGCTACATATGCTTGTTAAAAGAAAATTTGGATTCAAAGGTTGTATTCAAATATTGGATTGAGTCAATATATCATTCAAATTAAATTTATAATTAGTTCCATATACCCCATGAAAATTTTGTGCAAATAAATTTTAAATTAACTTGTTTTACCCAGAGCATACAAAAAACCACATTCCTTCACAACTCTAACATTAATAACACATATTTTCCTCATTTTTTTTGCATTTATGACATAGTCTTAACAAATGGGACCAATAAAGAAAGATAAGTCTCAAAAAATATCTTATTTTTAAATGAAATTTGAGATACATTAGTATTTATTACAACATAGCAGAACAACAACTACAATAGTATTGGGTAGGGTTCCTTCCCATTTTTATCTTAATCAAAATAAATGCAACAATAGAAACAACAACTAAAACTATACTACTAAAATTCACAACAAAGTATAAATTATACAAACTTGAAATGGATGAGATCTAAAAACATGAAATCTCATTTACAACCTCTGAGTAAGATTGTCCTATAAGTCCAAAAGGGTTTCATCCTTAGATCCTTGAAACCAAAAGGTTTTCATCTTCTAATCTCTAGAAACCCAAGGTATTTTATCCTTATATTAGATTCTTGAACATAATTGATTAGAATAATTTTATGGAAAGAGTTTTTATGTATAATAAACATTTTGTAAGATAATATAAATATCACAACATATCTCTTTCATCTTATTTGTGTGACCTTGGGAGAAGAAACATGGTTGATTTTCATTATAGGGGTCACCATGCCCTTGATGTCATTATATTTATTTCCCTTATGTGAAAATCCCCTCATTGGGATATGCAAAGCTACTTGAAGGTGAGAGAAAACCCTTCTTTGTATTATTGAAACTATGAAGTATGTTTAAATGACAACTTAGAGATGGAATGAGGATCATCGAGACTTAAAATTTTAACTACCACATTAATGGTTGCATGAGCATCTTGATATTTTCTCATCATTAGGAGTACATATGAATCCACACCCTTGAGATGAAAAATTATTTTTGGGCAAGAAAAAACATTATGTACTAGTTGTTCTATTCATTCAAGTCAATAATGGTAACCTTGGTAGTGCAAGAAGGTATGTCGAAATGAACAAAATAAAAAAGGTGGGATTTTTAGAGTTTGGTGGTTTATCCTATTTTGAGGGAGAGGGGGAGAGCTCGATCGAGATTCTGGTTGATGATTAGGCATGATCAATTCCCTCAACCTATCTATATAAGGGATATAGCATTGATCACACTAAAGGGCACCATATATTGAGTCCCAATGGACTCCTTTATTAGGTTTCATTGCGTTGGATATGGGGGAGAGCCTATAGGCACTCGATGCATGAGAATACTACACTAAAAAATCCAATCAATAGAATGAGTCATATTGAGACATGTGGGGGAAAGGGACAAAGATTCCATGATGCTAGGTCTTAGCACTACCACATGACTCTTACCACTTGTTGGGGATTATATTTTATGAATGGGGCATGCCAATAAGAGGAAATATGACTCTTTGATAAGGTAAGAGAAATAGAGTAGGTATCATAGGAAAGGGGTGATGATGTAGAGAATTATGAAATCCTAACAAGGATGAGGGGAAAATGTGGACTTAAAAGGAATGGCATGCTCAAATGGAAGATTCTAATATCCCAATAGGAATAAAGGAAATGGTGGAGTTGTGAAGAAAGGCATGCCAAGATGGGAAAGTTGTATTTTGATAGGAATAATAAGAAAGGAAAATTTCAAAGAAAGTGTATATTAGTTTAAGGGAAACTCTAAAACTTCAACAACTTACACACAATTAAAAAATTGAACATACATCCACACTTAGAAACCTTTGGAACCTTAGCAACTTTTGAACTTGATAGACACATGGGGGATGAAGGGGAGAACACATATGAAAACTTTGGCCAAGGGAGGCAATGGAAATAAGAAGTGGGCCTTGGTTCTACAAAATTTTAAATTAATTAAAATTTCCCAAAGTTTCATGTTCTCAAGCAATTCAAACTCAAAATGGTTTAGGTCCTCTTATTCTTCCCTAGTAGCATAATTTTTAGGTAGCTTCATCCCATGAACCAAATATTTTAATATGGTGACTCATCTCAAATATCTTACCTTGTGACAATGATGACATCATGAGACATATATTCGGTGATGTAGTAAAATTTTACCAAGAACCCCTTCTTGATCCATGTAGATTTTTCTCTAAAACACATTCCCTCAAGTATTCTTCAACCCATTTATTCGCCATATTTGTTTTTCCAACTATTTTTAGTTGATAATAATTATGCTAGGAGGTATTTTAGCACCTATCAAATGAAATAAATCCTTCCAAAAGTAACTAGAAAAGTTATCTCTATCCCTAACAATACTTTTAAGAAATTCATGTAGCCTAGTCATCCCTTTGAAAAATAATTCTACTAAATGATATGCATCAAATTTAAATGAAAAATTATACCTACTCATTTATCTTATCCACCCTAATTGAAATTTAATATTTACCATGTAATTTGGGAAGACTCATAATGGATTTCATGGACACACTTTCCCAATCTTGATGGTAAATAAGCATAGGTTGTTGAAAAATTTGAGGAAAGACATGTTATCCTACATTATAATGTTAGGTAGTGTACTCACTAACATGATAACATATTCCTTGAATCACTCCACAAGAATATCTCTTTTTTTCTCTAAAACATTTGTAGGATCTAGAGTCTCCCACTAAGAGTATCAGGCAAATCCTTAAAAATATTCAATTTCATCTTAGAATTTAATACAAAAATATTTTGTACTCCATGAGACCATTTTCTCTCACATGCTTATCATTATTCACATTTCCATCTAGAGTTTTAGTAAACAATCTAATCTTGGAATTTATATCTTAGTAAAACCTATCCAATCACCAAACATGATAGAAATTAAATGAGGAATGTGCATTCTAAGAATGACAACAACATTTAAATTATGTTCTCCCTCAATATAAAATATCATCTTGGTTTTCCCTTACCCAAATTAATATTGGGAATTTACAATCCCAATCCTCAATCTTTCTTATGATGTAGTTGGATTCTACTATGCTATAATAATAGTATCATAATCTATGAAAAAACTAAACTAGGAGATAACTATGCATTGATCTCAAAGGGTGGGTTAGATCAATAAGCCAATGGAAACTAGAAGAAAGATCAAAAAATATAATTATTTTCATATTTAAACCATTCTTCATGTTGACCCAAATATGTGAATTCATCCTCTAAAGTCATTATTTTTAATTCCCAAATAATTTGCATAATCCTCAAGCTACTTTGTTTCTTCAATTCCTTGGCCAACTATCTCGGTTACTACTAGAACTTTGTACTTGCAACTTTTGGTATTCCTAGAAACTATTCTACATCAAAATCCTCTTGAAGTCTATTATTCTCTTCAATTGGCTACTTAATTTTGTTAGCCTTTAGTTCATTATCTTGCTCCCTGAATTTTTTTTAGTATCAAGTTGTTCTTTTTCCTCTAGAAGTATTATTTAAGTCTTTTCTAAAGAGCCCCTGGTTGATTTAATCTCAAAGGTGAGTTAATCAATCTTTTCCTTCTTTTTATTAGATGCATTTATAGTCATCTCTAAAAATTTGATGACCATATCTTTGTCTCTAATCAAATGTAGATAATCTAATTTTATCATTTCTAAAGTTACTATATGTTATCCCCAACAACATTTACTTTGTTTGTCTTATGTGCCTTCTTAAAACTTAAATTTATATCTCCAATGAGTATTTTTGTGCTTTCTAGCTCAATTAGGACTTGTATGTCTTTCTCTTATGTTATCAATAGTTTTTGTTCCTATTCATACAACTCCATGGGCCTCTAGAAAAAATTAGCAAAATGGCATTTCTTGTCTTGTTTTTAGCTATAAACTCTAGCATCTAAACATAAGGTCTTGGAAATATTTTCATAAAATGGAAAGAAAATTAGTTGAAGATGCCACATGACCTATAATTATTGAGATATATTTCCCTTTGTGCAAATGATTTGTATACTTGAGTTGATGTGATTCTGAGGTTGTTGATTTCTCAAATGATCCGCTTGAGTTATTTGCCCCATGAAGGTGAACTAAATCATCAAATTTTGAATTTTTTCCATAGAAAACTACACTACTACTTCAAAAGAATCAAGGGTTTGGCTACCAACTAACTTCTTCAAATCCATCCTCCACAACCATCAGGGTTACTTTGCAATCTCCTTGATCAAAAATATGAATAATGAAAAAACCAATAGAATGAAGCATCAAGGAAGGACCCAATGCAATCTCTACCTTAAACTATAATACCAAGTGTTTAATAATATTAGCCATATCCCATGTTATTTTGTATACACAAACTTGAGTGAAATAATTTGTGTAATCTTGGTTGAAACTAGTAAATTTAATTGTTTTTCCATACTTCTTATAAGGACAAAATTCTTCCAAGAATGTCAATTCTCTTAGCACTAGAATTTTTACCATCATGCCTTAATATTTAATCATGGAGATAGTCAATCTTCTTATCATCAATTTTTAGTCTAAGAACTTTAGCAAGTTAAAAAATAACATTAATGTTCATCAATGCACTCTTCTCTAATGCATACATCTCAACAAGGTCATCTTGGGACTCCACCTCATAAGCTTCTTAATTTTCAAATCTAAATTCATAGTGATGCTTATAATGCATGTATACCCTTTTTGAAGCATATGATACATCAACTCTATTACTCTTCTCATCTTTATTTTTATAGAACCCTATAACTTTTTCCTTAAATAGCATTAGATTCAATCATTTGAGAATTGATGTGTGCATAAAATAGGAGCACCTTTCTTACTTTCTTGTAGCTTTGATTTATCTTTCATTGATTCATGTTCCACAATATCTTCTTGGATCCTTTTTTAAATCTTTGTTGTGATCATCACCCTTTCTAGTTATGTGATTTTATTTTCTAATTTTTTTTCTTCTCAAATCATTCCATCTATACCTTGGCATTTGTGGCCTAAATCCCAAGGTTCTTTGCATGAGAAACAAAGCTTCTTTCCTTTGATCCCATTTTGAGTATCATCCTCATTTCTTTCTTGAAGGAAAATTTTCTCATTCATGAAGATTTTCTTTAATTCCCTCTCCTTAATACCTTATTTTAGTTCTAAATTTTCTTCTGCCTCTCAAATTTCATATTTATTTACACAGACCTTATTTTCCTAACACCATAAGAACCTTTCAAAAATAAATACCTCTTCGAAATCACCAAACTACTAATAAACTGTAAAAATATATCAAACTCTTATTCCTAGTGTCTCAACTATTTCATTTTGGTTCTTTTATATGGTTGTACCTCTGACCTCTTTCATATTCATGTAATACGAGAAAGAGATTGCAATGTGAATCTTTGGTAGAAGTTTTATGTACTCAACACATGCAGTGATATCTTCCTCCATTGAAATTGGATCTTTTATCATAGGAACATCATTTTCTAATTGTAGGAAGGTGGGTCAGAGAGCTTTGCCAACATATACAACCAATGTTAGATTGGATGTTGTTATCATCACCTTTGTTCTTGTTACTATTGGCTCTTCAAGAGATCATTCCACCACATATTAGGGATTTAAATAATCCTCCCATCATTTAGAGGAAAGCAAGAAAACTAGCTTGAATACCACTATAATGAACCCCACAAAAATTTTGTGCAAAAAGAATTAGATTGACTTATTTTAGCTAGAATATGCAAAAAAATCATATTTCTTCACAATTATTTCATTAGCATTTATAACATGGATTTTCTTCAAAGTTTCACAATAAAATTTATTACCTAGTCTTAACAAATGGGGCCAACAAAGAAAGATAAGTTCCAAAAATATATATATTTTTTAAATGAAATATGAGGTATATCAAAATGCGTTGCAACATAGAAAAACAACAACAACAACAAACTAAACTACACTACTTAAATTCATGATAAACTATAGATTATACAAACTTGAAATGGTTGAGATTCATCACCTCGAAAGCTCATTCACAACCTCTGAGTGATATTTTCTCATAGGGTCAAAGATGTTTCATCCTTTGGTCCTTGAAACCAAAGGGCTTTTGTTCTCTAATGTCTAACAAACCTAGGGGTTTTCATCCTCAAATCTGGTTTCTTTAACACAAGTTCTCAAAATAAATTTTGGCACAAGTTTTTGTGTTTAATAAAAGTTCTATGAAATAATCAAAATCTCATAATATATTCTCTTTAGCTTAGTCATGCAACCTTGGGAGAAGAAATGTGGTTGCTTTGCACTACAAGGGTTTCACATGCCCTTAACATAATTTTCTTCAATTCCCTTATGTGAATATTGCCTCGTTAGGATGTAAAAAGGTACTTGGAGGGGTGAGGAAACCTTTCTCCTTCCAATCACAATCATGATATCCACTAGAACAATAGCCTAGAGTTGTATGAGGGTCATCATGGTTTGAGATCCTAACCACCACATAAATGGATACAAGAGTGTCTTACTTTATTTTCATCACTAGGAGTAGATGTGAATCTATGCCCCTAACATGAACAATTATTTTAGGTGGGAAAAACCCTTCTAGAGTAGTTGTAGCATTCAATTGAATCAATAATGGTAACCTAGGTAGTGTTATGAGGTAGGTGAGAACAAATGGTGCAAAAAGTAGGCATTTTAAAGTTTGGGGGGCAAGGATACTTTGTGACTCTTACCTCTTGTTGGGGTTTGGGGTTCATGAGGCATACTAGTAAGAGGAAGTTTGATTCTCTTACAAGGTAAGGAAAAAGGAGCAAGGGTCAAAGGAAAGAGATGATGGGATGGAGAACATTGAAATCCCAATGAGGGCAAAGGGAAAAGGTGGGCTTAGAAAGAAAGGCATTATTAGATGGAAAAGTCTAATATCCCAATAAGAATAAAGGAAATGACAAAGTTGGGGAAAAAGGCATGTTGGGATGGAAAAGTCCAATATTTTGGTAGGAATAAAGAGAGACAAAGTTTGATGAAAAATGTTAATTTCAATGTTACTTTGGCCAAAAAGTGGAACACTTGTGGGGTCACCTGTAAATTAATTGAAAATGAAATATTACATGTCATTAGCTTGATAAAGAACCCTACATTTTACATGTTTTTGAAAAGTTAAGCAACATTTACAGGGTGCTGAACCCTTTACACAGTCATACCAGCGTCACCAAAACGCTCCAAAAGAGGATCCACTGAAGGTAAGTCCAATAGAGGATCAGAAGTATGTTCAACAACCCCAGCGAAGAAGCAACCAAAGGAGAGCCCACCGTGAGGTGATCCAAGAGAGCATCCTTCCACCAAGTCGTGGCGCCCTTGCGATGGGCAAGAGGACAAGTAGAGGCCAGATGACCCACCGAAAAACATCTCCGACACCGAAAGGGGAGACTCTCATAGTCAAGGAGCTGCTTCCACGGTCTGTCCTCCACCAGCAAAACAACATCCCCATGGAGAGGCTTGGAGAAGTCAAGATCAACTAGCATCCGTGCAACTGTAGTATGCCCAAACTCCCTAGTTGTGGAATCCACCATTAGGAAATGACCAATGGAATTGCCAATGGCCTCGAAGCATGATTTCTCCCAAAACTACAAAGGAAGGTTCGGCAGACGGACCCAGACAGGTCTGGTGTTCAACTGCTCCGTGAGTGGGTTGAAAGAATGAGACCAAGGCCTTATGGTCAGAGAATGAATACCCCACATCCACCCTCTATCCAGAACACAGTCACGTTCAATCGAGGAGCCAAAGGTTGCGATAAAGAAGCCCTTAGCGCTAGGGTAGAGTTCAATTTCCCCAACAACCAAGGGCTTCCAAGAAGCCGCAACCCAATCGTGGAGATTCGGGAGGGATGGCCACAGGCCATTGAATTTGCAGACCACCCCTGTTTTCGAGTAATACTCTTCATTTTCAACAATCTTCGGCCCACACACTACCATAGGAGAGTCCTAAGCACAGAGAAGAGGTCTATGAGAAGGGGGTCGAGCAACCACCCGAGCAGCATCAACAAAAGAATTAACCTTCCCCACAGGAGCAAGAGGACGAGAGGCAGGAGCAGAGCCCCCAAACCCATCATTACCAGTGGCACCCACCCGAGCAGTAGTATTTACCTTCCCCGCAGGACACCCAACAGCAGGAGGACAAGAGGCAGGAGCAAAGCCCCCAATCCCATCAACACCAGTCACCAGCGCCAAGGACAGGGAAGGAACAAAGACACCGAGGGCACCACAAGGTGCAAAGGCTGCCAGGGGCGCCGAAGAGTCCTGAACCAAAGCTCAGTGAACCAGACCAGGGCGCGGGGAGGAGGTAGAGTGAGGAACACCACGAGAAAAGGAGTTGACGACGTCCCCAACCACACCCCCAACCGGGAGTGCACAGTCAGCCGCAGAAGCCACAACACCCACCACCACAGGCCTCCCAACAAACCGAACCACAGCAAAGACGCTCGCGTTCTTTCTCCTACCCGAGCACATTTTGAATTAAGAATGTTATGTTATCTCCTACATTTTACATGTTCAAACTAAGGATGTTGATGTTAAATATTATTTTGTTTGTGATATAATAAATGATAAGAGGGTTATGGTCAATAAGGTGGATACTTTCATAAATGTTGCATATGCATTCATGATCTCTATAAGCATAGAAAATTTTAGATGGTACAAGATGGTTATGAGCATCTCAACCTTTGGTAGTTAGTTCACTTATATATATATATATATATTCTTTTGTAATATATACAATTGAGAATGTTAAGATTAAGTGTTGTACACCTTGCAAATCTAGATGACATTGTATTTCTTTAATATTTGCAATGTGTTTTAAATATGAAGCCTCATGGAAAAAAGGTGTCCCACTTGAGGAATCTTAAGATTATTTGGAATGACTTCACTCTTATTTTTAAAAATATTCTTTTACAATATATACAAGTGAAAGAATGTTAAAGATTAAGTTATGTGCACCTTGTGAATTTGGATGACATTGTATTTATTCAATATATAATGTGTTGTAAATATGAAACCACATGAAAAAAGGTGCCCAGCTTAAGAGTTATTTTAAAATTCTTTGAGATGACACACTACACCATTAGACATTGTTATTATGATGTGTAAGAGCATCTATATTTTGAAAGTTGTGTAAAAGCATATATGTCATTGTAAGATGAGTAGGAGAATCTATGACGAGTTACAAAATGGACTTAAAAAGTTATGGAAGACCTTTGGCTAGTAATAATGGCATAAAGAAGAGGTTGAATAGGTAGAATTGTAATGCTCACATTTGATTAGTGGAATATTTGATCATAGAAGTTATATACTATTCTCAAAAGGTGGACTCATCATGAAGGGTGATGGAATTGACAACATACATCCAACATACTAAATGCCTGTTTTACTATAATTATTGATTAGCTAAAATTCACATTTATGTTGTTCTAAATTTTAATAAATTAATCATTATGATCAAATGGGCATCCCATATGTTGGACAGAGGATGCCCAAATTAGACCCCCTTATTTTGATCCAAAGTTTTAAAAATCACTTGTAATTTCTTAGTTTAACCTTAATTTATATATTAAATGTTTGAGATGGAGGTATTATGCACTTGTAGATTTGTAAGAAATATATTCTCAATTTTTCTTCAAGGTTTCTATTTAAGACACTAATTCTAGCTGAAAAAGACCTTCCCTCAACATATTTTGTGTTATGTGCTACTTGTTTTGAAATTGTTGGATCATTTATTTCATTAAGGGTATGGTCCCATGGAGGGGGCTTCCTAAAAAAATTCAGTGGTTGCTGCTTAAATTTTTTAGGAATATTAAGACTAGTGGTCCCATGAATTCAATTTTGCAATTCAGCTTAAAAGTTTGAGCTCCAAAATTTAAGGATCGAACTCGAGTATTTTGGTAAAAATTAATAAATAAATAAAAATTCTCTCATTTTTAATTTTTTTAAGAATTTTAAATTTTAAATGATAGACAAATGGCAGAAAAACTTTCTAAAAACTTCATAAGCTGTAGGGGCAATTTCTAGCCCCACCTCAATTTCACCCACTGAAAGATTCATTTCTGAAAGGTAGGGGCTCCTATTTTTCTGGAAAAGATTCTAATTAATCCCATAGCACAATTTATTTTTCTTCATGAGACCACTTGATCCATGAAAATAGAAGCCCAAGCGCCCCCCCATGGGACCATACAGTAAGAGTTTTACCTAGTTTCCTTTCAATCAGTAGATTGATATGTGAAACAACGTAAAAATGTCACGTAGAAGTAGAGAGGACTTGCAGTGACCCAATAAGTTCAAATTGGAAAGGGTTTGTGGTAATGCTCCACGAGGAGACAATGATGTTCTATCTCCAAAGAGATTAGACCCTATTGTAGAAACCTTAAATCTACCATTGTCGTTTTCGAATAGCTTGCGATCCTTAATTCATTGGTGGAATTCTTTTTGTAGAAACCTTAAATCTACCATTGTCGTTTTCGAATAGCTTGCGATCCTTAATTCATTGGTGGAATTCTTTTTAGCACTGGATGCTTTCCTCCACGTAAATATGCTGCCACCTTATGTGTGTGATTTTGTGTCTAGAATTTTTGTTATTATCTATGTTGGAATAGAGGCTGTTAAAAATACACTCCTATTGGTTGTCAATAATACACTATCGTTAGAGTAGGAGGCTGTTAGGAATACACTCTTGTTCTCAAATTTGGTTGCAGTAGCTTAGAATATTATTTCATCGCTTCAACAGAAATTAAATAGATTTTAGTCCTACACATTAGTATCACATTTCACATTTCCAGGTATTGTTTTCAGTAATCAATACAACAGTGTAATGCATTTCAAACATGAAATATGAGTAAAAACACAGTTGTATATATTTCTTAATTTTCATTTATATAGATTTTTTCTATAGATCATTGGAATTAACATTTTTTTAAAAAGTATTTAAATAGTGAATTTTCGTCGCTATAAGTAGTGCAACTATACTTGAGATTTTGTATAAGTAGTGCAAACAAAGCTATTCATGAGAAAAAAACATGCAAAGAGAAGTACCATGGGAGTAATAAATAGATTATAGCAATATAAAGAACCAAAATTAATAAAAATAGTACAATGTCACAAATTATACTTCAGAACTGAAAAAAAAAAAAACTCACTAGTAATAGTCAAGGAGATCAATGAGATTGAGCTAGTTGAAGAGCAAGTGTACTCAAGCTAGCAAAAATCTGCAATGAGTAATAGTCATAGGAGACGAAAAATTAGCCAAGCTCTAGAGAAATAAAGAGCAAAGTAGTGTCTTCTAATCAAAGGAATTTGACCTCTGTAAATGCAAGAAAGTGTATAAGGAAACCAACTACACTCACAAAGTGGTGATTTTCAAATCGCGTCTTATTTCAAACTAATATATCTATGAACATTTTATTCTTTTCATTAAAACTAAATTTCAGGTCCGGTTTACACTAATTAAACGTAATTTACACAACTACAGTGACATCTTTCAATTCAATTAACAGCCTTACAAATTTTTCCATTTAATTTTAGATTTCAATAGCAACCCCAGAAATCCCATGCATATCACTAATTGGAATAATGCAATCTATGTTAGATCAAATGAATTCCCCTTCTTTACTTTCTTGTAGGTGTAGTTTGTGTATTGTTTCGAAAGAGCTCTCTGTGACAATGGCATTTAATAAAAACATGGTAAAATTCAATAAGGTTAAAAAAAAACTAAAAAATCCTTATTATCGTGTCTGTGCTGCTGTACATTATACACGAAGGGCATTCACCCCAAGGCAAATGAACACAAATAAAAATAATGCAATAGCTTGTATTCCTGATAAAATTAAATAATACTTTACATCTGATTCTGAGATAGCAATTCATTAATCTCAGATAGATTTCTACAATAATGATTATTGTGCATCTTTTATCTGGAAAATAATCCATATGAAGAAATATGGCGATAGTTAATTTTGTAGCAGCTCCTGCATTGAGCTGTGAATTTGTGCTATTTCTTGTCCATTTGCCGCTATGTCCCTGACATACTGCTCCCAGAGCTAGACAGAATAATGAAAGCACATACAATTGAGAAAGAGAAAACAGAAACCCAAGAACCATCTGAGTAAAGATCCATAGCATCGCTGAACGAAAACCTTGCACGACTTTCTGCCCATATTCGGACTCGATCTGTCTCTGCTGCATAGAGTGCTTTTCCCTAAAAATCCATATGGAATTGTAAGGAATGTAGATCTACAGTTGAAAAGAATTGTATGCATTGCTTATACGCAGACAATGCAATTCAAAGAAACCAAGCATGTCCTAATACGATACAATTGAAGTAGTAACAACTCGAAGAGACCAAGTATGTCCTAATATGATTCAGTTGCACATACACAACTACGTACCAAACAGTAAACCTAGCATAGTATATCTAAAAGAACTTTTATAAACTCAATTCTCAAAATGCAGAAACTAAGCAAGCAATCTATTAGAAAATGCACATAGTAGACATATTTAATGTAGCGCATTAAGGAATCATTTTGGTGCTAGGTCCTGCTTCAGGAAGATGTTTCATTTTTGCCTGCTCTGAAATGATTTTTGCAGTTTTATATTTCATTCCCTGATTGTAAAGATGTCTAATTGAGGGAACTAATGAAAAATCATCAAGAAGGAAATTCATTGAATCTATGGGACGGAAGTGAAAAATACAAAATCAAGCAAGATCAGTTGAAGATATGCCACAACAAGAGCAAACCATTGAACACTTTAATTTTAACAATATATGTAATACTGCATTGTCATTAATTTTAAGAATATATGTAATACCGCATTATCAAACTTGGAATTCACCTATCCTAACCAAGCCCTATTTTATGCTTTGTTGGAGATAACCAAGCCCTATTTTATTTTTCATTGAAGATAACCAGGCTTAATTTGTAAACATGTCCACACTATGTGAAAGAAACAGAAAAATCTAAACAATAATTACCGCCATGAATGGGTCAGTATGGTAAATATTATAGGACCAATACACTATTAGTCTATTAGGTTGAATCACTAAGAATCGATGGATGACAAATGTTCTGGCACTTTCCTCAAGAATTTTTACAAAATAGGCATGTGAAACATAAAATGTGGCATCAATGCTTCCAATTAATACATAAACTATTTGATAACACGTTTATTTTTAGATTTTGATATTCAAATGATATGAGTATCTAAATACTTCTGAAGATGTTACAATCAAATACTAACCGTCAATTGTTGGTGTATAATTTTAGACCCATTGGCAGGGGTGTACAAGACATATGAAACATCCTTGAAAATTAAGTTAGAAATAACATATTGCTGTTAAAAGGGGTGAGATAAATCAAATAAACAAGGTGGGTTAATGTCAAGTGGGCCACAGTCTAGCAAGCAAGGAAGAGTAATTGTCATGATGATGTCCTGGAGAGAACAAATTCTCCTCAGACAAGGCTCCTAAGATGACAATATTGAATATTCCATGCTGGATAGTGCACTCACCTATAAAATCAACTGGTGTACGTGTTGCCAATACATCAAGTCAAAAAATGGTGGGTGAATGAAAATAAAATTAGCTCACCTTGTTCCATGTTTGATACTGTATTGCACTGTGAATTAAATAGAATGTTACCAGCTAAACAAAAAAGAAACAGGGTGGGTACAAGCTAAACAAGTAGTTTAGAGTTGCCCCTACAAGAGTTTAGGACTAGAGGAAATGATAGTATATTTCCATGGATATTTTCCTTCGCCAATGACTTTAAGAGACTTTGATAAGGTTTTGTCTATGGCCAAAATAATAATAATATGATCACTCTTGGCATTCTCTATGGTTGTAATATTTGAGCCTGCAGCATCTCTTGTGAATCTTGGAAGACTTTTAAACAAAAACAAAATAATTTCATAAATACAATTTAAATATTAAAAGTCTCCTTGACAGAACCAAAAAAGCCAAATCCAATAATTTGATTATTGTGGGCATTTTCTATGGTTGTGATACTTGGGACCTATGTTGCAAGAACTGCAACAGGGAGGACCAGTTTCATGTTTTTAGGGCTAGCAACCCGTCCATAATGAAAAATAGCCGTTGCTAACATTTTTCCATTTTGGGGCCATTCTTGGATGCTACAACCTGTTGCCATAAGAGTATCATTGAAGAAACATTATTTTCTAGGAAGAAAATATTGCATATAATATGATAAAGAATTTGAGACTCAAAAATAACTTATCGACAGCTCCCTTGCAGTTCAGGTCAATGAGCCAAAATCTGTCATCCAGTCCCAAGCTGAAGTACTTGAATCAACCAGCCAGAGGCAGGCCTGCACTACACTTATGAGTTGTGATTTTCCTTACAGTAAAATGTTTTGTTAATAACCTAATTGTTAGTTTTTATGTTATTTTAGTAATGTCTCCAAGTTTCGTATGCATCTCATGTGCAGCAATAGCTTTACTATCAAGCAAAAGAATGCACTCTTCAGTGTCAGATTAAAAGAAACGAGTCTCTATTACTGTTATTTGGATGTGGAAAACAAATGAGGAAAAATGAATCAATGATGATGCATCTCTAAATATATGCTACTTATTTTAGATACCACAGATCAACTAAAAAGTTAAATACACATATATGAGTGTACATATATATATGCATGTGTGTTACTATTATAACTGTTTCCTATTCATTTCTTATGCACAACCTCAGCCAACCTTGTTTTCTTTTATGTTTTCATTGCCATACACCAACCAGTTGAAAAGTTGGGGGCCAAATGGTCAACTTGCCCAAGCTTCTCCAAGTGTCTTCCGAAAGTACATTCACACCAAACCTGCCATCAACAATTGTATTGGTCAAATTCCTTCCAAGGATCTCCATATTCACCACCGTTGTTTTCTTTGTCATGTTAACTGTTGTAGCATTGAATCAATCACTTGGTTGCCTAACAATGGAGGTTCAATTATTGGATTTTCATTCTTGCCAGATTATGGGTTGTAGAATGCACCATCCCATTCGTCCTCGATACAGTAGCATTTTGAAGTTCAGGAATACTTTGTAGTAAATCCACTACTTTGACTACTATGGTAGTTCGAACTTTAAAGTACTTGCCTTGTAATATTGTACCGAATTGTAATTGATTTGTTACCATACTTGCATTTGCATTTGAGTGGCATCGTTCGTTAGCCATAGCATTCTCCACTTCGGCCCTTGCTTCACAAAGCCTTTCTTCTTTTGTAGGTGGGTCTGAGTACACAACCTTTTTTGCTTGGGCACGAGTAACAACCGATACTTCATTATGCCTTACATCAATCATGTTGACACTAGTCTTTTGCTTTGGACATCCGATGTCTTCATGGCCTCCAGGTCCACACCATTTGCACAATAGTTGCAATTTGTCCTGCTTGTGTCAGAAATCTCTTGCAAAGTCTCCCCATTTATTACATTGTTAACATTGTATGATTGGACACCCTTTAGGGTCATACTATATTTGATTTCAACCTCCTCTTTGATTTCATTATCCATCTGGAGATGCATTCAGTGGCTTCAATGGAGTGGACTGCTCTCCTTGTGTAAAGTGTACTTGTGTGCTCCTGATCATCAAGTTGTATGGCAATCTCTAATTGAGTGGCCCAAGGCCTGACAAATCTCACAAAATAGCTTCTATGGACAATTAATTTTAGCATTTCCTTCACATTTACATATAGTTCTTTGCTTTCCTTACTATTTTATTTTTCTGCCTTTAGTTCTCTCATATCCAAAGCGTGTCTCTCCAAAGTGCTTGTATTGTCCCTATTTCACTCTTGCTACTATCATCCAAACTCTCATCATTTTCTATTTTTCTTTTTCAACATAACGACATTCTGTCTTCACTCTCTATATCCATGGCCCAATTATATGCTTCAATATAGGTAGATGCATTGATGAAAAACACGAGTACTCACATGTCAGAACCGACAAGTTACTTAAAAACTCATCACTGATTTTTTGTAAAAACTTGCCACACTGTTTTAGGAAAAAATCTCCAAAACTCACTTTTTCCACCCTAAATCATCAAAAACTCGCCCAAGTATGAAAAGCATTGAAGATTTTTTACGCATTAGCTGTCCAATTCCATCAAAATTTGAAACCCTACATTAAAACATTGTTGCAACTTACAAATTAACCTGTGAATGTCTGCCTTTGAATCTGCGGATGGGCACTTACAATGCAAGACCATACTCTTTCGAATGTGCTCTTTTAGGGTTGTCTCTTCTCATTAAGCTGCAGAAATAACTATTTGTTTGTATTACCACACTAAATTAACTTAATTCCTTCAAATGTGCTCTTTTAGGGTTGTCTCTTCTCATTAAGTCGCAGAAATAACTATTTGTTTGTATTACCACACTAAATTAACTTAATTCCTTCAAATGTGCTCTTTTAGGGTTGTCTCTTCTCATTAAGTCGCAGAAATAACTATTTGTTTGTATTACCATACTAAATTAATTTAATTGCCTTCTATAAAACAAAATTTTGAAAGGAATCAAATCAAAAAAGGGAATCAATTATGGTAAAACTCCTTTCGACTCTCAAGGTCCCAACTTGGCAATTTAGTTCTAGTCTAATAATGTATAATCAGCTCTTAAGTTAGAAATAACAAAACTAGCAATTGCACTTAATGTAATGGGCACATTAATAGATATATTTATTTAGTGTAGCATTATAAGTAATCACAAAAAAATTGAGCAGACATAAATCTTTTGTTCCTTTTTGAATGGAAAATATTTATGAAAAGCACAAACTAAGGAGTTAAAGTAATATGTTCTACAAATTCAGTATATATGTGTTTTTTAAGAATATTTTTAAAAATTATGTACTTTCAAATGTTAGAAAATTTGTCGAGTTATTACCAAGTTTTTGCCAAGTCTTGAGTTTTTGAAATTTTTGAGCCTACCGAGTTATTGCTGAGTCCAAGTTTTTCAACTATGGGTAGATGGTGGTACTACCTTCAGTTTCTTCCGTAACAAGGGAATAAGACCTTTGATGGACCATCTTTTCTTAAGGCTATATATTGGTTCCTTTTCTAATTTCACCAAGAGTTCTTTGAGCATTTGGTTGTAAGCCCTTACATTCTCATGCTTGCCTTGGTTTGTATTATAAATCTCTGCTACAATTTCATTGTCATCTTGTAGTAATTTGAATTCTTCTTTGAAAGCTTTCTTGAATCTTTCTGAAGTAGCTTTGGAGGTTGGGCCGACTTCTGTGAGCCAGTCAATAGCTATTCCTTTTAAGGTTTCTAGAAAGGATCGTAGCCAATAGGCTCTATCTTCATGGCCATTCACTATCCAAATTGTTTCACAAGTCCTCCAATGTCTCGCAAGTTCCTTTGACCCATTGCTAGTGAATTTAGGCAACTTTTTCCTTTCAATACTGGGACTTGACAAGGGACTCACCATCTTGTTTTGGTGCAAAATCAATGCCTAGAACCAACTTATCAAAGGGGTTTTGATTGAAACACTCTAACACTTCACTCGCACCCTCAACCACATGGGAATGCTCAACTTGTCTTGCCTCAGTGTTCCGAACAAAGTTGCCTCTAGTTTCTTTCTTATATGGCTTTGGCTCAAGAGTTATAGGTTGGTATCCTTCAACCACCTCTTCTTCAATCAATAGCTTTTCAATGCCTCAGATGTTATTCTCGTGGGTTTTAGATATCAAGTTTACTTGGTCAAAAAGATCGGTCCATGCTTCGTCTAGAAAGGTTAAATGTCTTGATATCTCTTCCCACTCATCACTTGTACGATTTATTTTGGTGGTAGTATTTTTATTTTCCTGATTGAGGCTCCAACTTTGGCTTATGACAAACCCTGACCACATTCTTGGGAAGGGCTCCAACTAGGAAATTATACGGTTGCGGTTTCTTCAATTATTTCTAGTAATCTTCTTTGTTCTCTTTGCTCTAAAATCCATAAAGATCAATTAATATCTTGGTCATGACCACCTTGTGGTCTCTTCCCACCTTGATTAGGGTCTAAGGGCATGAATCTCTCAAATGTGACCTGATTTCTTTCAAGGAAATAGCGCCTATGTTCACTCTCCTATCTGGTAAAATGAATACTTGAAATAATGAACAAAATTAATAATGTATACTAAATAGAGAAGTAAAATTATATCTTTATTTACACATGAAGTTATTACAAAAATACACCAGAGATGGTCAGCCAAGGATCAAAGTCGATCTAAAGATCATACTACTTTCCTTGATGATACAAAATCTATTTGAAGGACCCAACAGTAGCCAAGAGGAACACAATTGTCAACTAACTTTTATAACCACCCAATGCCAACAACAATTAATAAATGGTCGAATAAACCATATTATCAAAACACAATATTAGAAATTGTACACTAACTACACTACATAGACGTAGTTTGTTTTCCATGCTTTGATGATTTGATATCATGATGTGTGTTGAGATGTTTATAATAAGAGGCATGGATTATGATTTGCCTTGTTTCTATGAAACACTTCCCATTTTGGGTGTTCTTGTTCAGCCAATACAAAGCCTATAAGTACTCGAACATTTGGTCCAAGTCATTTTCACTCATCATGAAAAACAAGTAAGTTATGCCTCAATGATCGTGAAAATGGAGCCTGTTGGCTTTTAGACTTGTTAACTTTCAATAGGCTAAAGTTGCAAATTGGAGTCCACATTCCAAATTGCAGAGTTTGGAGTTTGGAGTTGTCAAAGACATTTTGTACATTGCAGAATGTAATTTGGACTCTAAAGTCCAAATCTCTTAGTGGTCAAAGCTCATCCCAAGAGTAAGTTTTTGCACATTGTTAGATGTTGATTGGACCCCGAAGTTCGAAGTTCATGTTGCTAGTCAGCCTTTGTAGTCCAAGATGAGACCATGCCGAGTTCAAACTTGGCCATAAATTTTGCATGTATTGAGATATGTAGATTGAAAACTGAAGCCCAAATGCACAATGTAGATTGGACTCCAAGGCTTGAGGTGCTTAACTAGTGAGCGTTGAGGTTGGCATGAGGATTTGTAGTAGTTGTTATGTGTAAGAATGACTCCAAGGTCATTGTCTATTGGACTCCAAAATTCTAAGGTGTACTTCCTAAAGTTCAATGCTTGGCACAAAGACCTATTAGTGAAGTTTGTTATCCAAGGCTTGAAGACCAATTGGCCAATGTGCCAAGGCTCAATGTTGTGGAGGAACCTCGTAGTTTACATTTTGCAAATCAAAATTTGATATCCAAGGTGTTGCATAATGCAACACGCTCCCCAAACCTTGAAGTCTACGCCATGTAAATCAAGCTCTACAATCCAAGCTTCTTGTAGTTTAGACTCTAAAGCTTGAGCCAATGTAAGATTATCGTATTATTCCCATTTTTTAAGATGCAGCTTGCAAATTTGACTCTCCATATCTTGATGATTGAGTTGATCACAATGTTTTGTTCCATGGTGATTTTAATTCTTCTACTTGTGTCGCCTTGCATTGTGCATTGGTCCGCATGCCAAGTGTGTCATTGCTTGGTTTTGTAGGACATTGTGCATGAAAGAGTGCATTGTGACTTGTTGCATGTTACTCTCGTGTTACAAAAATTTTGTTCATCCTGTTTTTAACCATGAAGATCTTGAGCGTAAGCTTGGGGCATTACAAAAATGGCTAAGTTGACGAAGATTTTTGCCATGGAAGTTCAATTAAGATTTCCATCTTGCCAAAGTTCCTTCTAGGTTCTACTCAACGTTTGGCATGGCCAAGACACTTTAATTTTTCATCCAAAGTCATAAAAAAAGGTGGCAATAAGTTGGAAAGCACATGCCAAGTCCATGTTTGCCATGGCAAACATCTTCCGCATACATGTGATCATAGTTTCTTCCAATTAAGTCATCAAAAGCATGTGCCAATGATGGGTCAATCATTATGATACTCCACCACAATCAAAATTGGTAGGGATACCAAAAAGTAGTGCCCTTAAGTCTAAAGAAGGCAACATCGATAGGGGCATGCATTAGAAATGTCTCAACCACTGAGAAGTTCAGATTTGTATGTGAAAAGAGGGCAAAGTCACTTGGAATTTCTGCCAGGTCTGAACCTTTCCACCCAGGTTTGAACCTTGCTTAAGTGGCAATAGTGATCGAAAATTATGCCTAGCCTATTCTGAACAGTTGTTGTGTTATGGTTGCTAAGTATGCAAGATCTTCACACCTGAGAGAGCATCACAGGTGTAGCTGTTTCCATCTATTCTGATCATTTTTGTATTGATTTCAGCACATTTTTCAACCATTTCCTAGGGCGCCATTGGGCGTTGGAATGCTTTTTGCAATGGTTGATCATGGTTTACAAACCCTAGGGTTTCAAAAACATATTCTTCAAACTTTGTGGAGGGTTTTGTAAACGATTCTCTAGCTAGGTTTTGCTGATATGAAAAACCACATTCAACTGCTAGGGGATTTTAAGCTGATTCATTAATAAAATCTAGGGTTTTCAATGGCAGATTTAAGGAGACAAAATCAGTAATTTGTCACAGCAGTTCTTCAAGCATTGTTCATTACAGATTTTTTTTGGGCAGCTTTCATATCTTTTTTGCCAAACTTCACTAAGTCCTTGTACTGAAGTTTTGACATGCTTTCATTTGGAAATTCAACCATGGGCTTTAGACTGTCTTCCCAAACCCTAGGAAATCATTTCCACAGTTTGCTGATTTAAACAAACAGATACGGTTTCAACATTTGTCAAAGGATCTAATAGGGCGCAATGCAAAAAGTTCTTTAAAAATCATGGAGGCCATTCATGGCACTAGTTTATTATTTTTTAGCAAGAGCTAATTCCTCATTTCTGTCATGTCCTCTTTTTTCAAATTAAGATAATTAATAATATTATTTAAGTTGGACCCAGTAATGTCTAATTTTAATGACAGCTTAATGATATTATTATAATTAAAATAAAAGGTCTTTTAACACTAGTATTAAAATAAAAGTATTTTTAAATACTCAAAATATAAAATTAAATTAAATTAAAATTAAAAATATTTTTAAATACTCGGAAGTAAATTTAGGACCCAAGTGCCAAATTTGAAAAGGTATATCAAAGAGGTGCCTTATCTTCATTTGGGGATCATTCAAGTTATCATTTTTGTATCTAATTTCCAGTTTTGAGCAATTTGTTCAATCTAGGGCATCCAAGGATGAACAACCCTTGGTTTGTTTGGGGCTTGAGAGGACAAAAACCCTCTTAGACTCCACATTTGGGATCAAGGACAAAAACCCTTGCTTCCAATCTTGGGTATCCGGAATCGCAATTGTGCTGATTTGTGGAGGATTTGGAGATATTTTCAGCTTGCTACAGTGTCTTTTTTGCAAGTAAATGCCATCTTTTGTTGCCAATGTGTTATTGAAGATTTTTAGTTGAATTATCAGAATTTTTGGTAAATTTTCTGGGCATCAGCTAGAGCAGATTTGAATTATTAGCTTCATCCAAGCTGGTCGCCAAAAAAAATCAATAGTTTGGCATTAATTTAGACATTCCAGCCGCTTCCCTACATCATTCTAATTATCATTAGCAATTAAAAATGGGGAGCTACCCTTAGGAGAAAGAAACATAATTATTTTGAATATTTTGGATAAGTTTCCAAGTCAGATCTGGGTAATTAGGACTCTCGGTGAAACCCTACAGCCACCACACATATCGGAGTGAATAAAAAATTCAGAAATAAGAAATTATCACTATTGAAGGCTTTTCAGCACTGCCCTGACCCTATTCCAGCCATCAATAATCAGCAAGTTGAGTTCCAGTCCTACTTGGAGGTGGCCAGTAATGGTTACCAGCCAAATCCAAGGTTATTACAGTCAAACATTGGCATTTTAATCATTAAGGAGGCTGTTGTACAACAGCTTATACAACAGAGCCATTTGTTCAGCTTTGTTAGCAAGGAATAAATCAAGGGTTTAGTATCTGTTTTGTCTTTATCAATCATTCACAAGTTTTGGAGGGTTTGATCAGCATTTTTGGAAGGATTTTGCAAGGGTGTGAGATCTGATTTTCCATTCCCAACTGGTTGTACAAGTTGTGAGTTTTAATTTCATCATTGTAATTTTGCTACAACAGCTTCAATCAATAAAATTTTAGTTTGATTCTTCTAAATGATGTTTTCAAGTAGTTGATGGCTGTTTACACTTGGATCTGAGTATCATTATTATTTCAAAAGTTACATACCATCTGTTCATGGTCAAATACGTTCAAATCAGCTAGCATAATTGTGGAAGATTATTGTTTACATGCTAGATTCAATGCTATTGTGATGTATTTGAGGGTTTATAACAGCGTATGATGGTTTGATTCTTGTGTTTCCAGCCACTTATACAAATTTTCAGTTCACTGTTTTATTTTGTCTTGCTTTTGATTTTCGAATATCAGAAAATACAAAAAGGGGACATTACATTTGTTTGTTGTGACGTTCTATTTCCAGTTGAGGATGAGGACCTATTTTTAGGTCCCTTCAATTAGTTTTTTATTTTATTTTATTTTTAACATTAGCTTTGCTTTAGAGTTTCTTTCTTTCAAGTTTTTCAACAGCTTTTAAGTGTTTCACTTTAAATCTTGCTTATATAATTATTCTAAGGCCCCAAAGGTTGGGCATTTCTAACCTATAACTAAATTCTTTGAGTGCATAATCTCGGAAGGATGGTTAATGATATGCTTATGCTGCAGAAATTGTTGTTCAAATTAATTAATGTGTTTGTATTGAGGTCATTTATTCATTTGGGTACTTTGCATGCAAACTAAATATTTAGTGTTTGGAATCATCTGTTCTGTATTCAAGGTGTTACTCCTTTGATTCTTTTTTGCACAAAAAGTTAGTGTGCATTTTAGCCAACTGGAAGGTGTCATTTATGTTTAGAGTAAATCTTTTATTTGATATCAAGAAATCTCATTTGCAAGGCATGGCTATTAACAATCTAGTGTTTGTGCCTGAGGCAAAAACATCGATAGGTATTCATTTGCTTCATGCAAATCCCTCATAGAGAATATTGTAAAGTGTGCATATCTGTATATTTTGACTATAGTTAGTCTCCAGGGTCTGTTTAGGTTTAGTTTAGATATCAAGGAGCTTCCCCTCCTAATTTGAAGAGAGGTTTATCCTCAAACACTATTCTGTTTTGTGTTGTCTTGCAAAAGACAAATTAAAATGCTAACAAGCATCAAAATTCAGGATGAAAATGGTCCCAATGTCACAATAGAATTGACGGAACTTTGGATTTACTCTCATAAGCAAGCAACAACAATTTTTGAATATATGGTTGGTGGATTCTTGAACACAAATGGCATAACATTGTCATAATTTGTGAATTCAAACTATGTCAAAACCTTGTGCTGATCTAGAGAACAAAAAACTGTACAAAAGGTCATTATAAGGAATATTACCATTTCAAGTAGAGCAAAAGGAGTCCAAAAGACTAACAAGCACACTCGAAGATTGATAAGGTGCACATAAAGGTTGTTTGGGATATCTGAAAGTTGAAATGTTGTTTGACATGCAATGATTTCTAAAGCACTGACAATATAATTTAAAGATTTTTAGGTCATAATTACCAGTAACTATAGAAAATACCTCCAGAAGGGCAGTAAAGTGTACATATGATTTCTTGATAAAACTTAGCACTAGTAATTGCATCTTCTTATTAGTAGTTATCATTAATTTCAGGTGACCCTTTCTAGGGAACACATCACACATCACAGAGGAAGTGTCTCTTTCAATGGGGGTGGAAGATGTTTCTCACGAATTTCCCAAGTCAAGGACAAGCCCCCAACATTATAATGTTTAAATGAAAAGGTTTCTGACATAAAGCAATGTGAAGAACTTATTTAAAAGAATTAGATGACGCAAAACCAGTTTTGTCCACAACATTTATAAATGCATGACAGTAGATGACATGTAATTTATAATTCTCTCATCAGAAAAGGGGCCAAAATCCCTTACAAGCTAACATATTGGGGACTGTTCATCATACAATGTATAAACCTATGCCTGGAAGAATGACATTATAGCATTTATTGTAAACTTGCTTACCAAGGCATGGTAACACTAGTTAGTGTCAATATAAATATGAAGAAAACAGAGGAAATTTGTTTCAAAAGAATCTTGCCAAGAAGCATAATCTGCGTGTGAAGAATGTTTTTGTCAAAAATTTAATTAATGAATGAAAAAGACCATCAAAATTCCTGGGTACGGATGTCCTTACAAAACCTGTCAGGTTAAATGAAATGTCAAGATTGAATTCATCCCACTGAAAACTAGCATTGACAAAGCCCTTTTTAAATATATGTCCTCCACAGCATGACCTTTTACTCTCCATGATTGCTCATATGAAAATTTATTGCATTGACATAAAATTTTAACCTCACACTAGAAATTTACCTTCTCATCAAACCATCGTTCTCGTCGAAGCCAAGCAGTGATCAGAGCAAGTAATATCCTTGGAGGTGTCAAGTAATTAACTGCTTTACCAGTGCCTTTCACAGTCCGCATTCTAGGAACCAATGCCCTTGCAACTGTCTCAGGAAGCTCACAAATTATGTTAAACATTTTCTTATTTTGAAGTGATGCACCACTGCATATCACGATGTGAAAAATAGTATCAGCAAAATTACCAATATCAATACATGCCATACAACATTATACAGAAGATTCATCAATACAAGAGTTTGAGCAAAGTTAAAAGATAAGTGCTATCATTTTGTTCAAATTTTATTTGGAAGAAAAATAAATATCCAAATAACCCTCAATTTGGAAAATTCTAAAAAGTTTCCCCATATAAATGACACTAGGAGACTTTTCAGAATAAGTCAGAGCAACAAGGCAAAGTATTGGAATTTATTTGTGTTTTGGCAAGTTATAGATACCATTTACCTTAGAAGCAGATCCGTAAGAACCATCCCAGGAGATGCTGTATGAATTCCTACTTTGGATCTCTTACATTCCTTCAACAAGGACGCATGAAGCTGTCTTAATCCACACTTTGTTGCACCATACCTGCAGAAATTTATGGAAAATATTACTGATGGAAATACAAATGTTGATAAAGACAGTTTTGAGGACTGGGGACACAAACATCACAACTTTCAGTGAAAAAAACCATAGAAAATCAAATTTCCATATTTCATAATGAAACATCAGCATACACTGCAGTCAATGGTGTACTTGAACCACCAGATCCTGCACCATCCATGTTGAAGATATGACCTCCTTTTTCCTGCGACTTCATGACTCGAATGGCCTCTCTTGTGCATATTAAAGAACCAATAAGATTTGTAGAGACAATCTGTTCACAATGTAAAAGGAGATATGCATGTCAGTTTACCACCAAATTCACTTGATCGAAGAAGGTTATCTGGGGCCCAAGTGTGTCCTGGGGGCAACATACAAACAGATTCAAATGTGTAATGAACAAAAGAAAATGAAAGAAGAGTAAATAACAGCAATTCAAGTATTACTCAACAAGAGAGACTTCAAGAAAAATAAGGCACTGTGCTGTGTTTGTAAGTTGCAAAGTTCTGTACAAGATCTGAGAGGTCAGAGACATGCCACAAAATGTCAAGTGGCTTTTATATTCTGTCTCTATCAAAGAATATACATATTATATTAATATACAAATGTGCAAGATGAAAGGACATCAAGGGAGTTACAGAAAAGGCAACCGCTAACCTTCCATCAGTTCTGTTCCTTTGATTTGTCATTCTTTGAAACTACTGCAGAAAGACAGCATAGAACACGGCTGACATATAAATCATTGAGCGGCAAAACCAAATATTGTTAGAACTTCATGGTATAACCACATGTTCAAGGGGAGGCTGTGAAGCTAGTGGTGAATACAGCATATGTCACATAGGACCACCATTGCATCACAAGTCAATAAAAGTGTCAGATCCTCTTGGATCAGTAAGTCGATGGGATTCAAAAGTAGATGACTTACAATAGCACAAGGGAGTTAATTATGAGCTCAAGCATCTAAAAGGGCTAGAGACTACAAGTTAAAAGCACAACTACGAAAGCAAATATATTGGCAGTCATTTTGAGGAAATAAGAAACTAATGTGAGACTTTGACCAATGGAATGTTACTTTTCAGTTTTCACACATATAGTCAGGCCTATCCTCCCTTCCATTCTGACTTATTGCTTTATAAGGTTCAAATGCAGTAACTCTTCTGTTCAAAATTTATGAACTGAACTTATTTATTCTGTCAAAACCTACTCAGGTGACACTTACATAGATCATCATTAATCTATGAAAACAGATTATTTCGTCTAACTGATCCCACATGCATGGAACAGGTTTAACTATAAATTTGAGGGTCGCTTCCCATAGCTTTTCACACAGGAAATTGGCAATGAAGCAATATAAACATTATTGAGTTTATCTACAGTGATATGCCAGTGGAAAGGTTGTTCATTAGATGTTGATTTGAAAAGAATAAATAAGGAATTGGGAACCAAAATACAATTGTGGTAAAGCTCTGCCTGATTAATATCTTCATCTGTGAACTGCATAAGTGGTCTAAATCCCTTGTTGGCTCCAGCATTATTTATCTGCCATGAGAAAGATTCACACTGGAAATTAGAAAGAAATTAACAAGATTGTTAGGCATTCAAAAGATACAAAATACAGTACTAACTTTGTACTTGGTTTGTGCATTTTTCTTTAACAGAAAATCAAAGAATAAAGTGCTCTGGTAATAACATATCCAAGCTATAAATAGTAAAGTGATTATGAGGATTGAACTCTCACCCAGATATCTATAGAGCCAAGCTTACTGACAGCAAATTCAGCTAGCATTTTAACATCCTCAGCATTAGAAACATCACATGATGTTCCGAACACCTTGCCTTTCCTTTTGTGAGTTTCAGGAGTGTCAACACTTGAGATTGATATTCCTTCATTAAGCTCTTGTTGAAGCTGTGCTACAGTTGTCCTCACTGAATCAGAGCTGCCTTTACAGAATTTGTGGATGCATTAGTGTTGGAGTATTTGTGATTCATAAAACCAAACTTTAGCATTTATTAAGACATTACTCTGTTTGTAAATTCATAAGTGCATTTTAAAGTTGAATAACTTAGCCTTTGTTGGAAGAAAAGGCATCTGTCTCAATCACTAACCTGCGTGAGGCAATAACCACATGATCCCCAGAAAAAATGAATTCTCTGGCAAGTGCTTTTCCAAGGCCTCGAGTGCTGCAATATTAAAGCCAAACAAATGAACTTAATTTTACCCCTTAGATTAGACAGATAAGGAAAAGACATAATTTAAGATCAAATCAAATGTTTTCCTCACTCCAGACAAAATTAGAAACAGCCTAACAGGCTCTTGAGAAACCCATTATATGGACTCTTACCAATGACAAAATACACTCCAAGCAAATTTGTGATGCTTTCAACATAAAAGGAAAAAAATAGAAAGATGAAAAGTTAAAAGGGCAAGAAGTCTGCACTTGAGGAAAATAAATTTAGCACCTTGGAAAACAAAACAGAAGCAATAGAATCACAGGCTTCCTCAAAATTGCACATTAGATTCCAAGTGATAGCCAGTTGTGTTCCATACAAAAGAGTGGGTACTTTATGCAACAAGAAAAGAAATGGATGACTTAACATAAACTAAGATAACTAGTGAATAGTAAATACTGCATATAACAAAATATTGTATTTAGTTGAGGATAGGCAGAACCTTTAGACTTAGAATGCAAAAATAAATAGGCCATTCTGGCTTGTATTTGGTGTAATAGCAAAGATCAGAGACGTGTAATTGTCATTATACTTGATACAATAAAGACATTACCAAAATGTCTTCTCATTATGCATTTGCTTATGTTAAATGGGTAGCCAAGTTATTTACTAGCCAAAATGTATCAATATCATTCACTTTAGATATTTAACTTGTGATCAAGAGATACCCTCATCAATTTTTACAATTAAGTTATAAACACTGACTAGAAACAACACCATTCCTTGGTGATCCATACCATAGAAACCAAATCAACCTTCAAGCCCAGGTTCATTTCAAGAGAAATTACCAAGATTTAAAAAGAGTGGGTTCCTATCACCAACTAGACATAAAAGAAGAATTGAAAAAGGACTACACTCCTTGGAGTGTTTTTTAAGTTTCATGTTGTATTTTAAACCATAACGAGGATGCTTAAGGATATATGCTGATTAACCACCAAAGACAGAAAACAAGAAGAAACAACCTTGAATTTCTTAAGAGAGCATATTTCAAATTTGGAATGTTTGGGCTTAAAATAACTCGCACTCAATACACCAGTGCAGAACACTTCACAAGTACAGACCACCATAACAAAATATTTGCAACAACACTTTAGATGAGTACAATAAACTATGAAGTATAAGGTGGCTTACCTCCCAGTTATGACAACATTCTGTGGCCCAGACTTGCAACGGCATTCAAGAACCTGATTTGCCCCTATCATTGTTCCCGCAACTACTCCAGCAAACCAGCCAGACCAAATCAATGTATCCAGCTGACTATTCCCATCTTTGAAATAAAAACATATGCATCAATTAGCAGTTTACTATATTAGTATTATAGTTGTATCTTGTCAGGAACATGACAGATCAAGTCAGTAACTAGATGATACCAGAACTCACCTGAGATTCTGAATGCAATAGCTAGAATAGCTCCATTGCCCAGCATAATTGCTAGATACTTTTCAAAGTAACTAGTAAACTGCATCAAATATAGAGTTTGGAATGTCATAAAACTCTAGTGTACATCCAATTGAAATGCAATAGCAGAGAATGTTACACCTCCTGAGCATCATTTAGAATTAGAAGCTATGTGACGAAAGACAAGTTTGGTAAGTCAAAAGGGCATCTCTGAGGAAGAGAACTGATGAAGATGAACAATATTATACTAGATTAGACCACAGAGATTCAAAATGACCAGTAATTTGGGTATTTCTAGTTGAATCCCTAGAAACAAGCGACATGGAAGACTGGAATGCTTAATAAGGATGTTTATTCTGTCCAAACTGTGTCTACCATGATGGAGCCAGATTAATACATCGAATCCAGAAGACATGCAGTTGACAGCCTCACATAACTAGAGGAAAGGAAAGAACATTATCTATAATCATGGAATGAAGGATTAATTTTATGGTCATGTAACTCCCTATAAAGGGCAGAGCTAGGTGCCCATACCTCACACCTAGAGAGACAAGTTGGAAAAACGAGAGTAAGGAAGAAACTATATTTGGCCACAACATGTTACAGTTAAACCAATGGAACCTTCTCTCAAACTCATGCCTGAAGCTGAAGACATGTTAAAGAAGGGTCAAAGAAATGTGCAGGAGGTTACCAATTCACAAATGTTTCCACTGTTGGGGACATCCCTAGGAATCCTTATTGGAAATGTTAAAATTCAGTGTTCTTGTCTTAACCCCAATTGAATTTTAATTCATGGGTAAAAAAATGCTTAGAACACCAGCTATTGTTAGATGCCTACAACCACCTGAAATGAAGATTATGTGGTATAGAAAGACAAAAATAACAATAACTTCAAAAAGGATGTAAGAGTCATCTTTTATTCATTGAATCTGAACTTGTTTCTTCCAGATTCCAGCTCATTCATACAAAAGTTAAACATTGTTGGATGAGAAAGGCCATCCTTCCTTGATTCCAATTGTAATTTTATCCCAAGATGCCAAATGACACTGTTAAATAAATTAAGACTTGGTACAGTTGTTATGATCCTGATCTAGCCTATACTGTGTTTACAACTCTGATATCAGATTCTGCTATAAGATAGGGCATGCCTGAATCAGGTTCTGGTCCCAGTAAAGTCCACATTTAGGTTTGCTGTAAATATTCTGTTTCCTAAATGGGCAGGACCCACAGGACCCTGACCACACTCAGGACCCACAGCCTTTACAAAGAAAAAAGGAAGAGAAAACAGGAAAAGAAAGAGCTAAAACCTAATCCAACCATAAATGCAACTGTCTAACTACTAACATAAACACAAAAGAAAACAACACTTGCAATATGATGATTTTTATTGAGAACATTTGATGACTGAAAACTGTTTTGAACAAATGACACATATTTGATTACTGAATATTGCTCTATATTGAACAAATGACATGAATATAGAGTGTTTTGATTTATTTTAAGATTTTGCATTCAATTATCAATTATCAGTTGTGCTCTGTGTTTAATTTTGTATATTTTGTCCAAATAATGATACAGCAGTACACAGGCAATATTGAACCCAGGTTAAAAAAATGGGCAAAGAGCCAATACCCAAACCTGAACTGTAACTTAGGTTTACAAACAGGACAAAACAATACTTTTAGAACTATGGCCACATCATCATAGCATATACATATTACACCACTATTGTTCTTGACCAAGAAAACAAATAAATACGATCTATCTACTTTTTTATACTTTTGCATGTTGGCTGACCCAACCTGTTGACATCAACAAACCTATATAGCCTCTATCTTGTACAACACAGGAGAATGATTTTGCATGGCATGAAGTTGAGCAGTCTATCAAGCATTACGATTCAAAATGTATATGCAAATCTGTTGTCCCATAGATCTTACAAAGTAAGTAGATATCAAGAATTTCTTTTATAGTATTTCATTTAGTATCATCTAAAACTGATTTTGCACTATAATTCCCCCTGTATATTCTGTTTTTCCAGACCCATGAAAAAATTGTTCCCTACCATGATGATATGGGATAAATACTATATATTTAAGCAAGTTGAAACAAAAGATTCATGCAAGCAAGAATAAAGCAGTTAGGAGGATTTCTTGTCCAGATTGATACAAGTAAAAGCAAATGTTATAAGGAAAGTAACATTATTATAAATCTCAGCCCCTTTTAGGATGCAGTACCATGGAAGGAGCTTGGGCTTGTATTTTTCCTTTGAGGATGGTCCCATTGAAGAAAAAGATGCAATTTAAAATGAATCTTTCACTATAAAATATAAGTCACAAATATGTAGCTGTAAGCTTTAAGCTGGTTTTAGGGACTTGGGACTTTTATGTCATTGTTGCAAATTTGCATGACATTGTTTTCTAAATTATAACGTCTCAAAAAAATATGGACCGTCTATTTGCATATAGTTTGTATAATTTCTCATTTAAAATTTGTCACTTCCACTTAAAATTTCTTAGCAGAAAAGAATTTAAAAATCTATGAGACTGCTTGCTTAGAAAATGCTCCTAACTTTCTCAGCATCACCCAGAAATTTTAGCTACCCTCCATGGCACCATAACCTTTTAATGGTAGAGATTTCTAACATTTGTGTTTCCAAAGGCCATTGGATTCAATGCACATTATTTCTATATATATATATATATATAAAAAAAAAGAAATATTTAGGGGCTTGGTAGCCTGCAACCAAGAAAATTAACTACCCGTCATACAGTTTAATTACAGAAAGCTAAGCTTACATTTAAAGGAGGAAAAAACGTAGTTTGAAACATGTTTTTTATTAGCTAGCTTAGCATGCATATCTTTCCCCATGGAACAAACATTTTTTTTAATCCACCATAGTAGCCACATTCTTAAAAACACAGAAAACTTGAGGAAAAAACTAAGACGTAAAATTTTCTAACAAAGCTAATATTCCAGAAGATGTAGAGCTTCCTTCAAATAGTGTAGAGTCAGAAATTGCCTAATTTGCAATTTCTACTGTAAATTATGCACTGATCTTAGTGTCCATTCCCATCACATGTTTTAGGATGCATTTAGCCAATTCCTCAGCCTTGCAACCAAATGTCAAGATGCCAAGTAAACAGAAACCTACCCAATACCTATTTCTAATCAACTTTTGAAATTTTTGAAATTTTGTACCCACCTAGACATTAATGCAATCAGGTGGCAACCTAATCACAAGCACAATTGATGTAATGTCCATGCATAATGAACCAATTTTAAATGATTAGAAGTCCACTCTTATGGCTTTTTTACATATTAGAATGGATGTCATGTGTACCATCTTTCTAAATAAGCTATTTTGAACCATATTCTTCATCTCAAGATTTGTAAAAATTTTGGTAGTAAGCTTTAGGAATTTCTTTCATTGCTTCTAGATTTGTAGCTATTGTTAATATGAACTCTTGAAATTTTTCTTCTCTTCATTCCTCCAACCTCCTAAACTTCTTCCATAGCTTCTGCAACCTTTTTACTGCCACCATAATTACTCATCCATAAACTTGTAGCCTCTTACGCCATTTCAATATCCCCTTGCTATCTTGGCACCTCCATAGCCCTTGCTTCATCCATTCACAACAACACTAATCCCACAATGGTAGAAAGCCTGCAAGGATTCCCTTAAGCATTTATTTAACAGTAGTTGCACCTAGGCCAGTACATACCCAATATTTCCTGTAGACTGCATGTGGAGGTTGAAACAAAAACCAAATAGGGGCCTAACTACAGCATGCTCCCAAGCAGTCACACAATTTTTTGGTCTAACCTACCTATTTTGAGTTCAGTATATCCTCACAAGTACTTTAGGTCCAAAATCTACAAGCAAAGTGGCACCAACATAAGAACATGCACCAACTATAGGAGTTTTGGACTCTAGATTGCAAAGTACCACACCGCTCTAGGATGATTGCTATTGTGATTGCATGGTCTCTACCATGAAGTTTTAAATTTTTGTTTTGGTCCTTATTTCTCACTTTTATACATTTCACCTCTTCAATACCAAGTCGCTATCACACTAGAACAATCATGATTGCTCTATGGTAGTCTTTATCGTGACTTGTCATACTCCTACACAAAATCTATTTCTCATTTCTTGTACCTCACTACTCCAATTTTCTCCCACTTCAATCAACTTTCTTCGATGCTGATCTTTGGATCAAGGACACCCTTTCTTCCTCCTTTGTCATATTATATAGCTTAACAATTCACTTATACAAAACCTAGCTCTAGTATTTATTAGATTCAGACTACTTTGTTTACTTTTTGTGCCTACTCTTTATCTCTTAAAGAAAAGTAAACATATTTGTTAGTTTAATTAATACACATAAATAGTAGTTAAATTAAAGAACAAAAGTAGTCTACATTCTGGTGAACCTTGACTACTCATACATCACAACCTTCTTTTTCTCATTTTCTTTCCAACAAAACCAAACACAACTTTCCTATTCCAAACTTTACACAAAAACAAATTCTCTACTCCTTTCTTAGAATTTCCCTCCTTGTCATTCATAAGCCCTTATTGTTGTCCCTTTGGTTTCTCTCTATAACTCTCCATTGTAGCACTTACCTAAACCCCGCCATATCTCTCCCTCCTCTTACCAACTTTGAGGACATCCCCATCTTTATAATTTTTAATTGTCTTTTCTACATGTATCCAATATTTACTTTTGGCCCCATTTGATAATAATAAATTGTCATTTTTCCAAATTTATAGCTTAAAGTACCTTTTTGGACAACTTAATAAATGCTTATTATATTACTTCCCTATTAAATCCCCCCTTTAGCCTATGGGAATAAAAACAGGCTTCAGGTCCACTAACTTGATTTAGTTTGGAAAAGGGGAAATTACATGGTTTGAGATATTTGGTGCATGGGATGGTTGACTTTATCTTGGTTCATAGTATTGTACCTGCACACTCACAATAGGATTGTGGTAGAAGCTACATTTAAGTCTTCATAGTCCTAAGGAATTCAAATTAGTAGCCACACATAGTTATTCATGTTGGACACATAGATACATACAAAGTTTTTTTTGAGCCATTCCTTGGGTGGGAGCACAAACCTAGCTATTGGAAAGCTGATTCCGCACTCTTCCATATGGTGTAATTTATGCCTGCATATAGTGCCATTTGTGCATGTTTTGAAACAAATTTCTTGGTACTCCTATGTGCACTTCTAAATAGACTTGTATTTGCACTAATTGTAAAGTGCCATCTTCTACTCATCTACGAGGGGTTTATGCATTCATGCATTGTAAACACACATTAATGATAAAGTGCTAATCCTAGTATATATTTGAGGGCATTATGCAATTTTTTTTTATTTTTTTTATTTTTGGGAGGGAGGGGATTATTTTGGGGGAATCATCAACAAAAATGTGCTTGGTTAAACTATAATGGCATGTCTTACAGTTTCTTACAGTTTCTGAGCACATCCTACATCACATAGAGCACATTAAGTGCCCTATCACTATCATGACCATCATCATGTAGTTGTGTGATCTCGAACATCTAACAATTTATGATGTTCCCTTCGAGCACCTTACACATGGATGAAATTGAAGCAACCGATCCTCCTAATACCCCATCTATAGTTGTTCATACTCACACCACCAATGTGAGCAATTCATGGAATGTGAATTGTAGTCATTCAACATACATCTAGGTTCCAACACCTTAGGCAACTTCACCATTTACTCATACTCTAGAATTTGATGTGAACGTCTTGTGGAATGTAAATAGTGGTGGATAAATAGAGATTCCACCACCTCCTCCTAGTTACACTATAGAGATCCAAGTCACTTCACCGAGAGCTTGTAGCAATTGTTCATAGCAAGACTTCTTGTGAGATGTGTAGTGTAATCACATGACATGAACTGAGATTCCACCTTCACCTATTGCTTCTACAAAGTTCAAAGATGCTTCATTGAGGGCTTCCAAAGATTCATCACACTGGAACATCTCATGGGTTGAGCATTGTAGCCACATGGCATGCATTGAGAATCCACATCCATACACTACTTTTGGACCTACTGCACATCTATTTCCATATGGTTTTGAGCAGTCATCCTCTTCAGTTAGGCTTGGGATTCCTAATTTGATCATGGAAGCACTCTAACACCAACATAAGGACCATTGCACAACTTCCAAAAAGGTAGATTTGATTTTTTCTTACCACAAGTTTCTTTCTAGAATGGGAATATCTTCTACATTCACCTTCGGATTTTTTTCTTCCAAGAGTAGAAATATTGTTTAGCATGCATGGATCCTCTTTAACATTTTAAGTCAAGCATCCACCACTGGTGCAAGTGGCATCACATTTGGGGGGCCACCTAGTCTTTCTCTTCACATTTTTCTTTCTTTGGGGGTTTCTATCATTGTTAATGGGCACCTAACATGGCCTCGTTGACCAAACCCATTTCTATTTCCTCCTAAGTTACACTTAAAGGGGGTATTGGTGTTTATATTACACTTCACCTAGGACAATGTTCATCCTTAGTTTAATATCGCACCTAGTTATTAAGTTTAATTTAAATGTTAGGAATATTTAATTATTCTCATTTATGTAGCTAGCAATGATGTGTTCAGCTTGACTTTCAGCTATACAAGTGCCACCACTACCTCATCAATACTAGATTGATAGTAGTTAGGTGCCTCCTCTGTTTAGTCAAGGCCACCTCTATCTCAATTAGACTAAGTTAACTCACCTCCTTATTGAGACTGATTAGGAGTTAAACTCTTACCTATTGGCCATGGCATCTCCTTGATTCATGGATCCAAGAGGTCTATAAATTTGTATATTACTCTTTGTAATTGTGCTCTATAATATTGAATGTTGAATATCTCTTTTATTTCATTTAAATTTTTGATTAGCTCATAGGCATTAGTTCATTGGTAAATTTTTTTATGGAAAATTATAAATTCTTCCCTAGATGATCACTACAACCATGACACTTACATTGCTCAAATGCAACTCAATAAACATCAAAATTAACTAACTATTTACAAACTATTCAAGACGAGGTAACAGCCCTTGATGATGGCACCAACCCCTCTTCTCTAGTTGATGCCCTCCACACAATGCTCATTTCTCACTCCAAAGGCTTGGGCATTCTACGTTGCATTAGTCACAATGCCCAAGCAAGTGCTCAAAGCTTTCCCACCTCCTCATCCCTCCCAACCCATAGATATTTCTACAATATTTACTTCTTTTGTCAATACCTCTAGATTGTCTTTTGCTCCGTTTTCTTCTCCTCCACCCTCACTTTCCCAACCATAGTTATATGTTACCATTCCCAATGTCACCACTCACATGCATTTTTCCTTCTCTTACCATTGCTTCTATTTTACACCTCTTCCACTTTCACAATACTTATTCAATTTTCTCCTATAACCTATTCAAAACATCTATCAATGTTACACTTTCCAACATATCTCCCAATATGTTTCCATCCCCACCATCTCAGCCCTTTCTTTTACCTACCCTTCCCAACCAACCTTCTTCCAACATCCAATTCATAACACTTATAACTACATTCCCACCTCCACTCCATCCCATTCAATGATCTCTCAAACCTTTGTTGTGCCCTCTATTGCCTTGACCACCAGTCTTCTTGGTTTTATCCGCCCTTCTTATGCTTTCATCCCTCCACCACCTCCTTTTGATTCTATCCTTACTCATCTTATTCACTACATGGGCACTATGTAGCACCAACTTGTTGCTCTTCCCTCTTCATCTTCTAGACTTGGGGTTACAATGAATCTTTGCCATATCCCTCTTTCCTTTGACATTCTTTCCTATCCTTTCCCTCTCGCATTTGTGGCCCCCCAATCCAAGATGTCCAATGGTAAGCGGGGAACCCCACAACACATGTCCAATCATTTAATGCAAATTGATCTTATTTGCAATGCCCACATTATGGCAAAACTCTTCCCTTGCACTCTAAAGGACCATGCTTTAGAATGGCTCTACTCCCTTCCACAAGACTCCATTCACTCTTTGAAGGGTTGGCCCAAGCCTTTCTATAGCACTTGTAGTTCAACATTGGCCTAAAAGTAAACTTAACAAATCTAGTTCACTGTAAATAGGGCTCCAACAAATAGATGAATTACTTTGTGATTTTCTCTCAATCCATCTTAGCTAAGATGCACTATCATCTCCCTAACATTGAGATACAATGCATCTTTATGGAAAATTTGCTCACACCCATCTAGGGAAAGATCTTGTTTTAGAAATACCCTTCTTTCCCTTACCTATGTGCAAGCCTAAGATTATGATAACTAGAAAAGAACAAACTAGTAACATTTAGTCACTCTTCTTTTCCAACATCCCCTTCATCTTCCTGTTCCTGTCCTTCTAAATCATCCAACCAATCATTTAAGAAAAATAACTTTTTATAAACCTAAGCCTAAATCAGATGTGCATTAAGCTAATTTCATGTTGCCTCCTCTTGTGGTATCCTTCAAACCACAGGCTACGCATTGTTTCACTTGCTTCGCATATTCTCTCTAGTTTGTACTTCAACACCTTTTAGCCAACCTCTTCTCCCTTCCTTGTAAATACCCTTGGGTACTCTCTTACTCTTCCAAGAGGTAAGATTCTAATGATTTCTACCAGTTCCACCATGTCCCAAGACATGATATTAAGAAGTGCATGTGCCTAAGGCACTTGGTTCAAGATCTCATCATAAATAATATAATACATCGCCATAACAATAAGGGGAATAAATTTAGAATAAATTTATTGTTCCTCACAACCAAAATCTAGAAATTTTCACCAACTCATTCTCTCTACATAAACAAGTGAACCATGTGAACCCTGTGGTGGAATCTCTTCTACTTCTTAATCTATTCCATCTCCTTTTGTTGACCTCTATAAGTTCTCCTTTATGAAGATGGTTGGTGCAATTGATGTGATTCCTTCTTCTACTTCTTCCTCTCATTGTATTTTTTTCTTCTAAGATCCCTATGAATGGGTATCATGGGCCTCTTTATATTGAACCCTCAATTCAATCCAAGATAATTTATGGGATTCTTGTGGACCCAAATTGTACCTTCAACATAGTTATAAAAAGAGCACCTATATAATACCCACCATCATCAAAACTCCTATGCTAAATCCAATGTCTCACTAAAGTGCTCTAATGACACTTTTATTTATAAAATGGGATGTATTATTCTTCCCATTTAATTTGGTCCAAAAATACTTGATATTATTTGTCATATTATACCCACTTTTGACCAATTTATCATTCTCTTGGGTTGTCCTTGGCTCATTGCTGCCCAAGTTGTTCCCACTATGGTTCACCAAATACTAATAGTCATATATGATTATGAGGTAATCACCATCCCACATCATAAGTACCAACCTATCTCCAAACTTGGGAACTTCAACACAAATCCTTTCATTACTAAAATCTGCAGGGCCTCCTTATACACAACAAAACGCTTTGTTTAATCTAGATGAATGTTGCAAGGATCAAAAGGCCTATAATCTTTCTCTTGTTGTTTGCCCATCCAAGCCTGTCATTTCTTAGTTGTGTCTGACTGAGGGCTTTGAAATTTTCTTTCTTGGTCCACACATGCCAAACCTTGTTGCCCTTCCTCATACTAAATCTATCCTCTTGCTCATCCTCCTAGACCACCTTCTAACCCCCAACCTCAACCCTATCCCCAACCAAACCCTCCCTAACCTAACCTTAAACTTTAAGTTGTCAGTTTAGGTATTGGGTCAGGCTTTAGGTTCACTGGTATGGTGAAATTCAAATTTTTTCTTGAGTTTAGTATGGTTGGGTTTGGCCATATATATATACACTATTAACTCATAGTTTTGAAATATAATTAAATACATTCAATCATAGTTGAAAAACTCGCCAAAAACTCGCGAGTTTTTTTTGGAAACGAGTGAACTCGCCAGAAAACACTCTCCCATGAAGGTTTGTGTGGTTTTGGAGGTCTTAATTTGGGCTTGGTGGCGGGGGCTCCGTCCCTCGACCCCGCCCTATATCATGATAGGGAGCGCACCCAAGGCGCTGCCCCGGGACCCCGCGAAGGGTGCTACCCCTCGACCTTGTTGGGGGCGTTGCCCCCAGACCCCCACGAGGGGCATTGCCCCTCGACCCCACTGGGGGCGTTGCCCCCAAACCCCCACAAAGGGTGCTGCCCCTCAACCCCGCACGCCCCCCTCGACCCTGCTGGGGGCATTGCCCCCAAACCCCATGAGGGGTGCTGCCCCTTGACCCCATTAGGGCCATTGCCCTCAAACTCAGATTGAATTCATTTGGTTTTCTAGGTACTCTCCAAATCCAAGTTTCCAAGTTTGCCTATAAGTCTTCATCTATAATATCATCTAGTTCTACCTCTCCCCTAGTTTTCACTAGACATGGGAAGAGGAAGATATAAATTTATAAAATATATTAATATAGTATTTACTTTCAGTTTTACAAAAACAATTTATTTTCATTTTGTTTCAGACTAACAGTATCGGCGCATTCCACATGAGGATGCCATTTTGTACCCAATTTGCTTTCAAATCAATCAAATACAACTAGACTCAACTTGAAGTTCTATGTACTCATTTATTGACTCATTGGATGCATCTTATCATTGAATTTTGCAACAACAAAAAAGCGTTTTTAATGAAGTTTATGCAATTTTTTAAGTTGCCAAGTTTTTTGCCAAGTTTTTGCCAAGTTTTTTCCGAGCCGAGTTTTTCGGGCTTGCCGAGTACTTGCAATTGGCGAGTTTTGTACTTGCAATTGGCGAGTTTTCCAACTATGCATTCAATTATGTATCTATTCATAGATATATTAATATTATAAATTTGAAATATAATTATATAAATAAAATATAATGATATAAACAAACATACATATGAGTTAATAATAGTTAAAGAAAACTAGCACCCATGGAAGGAATAATATATTTACCTCCAAAACTGTAGAGCCAACTTTTGTCAATCAAAATAGTAATGGTAAGTAAAATTTTGTCACTCATTGCATGAGTAAAAATCAATGCAAAAGCAGAACTTGCAGACATTGAAGAGACAAACATTGCAGCCAAAACAGATGCAAAAAGAGCAGTTTTCATAGTCAGTTGTCTTGCTCAATCTTTTCCCAGCGCTGCCTTTGTTTGCAATGCAAACATACTAACTTCATACAAAAGGAATAAAGGAATTTTTTTGGGTACAAGCTGGGCACTACATGTCACATTGCAAAAGGGTTTTTATCAAAGAATGTTTCTTTGTTTTCGCAACTGAATATTGTGCAATTAAAGAGCATTTTACCATTCCAAAATTGACAAGCATTTATGGATAAATAATTACAGACTTTAACTACATTTTAAAATACTTTTTTCTAGCTCAAGTTCGCCTTGGGTATGCCAAGGGTTCATACCTAAGTGTACCTACAGTGAACAACGGTTCGGGCCAATATCCAAACCCTTTCAATACAAGTACAACCCCCAAGTCAAGCATACCCAGTAACATTGCCTAAATTCCAACCTCAAAACCAACACAAAACAACCATAATCAAAGCCAAAATCCAAGGGACCCCCCCTCCTAAACCTATTGTGGTACCTTCTAGCCGGCCACTCTTATTACCCACAATTAATATTCCACCTCTTCTTCAGCCTATTACCCACCATCACCCTCCTTTCGCTAAACCAAAACTTCAAAAAAAATTGCCCCTTGATCCAACTTACTTTCCCTAGAGCCCCAACCCAAGGTGATATCCCAACTAAACTTTATGTTCCCTTTCCTACTCCACCTATTCCCACCACAACTTCCCCTTCTTTTGTTTGTTGTTGTTGTGGATCCTATTATGGTTTACAATTCTTGAGAACCCTATCATTTTTCTACTCTTAGTACTATTGTTATAACTCTTCCTACTTCTGCAATACTTGATGTGCCTCTCCCTTCTCTTGACAAGATGTTTCAGACCACTACTAACATTCCTTCTCTAGCTTCTATATTTTTGCACACTTCACTCTAAGTTCCTTTGAAACCTTCTCCTGGTCTTCTTAGACATGTGGTAGAGCTATCACCTGGACATTTTGATGATGCTGACTACTTAAAGGCTGATCCTTATGATTCCCTGATTAACTAATTTCTTTGTGTTTCTTTGTACTTCCTACACCTGTTTTGTTATTAGTTCTTTGTTCTACGTATATGATTTCTTCTAACCTTGTCGATACATGATTACATATAAGAGGAGTGCCATGTTTTTTCTCACATATGTTTGTGCTTGCTTCTCTATGCTTATGAGCATAGATTACAGACTCAGTGAGTCACAAAGCACTCACCTTTTTTTGGCTCCACGAGTTTTGGCAAGGTTTACTCGAGTTTTTTTACAATTTTTTTTAAAAACTCGCCAAATTTTTAGCGAGTACTCATCAAGACTCGCCAAAAAATCAGCCATTTTTTCCATTTAACTCCCAACGCCAACAACATATCAAAATTGAGGAAAAAACATGGGTTAGACATTGTAAAAACTTTGCTTTTTGGACTTTATAAGCATTGTTTTTTTTCTTTTTAGAAAATTACAAAAATGGTGTGCACCATGAAGGTTTGTGTGGTTTTGAAGGCCTTCATTTGGGCTTGGTGGTGGGGGCTATGCCCCTTGACCTTTCCTTGTATCACGACAAGGAATGTGTGAGTAGCACTACCCCTCAACCCCACTGGGGGTGTTGCCCCCAAACCCCCACCAAACTCACTTGATATATTTTGCAGCTATATATAGCATAAAATTTATATTTGTTTCAAAAATTGAAGTGATTTTTAAAGTGTCGAGTTTTGCCAAGTTTTTCCCAAGTACTCTCCAAGTTGAATTTTTTTGGCTTGTTGAGGACTCTCCGACTTCGAGTCTGAGTTTGCAAACTATGCTTCTAAGATTCTACCTTGTTTTAATTATAAATTTTTCACTTTTGATATCTATTTAATTTGGGGATGAAGCAAAGCATTGTGGTGTCAATATCTCTTTCAAGTGACTAAACCAATCTAGATATTCATTTATTTCCATTTCTACTATATGTTTATTACACTTCTGCTTTTATATACCTGTCCAATATATTGTTGCCACTCTTTTTTATTTTCCTCTTCCTAGTATATTGGGGACAATGTAATGTACCATGGTATTTCCCACCTTTTTCATGTTGACCTAACAAGGACCATGCACAGCCATCTTATCTTCTTTATTCCTTTTTTTTCCTTTGTAATTATATTTCAATGTGTATGGGGAATGATGACAAATACATGAGCAATTCTATTACAGAATTCCAATATTCTTGACCCCATACACATAGATCCCTTTGTGTCCTATATTGTTTGTTTTCTTTACATACTCCATCCTCTCAATCCTCTGCTTGACTTCTCTAATGCTCCACTTTTCCAATTTTCCACTCATGATAATTTTTTGTTCTCTAATGTACTCATGATGCTTCTTATATACATAGATTTTTATTACTGCTTTGTTTCTCTATTCATATAATGACATGTTTTCCTTTCTTTATCTTTCCAGTTCATATGACATCCTTATGTTTTTCCACTTCTTAGCCTTCACTATGCAACTTTAAAGAGTGTAAGATATAGCAATATTTAAAAATAAAAAATATTAACATTTAAAAGCATTGAAATAGATTTTTATTATTTTCTTTATAGGCAAATTGCTGCCATGGGTGCAGCTCCCTTTCCATTAAATCATTGAGACAAATGTTACAAAATATAATATTACAACAATGTTTCACTAATGCAATAGAATGTGATGACCATGGATCATTTCCTATAGCCTTTCTATACATGCAAGGGTGAGCAAGTTATCTAAGTGGCCCATGAAAAATGTGTATGTCTCCATATCATTCCTGGTCAATCCATCTCTTAGTAGAGTAATCGCCTGTTTTAGATCTTCATTGTTCTTTGCAGTTGTGATGCAAAGAGCGTCCCCCACCATGCTAGAAACATGTTTTTTGCTCAGAGTTGACACTACATCGGAGGCCTCCCTTCTAAGACACAGAGTGATATATCTATTTACTATTGCTTCACCCTAGCTCACATCACCCATGGTCCTCAACACATTATATAAAAACCCTTGCAACAAGGTAGCGTCATGTATGTAGGCATGGTGAAGATGTGTCTCTCCAATAAATACTCAAATGGCCTTTTCTTCTTTCTCTGATGAAATTGCAAACACTCAATGGAGTTGCGCTTCTAGGCTCACATGACTACATTCACACACAGCACTCAAGTAATCCATTCTTTCGCTATCTTGATTCTTAACCATGCTTGGAAGTGATTAAATGGAGGGGGGGAGGTCTTGTCACTTGCTTCTACTATCGATCTTTGATCCCTACTAAATACATCTATTTGTAACCTTGTTCTAAGATTTTGTGGTCCTTCATATCTCAAGCCAAAGATATCTTTGTATTGACAACTTTTGCAAGACCATCCCATTGGTTCACATCTTCTACAAATTTGGTTCTTTCCTCCTAGTCGATACCTTGATTGGACAAGAAATCAATGGCTCAATTTGATTCTCTACATATGTGTTGACATGTAAACTCTCCATTTTTTTTCAGGTACCTCTAGATCTTTTCTATCCACTTTGACATTTTCCAAGATAGGGCTTTCCTAGTGGCGATGGCTCTAATCACAATCCGAGAGTCGCCTTCAATGTCTATAAATTGCAATTTCTCCTTGTTACACATTTTATGGCCTTCTAGCAAGGTAGTGAAAAAGCATTAAAATAGATGTTAACAATAGAAAAGATTAATTATGTTGATATTTGATAGTGACCATCATGATATGAAAAATTATTTTAAACCATAATTACTTGGATTTGGTAAACAGTGAGAGGGAAATTATATTATTTTAAAAACATGGTACAAGGGTTCTTAGATGAGTATATTTCAATCAATTGATAAAATTTCAATACATGTAGACATCTTAAGCCTATTATTGTTTCTCTTCATATTTTTAACTCTTTGGGATTTGATAAGAAAATCTTCTCCTACAAAAAAACTTGCAATTCTTTATGCAAAAAAAAGAAAATTGCAAGTCTTTTGTTGTATTTCTTTAGTTCCTTTAGGTCAACACATTTCAGCAATTTATATATCTCAAAAATGTCTATAATAAGTTACCCAATTTTCAAAGGATGTTTAAAGGAGGCATATAGAGAAGCAATAAAACTTCGTATAAAGTGTTTGAAATCTCCTGATATCTAGAGATGTCCCCATATAGGCCTCCAAGATGGGGATACATTTTTTGGAGAAAATAACAAGGTTTAGGGTACTAGTCTACTGTCTAACAGATGAAATATAGATGATCTCCGCAACTTTCCCACTCTCACAAGTTCGAATTTCCTTCGCACATGGTGCTCGCTTGTGGGAGGGACTCTGTCCCCCCAGATCATGCACCTCCTAATCCTCTTGCTTTTTTGGGGGGCTCCCAGGATTCACCTTCATGATCTTTCTCTACTTTGGAGGATATTACTATACCTATTGTCCTTGTTGTCCCCTTGGTGACTAGTCAAGAGGCAGTCTTTTTCCAAGGGTCTGCAGCATCCATTGACATTGTGGGTGGGGTCGCTTCCTCTCCTCCCTGTTTCTCGAAAATCGATGGCTGGAAAGGTGCCCTCCTTGGTGAGTCGTTGGACACTAGTGGTGTTGAGGCTGCCCTTGAATACTTGGAGTCGGATGAGGGAACCTTTATCAAGCTCCCTGACTCAATTGTGAACAAAATCCTCTCCTCAAGGAATAACTCTGGTGGGAAAAAAAAATATTTTCACCCTAGCATTGACATGGTTCGCCGATGGATGTCCACATATTGGAAGCTTAAGGGAAGTGTTTCCACAAGTGCTATGTCTGGTGGCCTCTTCCTTTTCAAATTCAGTTCTAGAATGAAGATCTTATTGCAGTCCTTACTCAAGGACCTTGGTTCTATGGTAAACATAGCTTGTCCCTATGTTGTTGGAAGTTGGGCTTTGACCCAATTGCAGATTTAAATAAAATAGCTCCAGTCTAGATCCACCTACCAAGTCTCTCACTTGAGTTTTGGGATAAAGAAATTTTCAAATGGATTGGTCACTCTTTTGGCCACTACGTCGTAGTTTTTGAGGTTACAAAGGCCAAGTCCAGGTTAGTTTTCGCCTGCTTTTGTGTTAATGTTGACATTAACAAAACTCTTCCTAACTTTATTACCCTCCAATCGAAGTTAGAAAAATGGTCCCAACCCATTCAGTATGAGAATGCTACTATTTTCTATCTAAATTGATCGAGATCTAGTCATCTCTTTATTGACTGCAAAGCCCCTAAAAAACAGATCTCTAAACTTAAAGACCCCATTGCTCCGCATTTGGATGAGGGGGTTGACTACCCCTTTACCAAGGATCTCCTTGATATTATAAAGTCCCTTGCTAAGAAATCCCTTCAAAATGCTCTTGAAGTGGAAGTTTACCCCACTCTATAGACAATTCCCCCTCTTGATGTAGTTGATCAGCCCTTCGTGCCTCACATTCTTGAGGAAGGAGAGATCCCCAACCCTACTCATGCTACTGTTGGCTAGGCTCTTGGCTCCTAGAGTGTCCTTTTGAATGATGGGATACCCAATCCCAACCCTCCACCCCTCCCAAGGCGCCTCTTGATAACCTTTCTGTTCAGCACTTTTTCTCCTCATCTATTGTCATTAAGTCGCTTAAAGGACTTGTGCTCTCATTGAGAGCTAGCCCTAGTGCCTCTCGAATTGATGATGGTTGGTCAACACCAAAAAAAGAAAACCAAGAATAAGAAAATTGATGTGGGAGTGGTTTCAAAAGTGGGTAGGCCCTCCCAGTGTCAAACGAGACAGAAGGAAGTAACAAGAGAGATTGCTTATGTAAGGCAAAAGACCTTGGAGTCAACCTCTACCAAACACCATAAATGAAGTTCCTCTCTTAAAATATGAGAGGCCTGGATAGCCCTCAAAAACAACACTCTCTCAAGACTTGTATCCTTGAGAATAAGATAGATATCCTCTTGGTCCAAAAAGTTTAAAATGAATCAAGCTACCTTCCAACCTGTGGCAAAATTTATCTGGTCTAGGACCAAGTTTTTTATAAGTGATGCTCAAGGAGCCTTTGGTGGTGTTGTGACTATGTGGGACCCAATGGTGGCTTCTGGTACTCTACTGTCACTCTCTGTCACTAGTCTGGTTGTCAAATTTTCCAACCCTCTTTGCTCTTGGATCCTTATCAATATTTATGCCCCCAGCTTCCACAACCTCATAAAGTTGTTTGGGAGGACATCTCCCGACAAATGATGGCTAACAGGAATTATTACTGGTTGATAGCAAGCGACTTTAATATCCCTCTTTTCCCTTTTGAGAAACTTGGGGGATTGACTTTCTACATTGACAATATGGCAAATCTAGCGGACTTCATCAACACAATAGGCCTAATGGACATTGAATTATAGGGGCAGCCTTTTACCTAGACCAACCACAAGAAAGGTAATAATCTTATCCAAGTCAAACTTGACTGTTTTATGGTCTCCTCTAATTGGGACATTGGATGCAACTCCAACCTGGTGGCCCTGCTTAGGATTGTCTCTAATCATAATCCTCTACTTCTTGTTTAGGCTGACAAACCTCGCAGGGGACCTTTTCCCTTCTGCTATGAAATCATGTGGACTACCCATCCTGATTTTAGAGATTGCATTGCCAATTGGTGGAACACCCACTTCTAAGATAGGGCAATGTATAGACTGTCCCAAAAACTGAACCTAATAAAAGATAAGGTGAAGGGATGGAACAAGATTAATTTTGGAAATGTTCTAGTGAAAAAGGAGCTGACTGCAAAACTTACTAATATCCAAATCCAAATTGCCAATGGAGACCTTTATGAGGATACTCATTTTGTTGAAGAATCCTTCAGGATGAACTAGAAAGAAACCCTAAAAAGAGAAGAATTTTTTTGGAAACAAAAATCAAGGATCCAATGGCTGAAAGAGTGAGATAGGAACTTGGCTTTCTTCCACAAGTTTTCTATAATACACAAAAAAAGGAACGACATCTCATCCCTCAAGGATGAGCATGGTGTACAAGTCACGAATGATATCCAAATTGGGCAAATGGCCTCTGACTACTTCTACCGGAACTACTTTGATTAATCCTTGGTCCCTTACTTGTGACCCTGAAATGGAAGAACAACTATTAAACTGCCTACCAATTGCTCTATCTCTTGAAGATAATGCCCACCTCATGGCTTCAATCTCTGATGAAGAAGTCAGACTTGCTACTTTCTCTATGGGAGCTTATAAGGCCCCGGGTTCGGATGGATTCCCTCCAACCTTCTTCCAAGAATTTTGGGACATAGTTGGCTTTGACATCACTAGGGCAGCCAAAGACATCTTCCATACTAGTAAAATCCTTATAAAACTCAACAACTCTTACATTGTTCTTATCCCGAAAGTTCAAGACCCCACCAACCTAGCCGATTTTAGACCTATTAGCTTATGCAATACGGTCTATAAGATCTTCTCCAAAGTTTTAGTGACCAGAATTAAACCCCTGTTGAGAAAATTGATCAATGTTAACCTAAAAGGTTTTGTCCCCGAGCGCCAAATTCTTGATGCAACTATTTCAACCCATGAGATTTTGCATTCGATGGAAAAAAGCCTTCTCCCTAGCATGACTCTCAAACTTGACATATCAAAAGCGTATGATAGGGTCAATTGGGACTTCATGTTTAAATTCTTAAAGAAAGTGGGATTCCATGAGCGCTCAATCAGCCTTATAAGAGAATGTGTAACCACTATCAAGTACTTGATCCTTGTGAATGGAATTCCAAGGGTTTCTTTCGAGTTGAGCGGGGTATTCGGCAGGGGGACCCGCTTTCTCCTTACCTATATATATTGTTGGCAGAGGTTTTGGGAAGGAACATTCTAAAGCTTAGTGAGAATGGTGGCCTCAAAGGTGTCAAAGTTGCCTCAACTCTCCCTCCTTCAGCTCTACAACAGTTTGTGGATGATACCATAGTTGGAAAACTTGCCAATTGCAAGTACTCAGCAAGCCCGAAAAACTCAGTTCATAAAAAACTCGGCAACTTAAAAATTTGCTTAAATTTCAATAGGTTTCTTTTAGCTAAGAGGCCGAGTTTTTCCAGGCGAGTACTTGTACCAAAAACTCGTTTTGAAAAAAAACTCGCGAGCTTTTGGCAAGTTTTCTAACTATGGATGATACCATCCTCTTTGGCGTTGCTTTGGTGGTTGAGGCTAGGTGTTGGAAGAAGTGTCTTTCTAACTATGTTTAGGCCTCGGGCCAATGTATCAATTATAATGAAAGTAAGCTCTAGTTCAACACAAATGTTGGTTTAAGGAGGAAAATTCAAGACATCTTAGGCTATCAAAGTGTTGAACTCCTTGGAATTTATTTGAGGCTCCCCCTCACTATTAAAGAAGTTTCCCCCTCCTTTTGGAACTCTATACTGGAACCCATACAAAAAAAATTAGCTGGCTCGAAAGGCAAATTGCTAACCAATGTTGGTAAGCTACAACTCCTTGCTACCTCTCTCCAGGGAATCCCGTTTAATTTCCTCTCACTTATCAAAATCCTTGCCTACATTGCTAAGAAATTTGAAAAAATTTAGAGGAATTTCTTGTGGTTGAGCACAAAGGAAAAGAAAAGACCATCCTTAGTTAGCTGGGATAAAGTCTACCTCACAAAAAAGCAAGGAGGACTGGGTATTAGGAAAATCCCCCACCTAAATAAGCACTGGTGTCTAAGTTGGTTGGGACCTAACCTTAAACAACAAAGATTGGTGTAATATTATGAGTGTTATGTACCTCAACCATAAAAGGTCTCACAATGAGCTCTTTGAACCAAGCTTCCCAAGGGGCTCCTGGATTTGGAACAACATCCTCAAAACCCGTTCTTTGATCTCTTTGGGCCTTAAATGGAAGTTTGGGAATGGTCGTCTCATTCGTTTCTGGGATGACAGCCAGTTGACCGACCAACCCCTCAATGCCCACCCTACCTTTAAGGACCTTCAATTTTTGGCTAAAGGTTCCTTTGGCCATTTGGTCTCTAACTACCTATTGAAGGACAATTCTTGGAAAAATCTTCAAATGTGTTGACAAGGCCAAAATCACCACCTCCAAAGAGCTTCACTGCTACAACATGATCTTCGAAGGATCAAGATCCCTAGCTTCTCCAAAGTGGATCGTTTCTTTTGGGTCAAGTGTCCTAAGGGAAACTTTTATGTTAAATCAGCTTACAATCTATTGTTAAAGGGCAACAACTATAATGTTGTTTGGGGGGAAATTTGGAACAAAAATCTCCTTCCTAAAATTATTTTTTCTAGTGGATGGTCATGCATAAGAGAATGTTAACACAAGACAACCTCATCAAGCGTGGCTTCCAATTATCGAATAGATGTGTCCTGTGCAGGCTGGATGAGGAAAGGGTCCCCCACATTCTTCTACATTGCTCCTTTTCTCACAAAATTTGAGGGTATGTGCTATAGAAGCTTTAGATCAGCCAACCCATGAATAAAGTGTTGCTAGCCCTTATGGATGAATAGGTTAGCCCCTTCCACCACCCCCTCATGAAAGACTTACGGAGGCAAATCCCTCCACATCTTTGTTGGAGTCTCTAAAAGGAAAGAAACAATCAGATTTTCAGGGATATGGAAAAAAGCCCAGAAGAGGTCTTCTCGGCTTTCTCTAAGCTCCTTCTAAAAAGCATCTCAGTTTTCCACTAGTCTTGCTCGAATTCCCCACCCCCCTTCCCCTTGAATCTAACATAGCTTCACAATGGAGCTTACCCCAAACCTTTTACAATGTTTGACATCACTAAGAAGATTGCCAGGTTGAATACTAAATGGTTACCACCCCCGATTGGTTGGTGTAAGCTTAATTTTGATGGTGCGGCCTTTAGTAACCCAAGCATGGCTAGTGGAGAAGGAATGCCAAGATCTCCCTCGAGGGAAATTGTGGCAGGATATGCTGGAGGCCTTGGTGCTAACACTAATAATTGGGTTGAGGGTATGGCTCTTCTTTGGGGTGTAAGGATTGCCCTATCTATTGGAATCAAAAACCTCCTCATTGAAGGGGACTCAAAACTGATCATTGATGCAGTTAAAGGCTCGGCTCACCCTAGTTGGCTTTGGAAGATATCATTAACGACCTCTAGAAACTCCTTTTGGGCTTTAACAAATTTGAGCTTAAACACACCTATAGAGAAGGCAACAAGGTTGTTGACGCTATGGCCAGCTTGGGGATAGACCAAGACTCCTTAAGGTGTTAGAAGCTTCTCTTGCTTCCTCAAACATATTAGGAAACTCCTTTCCTCAGAGTGGCATTTCCCCGTATCTGATAATGATTGTTAATGGTGTTAATGGATGGGATGTTTGGAACCCTCTCCTCATGTTCAACTTCTTGGTGATGAGGTTTGGTTGAGGGTGGCTGAATTTAAATTTGTATATATTATTTTTAATTACAGGACTTGTACGTTTTTCTCTTACTTCCTAAAGACTTGGAAGCTGACTCAGACATGTTATGGGATGAAGACTACAAGGGTTTGGTGTGTGGCTTGGTGGGCCATGCAGTTGTCATGACCTCCCCACAATCGGCCTGACAGCGTGGCACCCAATCAAACTGAGGTGTTATGTTACATTTCGACTCATCATTGTAATAATCACCATTGTACTTTCCCTATCCTTGACGAGATTCTTGAGATTATTGATCTTCCCCCCCTCAAAATGCCATGTTTTTCATTAATGATGTGATTCTAATGGTTTGCGCAAGGTTAATTCCACTCCTCATTATTTTTGTTGTTGGCTCTTTGAGGCACATTCGACATTTATTTTGGACGGTGCCTAGTAATAATTATTATTACTATGGCATGCATCTCAATCCTTTAATCGCTCTTGGGTGGTCTTTTCGCATATACTCGGCTCTCTGGTTTTGCTCTAAGATTTGGACGAGGTTAGATAGGTTTCAACAACTTTTGTTGGCCTATTTGCCTAAAATGGGTGGCGATAGGGTTTGAATCAAACCAAGCTCTTGTGATGAATTCTCGACGGATGCCACTGTCTGGCATATCTGTAGCAAAGGAGGGGTCTCCTCTTTTTTGGAGTGCCTAAAAGGGCACAATGAGAGTTTGTCTATCCAATTTGCCTACTCTTTGGATAACCGGAAGGTGAGAGTTGGTGGAATTTATTTTGAAGTCGATGAAGAGGTCATTCCGCATGCTACTGGAATGAATACTAAAGGCAAGAAATGGAAGAAACATAGAAAAGTGGCTAATAACGAAAGCTTGTCTCTCTTCTTCAAAGATGATGGAAACCCCATTAAGTTGCACAGTGGCTTTGAGAGAGAAAAATTGCTGCAACCATGGGACAAGGTATGCCTAATGACCATGAAGTTTTTCACTTTAGAAGGGCGGTTTAAATGTTGTTATTTTTATCAAGTCCCCCTTCTTAACCACTTCCACCATAACTCTTTGTTAAGCTTTACTTTTTACCTGCTAACCCCCTTGGAAAATTCAATTAAGGAGGCTCTGGATTTGAACTTGAAATTTCTAGAAAAATCCCCCATCCCTCTCCACCAGGGGCTCATTCTGTGCCTATAACATTTCCACCTCGCTTTGTGCCTTCTGAAATAAATTAAGGTTGTCATTATTGATGAACCCTCGCTTTTCGAGCCCCCCGTGGAGACCATCTTGGCTACCTCGAAAACTATAAAGGCAAAAAGAAACTCCTCCAATGTCCAAGCTCTACCCAAGCCTCCCCCCTACTATGATTTTTTGTAAAACCCCCTCACCGAATGACACTCCTCTTACCACCAACCCTCCTAGCACCCTTGGTGGTAAACCCATCCCCAAGATTCCCAATTCTAGAAAAATAGGCGGCTCAAGATCTCTACGACCTGAAAAACAGCTCCCCCACTCAATGTTTGGGCACACAGGGCTAGGCGGGCAAACAGAAAACTCCTACCAAGAAACAGAAGAAATCCTCAACCCATATCCTAATTGGAGGTTAATCTAGGGAGTGAAAATGTGGAGGAATTCAAGGAGGAGGTGAAGGAAACCAGTGGTTCTCAAATCAGAAGGTCTAACAGGCTTGCAAGACAACCTATGCCCTGGTACAAGGAGGTAATGGTTGATGATTTGGACCAGGGGAAGAGTTCTACTAATGAAGAGGAGTGTTGACGGGTGTTTTATGACCACACCAACACAGAATAAAGTTTCCCAAGGAATACTCTATCCTCTCTTTATCAAAGTATTCCGCATGCTAAGATTGCGTGAAAGATCATACGTTCAACTCCAAGGTTCCTTATGCAAGGGGATAGTCTCAGTTGGCTTGATGTGATTTTGCTGGGTATTTCAAGGGGACTTACACAATTGTTCGGCTTGAAGCAGTTACAAGATACGAATGATTTGGCGATGATGTTCGGATTCCTAGACTAACCAAGAAAATACTGAAATTAAAGGGGATAAGGATAGAAATTCTATCGTCTACTCCTAAATGCGGGATACGAAGATCAATTTCAGCAAGCTTCAAACCAAATTCTGCTTTGCCTCCCTTCGAACAACTTCTACAAAACCGGTGCAATCTTCAAAGGATGGGAAGGATATTCAAACTATGATACGACATGCACATACCATCACAACGATGCATATGGACATATGGATCACAATCGAAGTTAAGTGCAAAATAATCCAGTTGACCACACAGGGCGAACTCACCATCAGCGAGCCCACTAGTGGTATGGATGAATGAAACTTGCTCAAACTAAACAACACATTCCACAACTAACAGCTACTTGCATGAAATAAAATCTACTTTACTCTAGTCTACTTGAATTGGAAAGACGAAAAATCCTTGCTAGCTACTCAAACAAAAGATAGAACCACCAAGCAACGATAAATCTTTGTATTATGAGAGTTTTCCACAACAACTTCTTACAAAACTTTCAAAGGGAAAGCTTTGTTTCTGCCTCAATCTAAGCTATTCACTATATGCCTTCTCTACTCTCTAGCTCAACTTTATCTCTAATCTAATATCTAACTATATTACAAATGAGGGGGGATGCCCCTTTTATAGCAAGCCCATTTCAGCGGATGGCTTAGATTTGATTACAATGAGGGGCTCATATTGAGCCACATATGCCCTAATTAGGGTTTTTTCCCTAAAAACCGCCACATAGAGGAGTGGGGTAGTAAATGCACAAGAGATTCTCCACTCCTCTACAAGAACCATAATGAGCAATTAATGCCCATCACCATCTTCCAGAAGATCCTCATCCAGCAAGGCGTTTCCATTGTCCCTCTCCCTGACTGCAAACTCAATCAACCGGGCTAACACTGCCTCAACCTCTTGAACTGAAATCAGTGGGATGTGGTTCAGCTGAAATTCCAGCACTGTAACTGTCTGCCCGTGCCGAGTATAGGACTTTCTCCATGCAACCAAGGCATCCTGGGTATCCTAAATTATGCTAGAGAAAGTGGAGATATTCTCAAAATCATCTTGGACAAATGATCTCACAATTGAGAAGAAAGGAGCCAATTTATCCCTTAAGCCACCTGCAGTTATCTCCTCTGGAGCCAGTCTCCTAGCAAAAATAGCCTCAAGTGTGTTGAGGACCCCATCTAGGATATTACCCATCGCCTTCCTAACTCTGGCCAAATCCGCCCTTGCCGCATCGTGAAAACCACGGCCTGTGACCACCGAAGAGTACCAGCTGGTGAAACATACCTGTCACCTTCCTGTATCACGCCTCCATCCACCAGGGTTTGCAAAGGCATATGCATCAAAGCCTCCAAACGAAGAACAGTCTTAATCTGATAAATTTGGGTCTCGCTCCAGGCTTGATCAACTATATCCATGCATGCCAGAACATCGGAGGCCTGCCGATAAGCATGAGCAAGGTCCTCCATGAACTTCTCTGTTTCAATACGAACATGGCCAACCCATTTATTCACTTCCATTTCAATTTTCTTCAAATCCTCTAAGCCAATAACTGACTCTCTTGGAAGCTTTGACAAAAGTTCAACTGCCGAGTTCCCCTGTTCACCTGGACGCGCAAGATTTTGCACATACCCTATCAACGTCTTGTGCTCCTTCTTCAATTTCTTATATTTCCCCTCTATACAGAGCAATTTGTCCTTCAGTGCCTGATAGGAGTTGTCGCACTCTTCAATTATTTGGGCTCCCGTAGGGCAACCCAACTCAGTGGTTGTGATCACATAATTTTTCGGCCTTTCTTCATCCCGATCATACTCTTCCCTCGAGACAGCAACCTGGAGGGTACGAGAGCCTGATTCATCTGTTGAAATCTTCGAAAATTTCCTAGCTCTCTTCTTTTCTGGCGGTGCACTAATCCTTCTGAGGAACTCTTCCATTTCAACCGCTGGATCTACATCATTCTCAGGGTCCTTCCTCATTCTCCCGATAAGCCAATCCGGCACTGCCTGTTGTGGATTGCAAGTGACGAGGGGTTGTTCTTTTGTTGCTTCCTCCTCACGCACCTCTTCTCTAACACTACTCTGTTGGGGCTCATCAATCTCCATGAGCTGAGTATCTCCTGACATTTGGGCCTCTTGCTCCGTGGTATCTTCTTCCTCCAATGTCGTGTCAAGCATCTGCTGGAAATGGGTATCAGTCGCCGTTTCATCCTCTTCTTCCTGTTGGCCTCCTCCTCTGGGTGCACTAACACTTAGGCTGTCTAACTCCCTGAGGGGTGGTTGATTTACTTCTTCAAATTCCCGCTCCTCGTTGGATCTGCCTCTCTGACTTCCAAACAGTGGAAGCTCTCTCAAACTCGAAGACTGAGTTTGTGACCGTGTGGGTGATGCATGCTCCACCCTCAGAGGTATCGGCTGGGTCGGCACCTCTCTTCGTGTTTCCGTAGCCTGGGCAATCTGCTTTCGTTTTCTCGTTGATGGCGGCCTTTGATCGCCCATGAGGTTATAAGTAAGAGCAATTGATCTGCTCTTAAGTCGGCCCACGTGCCTTTCGACCGAACTCCTCGTAAAAGTCAACACCGGAATGGAAAGTGTATCCAAGTCCCTGATTTCAAGCTCAGACCAATCTAGCGGTGGGACCGATGTGTTCCTCACTGACTTAAAGTCAGGCTGTATGATGTTGACGTCCTCATCCACCTGATTCGGCACAGGAATGACTTCACATTCTCTGATTAATTTGAGGGATAGCCTAATGAACATTCTCCTCCTTATCTCGGCATCATCAACCACGTTATCCCAAAAGTCCTCGATATGAGCCCTGTGCCTGTATTCCACATTTTGCACCACTCGGATATTGTTATAGGGATCGAAATCCTACCTGCCAATATGATATGTGAGGTGAAAGAACTGCAGCTCATCTTCAACTTCTCGAGCTGCCTGCAAGGAAGGACACACTTCACTTGAATTCCCCATGGCGATAGGGAAATCCAGTCCCTTCTTCCTCTTCTTCTTCTGAATTTTATCGTAGGCAATGAGGTGCCTAGATACTTCTAACATTATTATTCGGTCGGTGGGGTACCTCGGCAGCCGGTATGGATATGAGGTGAACCCCTGCAACCTGATGTATGTAAATTTTGGAAATTGGATGAGCCAATATCCATACTCTTCAATCAATGCTTGTGCTTCCTTTGAAATTCTTTGTTGCGTTCTCTATTGAAGAGTCCTTGCAATGTGCATCGTGAATGCATCATTCACCCGCTTGTAGCTGGCAGTGTTGGTTAAATGTAGTTGTGGGCAACCCTCGTGGATCTTGAACTGTTTAGGGCCAAATCTGATCGGCTCCTTGTACGTTATTCCCCGATACTTGGTCATTCGAGCCAACATGTACATCACCTACGAGCTCATGTAAAAAGTCTTCGTCCTCCTCAGACTTCTGAACTGCTCATCTATATTATCGCTTATCATCCTGGCCCAATCAACACATTTGTTTCCCTCCAATATGATCTTGATGTAGTAAAACATCCAAGGCTCGAAGATGTAGGCTTGCGGACTTCCGTTCACCCGGCTAAGCATCATTATGAGATCACAATACTCCTGCTTCACATCTTCATCAATTATTTGCTTCGAGAGCTTAGTGCGGGGAGGTTTGGCTCTCTACATCCAGACTGTATTGATGACACCAGCACACCTCTCGAAGGAGGAAGAATACATTCTATTTGCTCTATCCTTCGTTCTATACAACATCTTCTCAAAGGTGGGAATCCCAAATGCTTCTCCAATAGCGTCGGGCGTGAAGTTGGCGAACAACCTACCATCTGGAGAAACAATGGTCCTTCATTCCGGCTTATAACAATTTGCGCACTCCATGATCAACTTCGGACATTGTATTGCTGCAGGAAAACCAACAGCTGCATAAATCCCACTTTTCATTATGTGGTGTGCTATGATTGACGGTTGATGACCTCCCAGCCCATACATTCTTGCTCGGAGTGCACCCAAATTAAATGAACCAAGGTTGGAATCATTTAATCCCACCAACTTCGAAGAAAACTTGGATTCTGGAAGAAAAGGCTTGAAGAGCTTTTTGATCACTGCCTGTCGGGATGAACTTGCCTTGCCTGCTTCAATATTCGCAGTTCTGCCTGCAGCCCTGCTTGTTCCTGCAACATCTCTTCTTGCTTCAACCATCTGCAAAATAAAATAAAATAAGTTAGACTGCAGATTTTAGAAAAATAAAATAACCTCGAGATGGCTACAATATGGAGTTAGCTCTGAAAATAATATCTCTCAGCATCAACTTTTCTAACTCCAAACCTCAAACTTTTAAATCCTCCGAGCTTAAAACTTTCACGAATGTGACTTTTGGCCTTGAAAGAAATTTGCACTAACTGGCAACTTTCAGCAAGTAATCAACTTCTCCAGCATAAAATTTTGAACTTTTACTTCAGCTTGTTGACTTTCAGCTTTCAACTCTCAGCAGCTAGAAGAATATTAATCATTGCAGCAAAGTATTTTGAAACTTCACTCAGCAACTCAACTTTCAGCACTTCGAAAAATAAAAATTCTCCAGCAACTCCAAGAATCGATTCTCAGCACTTAGAAAATAAAACTTCAGCTCAACTTTCAGCAGCCTCAACAAATTCAATTCTCTCAGCAGTCTCTCAACTTCACAAAGAAATCTTCTTACTTCAGCAAACTCTCAACTTTGAAAAGAAAATTCTTCTCACTTCAGCAATTTCTCAACTTCGAATGGTGAGAAGAAATGAGAAACTTCGTTGTTTAACTAATTCCTCACAGGGAATCTTACTAATTTGTGTTGGACCCATTTTTAGCACATTCATTAATTCCCCACTCTTCCCACTTAGAAATCTTCCAATTTTGGCGCAGTAGTGGGCGAGTTGTCAGCCAATCGTCATAGCATTTGCCATTAATGAAGATTCTTTCCTCTGTAGAATTCGAATTTTTCCCTCCAATCTACCAGTTAACTCTCGGTAATTAAATCACTTGCGAGAAAATCACTTTGTTTTATCTTGGAAATTCTATTTTAATTTCTCGCAATGTTTAATTAAATTTAACTCATAAAAATCCACGGGGAAATTAAAATCCAGGCACTTAGGAAATAATTCCCCTCTGAAAATATTAAAAATTTCCTTAGGAAAATAATTTCCAACCTCATTAACCCATGGGCGCACTTTGAAGGGGTTCATTTAATTTTTCATTTTATTGTACCCCTTTGAAAAATATATGCCATCGTTGATATTTATTCCAACCTCATTTAAATACCCTTGAAACAATTCCACTTCAATTCCTCAACCTCTAGCGTACTTTATTTAGTTGAATTTTATCACTTAGGAAAATTTCGAACATTTTCTTCCTTGGGCGTTTTTGAGGCCTTGAGCTTTATTTCCTGACTTAAAAAAATTTCCAAGTCTAATTCCTCCCTTGGGCGCATTTTGAAGGGTCCACTTTTATTCTCCACCACTTAGAAATTTCCTTCCTCTAGGGCGCATTTACCATCTTGCACTTTCATTTTACTCATGGTGGGCGCGTTTTTCCCTTGGTACTTTTATTTTCGCCTTAGAAAAATTTTAAACACCAAGAATTTTGTCTGAGGGCGCATTCCAGAGGGTATACTTTCGTTTTTACTTAGGCAAATTTTTTGAAACACCCTCATCCTTGTTGGGCGCATATAAGGTGGACAACTTTCATTTTCAATGCCTTGGATTATTTTCAACATCCTCACTCAAGGTAGGCGCATTTAGCATGAGATACTTTTATCTAAGGGCGCATTTCACCCTAGCAAGTTCTATTTCCCTCTTCATTCCCTTAGGCGCATTTGACCCTTGGTACTTTTATTTCCAACACTTAGAAACCTTTCTCCACTTTGAACCCCTTCATGCTTGGGTGCATTTTACCCCATGGGTTTCCATTTACTTGAGGGCGCAAATGAGAGGGTGAGCTTTTGTTTTATGCCTTAGCATACTTTTCACCAAACAACATCCTCCTTTGGGTGCATTTCACCTAGCCTACTTCCATTTTCACGCCTTCACAATTTTCTCAAGGCTCATTTACATAAGGGCGCATTTGAGGTGCCATGCTTTCGTCTTCAACACTTAGGCATTTTTCCTTGCTAGGGATGGGCACATTTTACACATGCTACTTCCATTTGAGGGCACCTTTTGATGTGCAAACTTTCATTTCTCTTGAGGGCGCATTTTACATAGCCCACTCCCATTTTCCATGCCTTAGCATATTTTTGAAGTGACTTTATGCAAGGTGGGTGCATTTTATACCCTCAACTTTTATTTTGACAGAAATTTCCTAACCTTCTTGCTTGCCTTGAGGGCGCATTTAGCTAGGGAAGCTTTTGTTTTCAACGCCTTGGAAGATTTTACCTTGATTCCCCCATCAAGGGCGCATTTCACATGGGCCACTTCCATTTTCAATGACTTAGAAAATTTTCCAGTCATTTCACCAATTTCTTCAAGGTGAGGGCGTATTTTGAAGGTGGTGTTTTTATTTGAGGGCGCCTTTTGAAGGTGAAGTTTATGTTTTATACTTAGAACATTTTTTATTTCCTCCACCTATCATCACCTTCTATTTTTAGTAAGTCCCTGATTTTCTGACATCCACAACTCCGTTTTTCCTGAAATTTTCACCATGTGGTCCTCGTTGCTTAGTGAACCTATTTATACCTGTCCCTCGTGCTGGCCTACTATTTATAGCCCTGTTCTGGAGACGACTTACTATAAATAGTAAGTGCTTAGATTGCGCCCAAATTTTACCAGTGGATTGCCAGAAGGATGCCGATCGTGATGGGATATCTTCGTTTTTCAAAATTTTGGCTTTTTACCCTACTTTTTAGCAACAAAGTAGGAAACCCTAATCTGACTTGCATGTGCTCTGAACGGTCTTTGTTTGACTTGATTTTTGTTGTATGCTGCTTTGCCTACTAAACTGAAGTGTCGGGTGGCTGCTGGGGTGAACCTGCTATTTATAGTAACTGTCTGAAAAAGTGATCAATCCATTGTCAAACGAGTTTGCATGTCACATTGCTCGAGGGATCTCAAACCCAGAAAAACCCAGTAAACTGGTCTGCATGAGTGCACTGGCTAAAAATAGTAAGCTCCTGAAACATGATCTCCTTTGCTTGCATGTCATATCGTTGCGAAGCTTTTGGAAAACCCATAAGGAATATCTTTACATGCATTGAAAAAGTTTACACGCAAACCCTGAAAAATTGCTCTTGAAGCCCGAATTGCTAAAAATAGCAAGTTGTCCAAATCCGTTCAAATTTTGTGTGGAAGTACCTTGAGGTACCCTAAATGTGGTGGAACAAATAGAATTCCAAAATCCTGATAAAAAGGTCCCAGATTGAGTACTTACTAAAAATAGTAAGTTGTCAGAACTCAGTGAAAATTTAGTGGGACTTTGCCTGAAGCGTTGTGATCATAGTATTAAGCTCATATTTCAATTTGATAACTCTATTTGACCTCAAACTAGCCTGAAGGATAGAAACCCTAATTTCACAGACTTAGCCAGAATTTGAACCTTAGGTCAAACGATGGGACATCCCCGGAAGGATAGAACGATCAAAGAGAGAGAGATGCAAAACCAAAGCCAAAAGACCAGAATGGAGCAAAATTTAGGGGGTACCCATTTTGAATGGGGTGATGTGTGAAAAGGTCACAACAAGGAGGAGGATGAAACTGATGATAAAAACTCTGGGAACAATAGCAACAGCTGCTCCAAGAACACTGATAGCACCGACATTGCCTCGATGGACCTGCCTGGCAAGGCCCATACTTGTTCTCAATGTGCTTCTATGGCTACAAAGCTTTTTGAACTCAAAGTGAAGGTTTCAAAGCTAGAAAAAAAGATGGTGAGCATCTCTAAATTTAGTTCCAAAGTGATGCATAGATTGGTCACCACACTCTACATGTTGCAGGAAGAGTTGAAGAAAGCGAGTGACAAGGATGGGAATCATAAGGAACTCTACATGTTCCTTACTGAAGATTGGGGCCAACTCATTGACTAGCCTTGGTAGTTTGATTTTTGTTCCTTTTTGTTGGTTTTGGTGCTTCTCTGCTTTGTTCTGGTTTTTAAGACTTTCTTTACTATTTTGGACTTATGTGTTGTTAATGGTCTATTGACCTGGTTACTTGCCTTCGAGCTTTTTTGTTTATAGGGTCAACACCCTAGTTCTGCTACTTTTTATTATCAAAAACAAATGAAATATTTTCCCTAACATATGTTCCCTAAAATTGTGTATATATCATTGTAAATACCTATATCATAACACTAAAACATCAATAAACTAATTTAAATTTAAGTTATTTAAATATTTTCACTATTACCTTAACTATACAAATTTTTTTTAATTTAATATTGATTATTTAGACAAAATTATTGCAGCATATTTTTTAGAACTTTAATATAAATATACAAATACTATTTTTACAATTTAGCAATACAAAAAATTCAATAAAATATTTACAAATTATATAATTAATAGTTTTATTTATTTAAACAACTTATTTTATAAATTATATAAGCAAATTACAATGGCAAATGAGAAAGAACTTCCATTAAGTAGTTCTACTCTCAATTGTGTAGTTTTTGTTTAATATTTAAATTAATTTTTGTAATGGATCATTCTCCATTTTCCTCATCAAGTTATGGTGCATTTCTCACAAGAGAGATAACCAAACTCAGTTGAGGGACTTTGCCATGGTCTAGAAAAACTAAGATACCCATGTCACATGGCTAAGAAGAAACAAAAGGCATTCTCATCTATTGGGACAATCTATATCCTTGGTATTGAGGAGAGCCATGAGAGTTATGCCTAATATGATAACTATGACTATAGCCACACCTATGCCCTTGGAGAGGAGATGGGCCCCTACTAGAAGGGTAGCATGGCATGCATGCAATAATACAAAGTGCATTAGCCTAATACTCCATAAGAGTCTACACATGGTCAACCTTGGTAGCTTACACTTGAATATGTACGTAGAAGAGGATTAGAACAAATCATAGATTTAGTAAACAAAGAAAAATGCAAGTCAATAGAAGCTCTTGAAAAAAGAACCGAGTTTCTATCTTTCTACGTATTGAACAAAATCTCTATTTTGAAAGCATGCTAAATTTGGGTGAACTTAGCTACCAATCACCCACAAGAATCATGTAACAAGAAAAGAGCTCGGGTCTAAAAGCCCTAAAGAAACTATGTATCCAAATCCAAACAATTTGAACTCACGAGAAAAACCAGAAGAGGTGCTTGAATGTTTTTTCAAATGACCACAAAAGGTCAATAGAGATTAGTAACACAAATATGAATCGAACAAGATCCAATGGGGAGACCCTGTTAAAAAATACATGAAGCAAAATGAGCAAGCTTGGCTTCCAACCATGCAGAGAAAGCCATTAATTGCGTTTACAAGGCTTGTAATTGGGGAAAGGAGAATCTAGATTACCATTTCCAGTATTTCTTCCAAAGTTTAATGTATCTAACCCAATCTTGTGCAGCATTTTTAAAGGAATCGAGTCAGCAATGGTCTGAAAAACAGCCCAAATTGAACTATTTTATACGAGTAGTCATCCAATTATAACTCTTAATTCATATATTATATTGACTAAATATTTTAAATATTTTAACCATCATTTGGACTTCTCAACCTCTAACCTCTATTTTAATTATTTATTTATTTTGTCTCCTATTATTGCTTAACTTTTGTTAAAAGACAACTTTCAAAAAAGCACAAACTGAGCATTCTTTAGCATGCAAAAGAGCTCCCCGGAAGCAAGCAGGTTCCATAAACTTGATACAAAAACTTATGATTACGGTCCAAATCCGCTCTCATTTTTCTTAGAAACAAGATTAATTGAAAGGGAAAGAGAAAAAGATAAACTTGCCTTGAAGAAATCGACTTCCACCTCTCTAAATCTTTTGCCAAATTCGGCTTTACTGGTTGCCGTCCACGCCGAGCCAGACATTGTCCGCACAAACGCCTTCAGAAACGACTTCAACGCACCTTTCCTTGCTGGCATTAAGCTTGTACTCCCGTTCAGAACCCTAATTAATGGTCTAACGGCCACAAGAATATCCTCCCCGAGCTCTTCCAATTCAGACTTCTTTCTTTGCATGTCCCTTTCCTTCTTCAAATTATTTGCATCATCTAAATTTTCCTCTAAATTCAGCGTATCTTCAGTAGTCTTACTGTCTGAATTTCGAGAAGCATACACAGAAAATTTGCCTCGCGAGGGTGACGTGAAAATCAATGGCCTGGCGAGAATCTCAGAAGAATTGCATTCTGCGTGATTCGAAACCGGAACATGACAGATGGAGCTCAGATTCAGCCTGCAATTATGCTGCATTGAAAAGCAAGTTTTTGAATTCGGCCTGAAAATAGCCTGCCCAGTAAAAGTAGCGGCGGCCATTGCTGTGCAGAGAGCTTTTGCTCGGGCAATTCTCCCGAGCGTGGTGAGAACAAATTTGTTAGGAAATAAATTGTTTTGTGAGTGGAGTAGAGTTCACGTCTTTTGACGCAACGGAAGGCGAGATTTTTTTAATTCTGTCAATGGGTGGGTACGGAGATTCGAGAAGCGTCAAATCATTACTACTATTATTATCATTTGCTAGTGCCACACGTTATATAATCTAGTATGATACACGCCTGGTTTTCGTAATGACACACGCCTCGTTTTGGTCGATGGCATTATGTGGCACGTGGCACTTCCTTCCCCTCCTATTATTGGGTTCAAGGATATTTTCGGCACTTCCTTCCCCTCCTATTATTGGGTCCAAGGATATTTTCATATAAATTGAGTGTGGGAAAGAGTTTTTATTTTTTATTTTTTATTTTTTTTATTTTTATTTTTTTATAAGTGATGTGCTTGGATCGATTCTATCTAAAAAACCATCACATTTTCGAAGGAAGGTTAATCTATGTCAATGGATACATTCAATATAGGGGAATATGGATAATCTAATAATTTAGAATATTGTTTTAAAAAATATATATAATAAAAATTAGGTGTTTGGTTTTGAGTTTGAAGAATGTGTAATTTGAAATAGTATAAAAAATCATTTTATATTTTTAATGTAAGTCATTTTATATAAAGACGAGTTTAGAGATTAAGGATAACTACATAATTATATATCTATCATGTTAACGTAAAGTTGTATTTAAAATTTGTAGATTGATGTTATTTATTATGTCTATTTTATCTTAGTTTTGTTTATTGTTTCTAATATATAGGGGTTAGCAATATTTATAAATACTTTGGGGGTTATCATTATATAATAAGGGTGCATGTTCTTTCAAATTAATCAACAAAAATGTATACATACAAAATAAAAAATAACACTCTCCAATCATTAATATGCTCCTAAGAATGCTTGTGTAAATCTAAATTTGTTTTATTGCTCCATTTGAAGTATATAATGCAAATGATGTGCAAGTATAACTCTCAAATCTCAGATGTGTAAAATAGACATCAAATACCTTTAAATATGAGGAAATGTAATAATATTTTTTACAAATTTGTCTCTAGTCAATCTTAGGTAGGAGTTAGCCAAATCTTAGTTTTATTTTTCTGAATTTAGCATGAGTTCACGATTGTGAACTTGTCTTGAGACATAAGAAGGGTCAAATCATATAGTGGGTAATGTCTATATAGAAGTATATGTGTGCATAAGTGTAATAATAAGTAGATGGGGTAAATGTATAGAGATTTGTAAATATATGGATGGAGTTGAGTAGTAAGTATATAGGAATATGTGTAATTGGTAGGTAGGTAGCATAAGACAAGGACCAAACTTTACACAAAATGTCATCATTTGTCACTTTAACCCTGCACCGTTTTCACTTGCCTCCAAATTGTGGGCTCCCCTAGCCTTTTTATCTTCTTAGTTTATCATCTTATCATTTTGGTTTTGTGGTTTGACTCTTATGACATCCAAAATTAAAGGGAAAGATTATCCTAGTATATTAATTGCATCTTTATTATCTCCCAAAGTACATTTTAGAAGACTTAGATCATCCTTTAACTATCAAATCACTTGCCTCCCAATTATTCATTTTTACATTGCTATATTAAATAGTTATCTTAGTGGCTCTTCACCCATAATATTCTAAAAATTCAAAAAATAACTAGCTACTAAAAGGAAAAACCAAAATGGTTTTGTTTCAACATCTATTTTGTATTATGTTAGCAACTTCACTTTAAGTTACAATAGACATGTTGATAGAAACTTTTCAGGTAGAGAAATTTTGAGCAATTGTCACATATAAGAACATGTCACAAAACTTATAAATAGATATTATCTCTAAAATAGATTTTTAATAAGTTTGTATTCTAAATTATCTAAAAGCTTGAGTTCTTCTTCACATATCAATGTGTTATGGATGCATCTTTAGATTTATGCTCTTAATGTCTTTTACCTCACATTGGATGCTAAAAAAATGCAACCAAAATTTACATGATTAGTAAGATTTCAATCTCCAAACTTTAAATACTAAAGTTACAAAATATAACCATAATAAACAAATAAGAAGATGCAATTCCTCGATATTCCCTATGCACCCACTAAATAATTCACTATACTCTACAAAATTAGTTCTTGTCAAACAATTGCAATGACACCTCTAATATTTACACCCATTTCTTTCACTTTGAAATTCTCTCCATGCCCATAACCAAATACACCACACAAGTTGCTAGAAGAATACATATAATTTTTTAAAAAAACTTAAAACCCCTCAAATAAATTTATCAATTGATTAGGTCACAATAACATATATTACTAAATAAATGTATTACTTAAATTAAAATAATAATTTATAAAATAAAATTAATTCATTACATTTTAAATAAAATTTATAAAAAACAAAAATTATCATCTAATAATTTTTTTAAAGACACTTCAAATCAACAAAATTCGCTCTCTATTAACAATATATAAATTGTAATGTATAATTGAGATTCCCTTAAAATTTTGAAAAAATTTAAAATCAATAAACAAGAAAAAATTATATTGATCACAAAATTGAATCCTTATCAATAAATATACATTTTTTATAAACAAGATTATACTCATATTATAGACATTTAAAAACCAAACTCAAAAAATTAAATTGATCAATAAAACTCAATCCCTATCAACAATCATACAAATCCTTGTAAACAAATAACTTAACTTAAATCATTGCAACAAATGCACAAATCTATGTAAATAAAAAAATAGCTCAAATTCTAGTCAACTAATGACAAAGATGCAACAATCAATGTGAGCTACCAAAAAAGAAAAAATTGCCATCATGATTTTTTTTATAAATTATGAATAGTCTAGTAACCTAAAGGAAAGTTCGTCATTGTAGGTAGTAAAGAGAACAAACAAGCAAGTGTTTCCAAGAGGCATGCCTATCTGAATTAGTGGATGGACATTATTATTTAAAATATAAATCAAAATGCAAACCCCTTAGTTGTTTTATACTCTCCAAAAGATAATGAAAGCAATAGAAAAATAATCAAATAATTGTACAACACCCAACAATTCCTAATGTTCAAAGTAACAAAATTTGGAGCTCAACCAAAATCCTTGAACACATATGTCATGTCCCTTTTCCAAAATTTTCTAAAATTAACCATTTACTAAAAATAGTAAGTCAACAAGCTAAAAATAACAAATCAGAAGCACTCGATAGATTTGAAAATTAAATTAAATTTGGTTACTTGGTCATGAATAGAATATTATTATTTTATAACCAAATATATTTTAAATTAATATTTATCTCTACTTGGGTGTGGACTCTTCTTCTTGCTTTTTTTGGGCATTTAGTGTCTTATGACAAGTCAAGACAAGTGGCAACTTACATTATAGTGGAAGAAATCAATGCACATTAGGCACCAGAGGTTACATGCACTGCATGCAAAAGGGAATATCTCCTCGGTCGTGACTTTTGGGTCCCTAACTTGGAAATTGAAGATTTTTCAATAAAACATGAATTTGGGCTTCATTTTGGATCATTCTTGTTGGAGATTTTGGTTGGGTGTTTTCTCTTCTTCAAAGGCTAGTAAACCAATGAAGGATACATCTCTGAGGTTGGTAAACCAAGGGGATTGAGGCTCAAATAAATTGGTTCCAAGGGTCTCCAAGTGTAATTTCATCTACAGATTGTCATTTTGCTAAAAGCTTTCCATTTGTGTTCCTTATTCCATTTTGATTGCAGGAGTTTGATTCTGTTTGGAGTGTGTAGTTTAGAATTTTGATTTTCAGTTTATATTATTGTTGTGAGTAGCATATTTTGATATCATTTCAGTATTCATACATGAATTTTCCTATTCAAAACTTTGTATGAAGTTTGGGATGATTTTGTGTGGAGTTTACTCTAGTTTCAATGTGAGTTTGGGGTTCCAGTTTGTAGATTTGTTGGTGTATTTTATTGCAGCAATTTTTTTCTTTTTTCTAATGTATATGATAGAGATATGATAATATCTGAAATATATCATTTTGTTTCATTTGCATGTTACTCGATTTTCATTTGGTGTATTTTGGTGCTCTTTTCGAGTTACTTGATTTTCTCTATTTCAAAATTGATAGAAATAAAACTTTTAGATATTGGGATAAGTTCATTTTGTGGAAATTGGGAAATTTTTCCATAGTTGAAGTTAAGTAACTTGTTTTATATCATAAGCTAATCAAATTTGAATTTTATTTTAATTTGGTACATTATAGTTGTATCAGAGCCATGATCTTACCAACCTAAGGGTTTGATCATATTTTACAAAAAGGAAAGAGGAGTTTAAACATGGTTTATGTTGGTGATCCTATGGAAGATTTGGCAAGAGCAATAACAATCATTAGAGAAACCTATGCCAATCAAGATGAAGGATTTATAATTTCAGTCTCATACAGTGATTATGTCACTCTAATGCAAAGGATGTCAGCTACAAAGGGTTAAAAACATCGCCCAGGACATAGTAGAAGGGAAATTGTAAAATCTTCTCCAAATTTTGATGGGTCAAACAAGATCTCAAATAGAGCATGGTTATTTGAGATGCAAGACTATTACTATTTCAGTTCCATGGAGGAGCAAGTTGTCATTCAGTATGCGATCTTGCACTTGAAGGAGTTGCTCATGATTAGTAGTACCAAGGTATGAAAACCTAAGATCGCATTCAAGTAAACTCATTTGATGAATTTTTTCAAAGTTTGATTGATAGATTTGAAGAAAAAAGGTTGAAAGATGATAAAGAACTTGAGACGATGATGGAAACACTTGAGACACAAATTCAAGATATGGAGGAGATGGTGTTGATGCAACATAAAGAAAAATAATATTTGTAAAAAGAAGAGATATTTTAACCAGAGGAGCTCCAAGCCGTAGTGGTTGAAAGTAACGATTCTTTAATAAAAGAAAATATTTCAATGATTTCTAGTGAGCTTCCATTTCAGGAAAATGTAAGTATGAAAAAGAAGGAGCTAGTGCCATTAAGTGAGAATGGTCAATATAATATCTCTATTGTTTGAAATGATTTCATGATGGATTTTATAGCTCAACCTTATCCCAATAATGAATTTCATTATGAGAGTGACAGTTTCACTATGAATTTCTCAAAAATTCCTAAATCGACAAAGGAAGATTTTAGTTATAGGAAGTGCGAGCATGACTCTCCAAAAAAGGAAATAAAACATGAGAAGCACAATGAATAATTTCATCATGATTGTAGCAATCAACCTACTTTTACTTGGGGCCCAGGCATGCCTACAAGACCTAAGCAAGATGAGGGTTTGTTGTGGAATGATCCCTTTCATCTTGATGTTGTTTTAGTTTCATCTCAGAAGACATGCAGGGAGGATAACACTAAGGAAGCTAAGGTTGCAAGGTATGGTGATGATATTAAACATAAATTTGGTTCTTTTTGCTTGGTTTTGATTCTGAGCACTGTTATATCAGCTCTTATTTTGATCAAAGTTATCGAAGCATTGGTTATGAGCATAGACATTGTAGCCTTTTGGATCTTCAACTAGATGCTACCCATTTTCATCAAATGAGAAACAAAGAAGTTTATGAGGATTGGAACAACCATGGTATTATTGGTAACAGGCATGAAGAAGGTTTTAACTTTGGCATGCATGATAATTTTCCAAAACCTGACATAAATGAGGAATTTTTTAGGAAATTTCTCTTGGTTTTTGCTAAAGGTGTAGTGCAAGTTTTATCTAGTTTTGATTGTATTAGAGTATTGCAGTAGAAGCATGATAGAGAATGCAATTTTAATTTGATACAACCACTAAGGAGATTAAAACATTCAATATTGAAATGTGTGGTATGTAATGCATTATACCTCTTGAGTACTCAAATAGTTATGTGTGTGCGATGGTTGCATTCCATGAGTGTCTTTTTGTAGAATCATCATTTTAGAAAAATAAAGATTACATGTGAAGGGATAGACATGGTGTATGAAGGTGCATCTAAATGAGTTATGGAAGTAGAAACATATATGCAGACTTCTTTCAAGGGACAAGTTTCATGGATAACAAGATTTTTTGTGATGGAGGATATGCATGCTATCACATTTTATGGTAAGGATTATAGTCTTCATTATGATTTTCAAGTGTTTCCAAATCAGCATAACATAGTTTTCAGTAACATATTCCAAGCAATACCCTTGGATAGAGGAATCCAACATGTCATAAAGTTGGAAACTAATTTGCATCAACAAACTATGTGGAAGACTGGTGTCACATATCTTGACCAGCACATTGGCATTTAGGGCTTTCAAGGAGATGCAATAAAAGAGGGAAGGGATTGAAAAGGTAAATAACTCATGTCATGTACTTTTCATTTTAGATCCATTTGTGGAAGTATATGATGATTTAGGGGATGATATTTGGGATTTCTTAACACAAATGTTGGACTCCTTTCAATTTGAGAGCATGAGGTTGACATATGCTACACTATGTGTTTATTAGGAGGAGTTACAAGATGTCTTCATTAAGGGGTATTCACATTGCAACATGCCAACTGTTCAACAAAGATAAATTCTCTAAGTTTACCTTTCAAGTGAATAATCTAAGTCCATTTCCCAATGCAATAAAGAAAAATATTTCAAAGAGATATTTAATAAGAATTAATAACACAACAATATTTCCAAACATTGTTCTCTTTCATAACAAAGATATTTACATGCTTCCAAAGATAGATTACAAATGAAACATACATAGCTTCTCAAAGCATCCTTCGATAATATCAGCAATAGATGTGCATCGATCTAGGAAGGTTCCCTCAAACCTGGGCTACCAATTATGGAGGAGAAGCATCACTCAAACACTTTTCTCCCATCCATGAACTCTTATGTGGTCCCTCACACATCTGCCACATATGGCAAGATGGCCTTACCCTTCGATGAAGGCGTTGGTTTGAAAACCTCACAACCATAGCCTATTTGAACTCAGTATCGTGCCCAACATGACTAGAACTTGTACACATCCTATCTTGTATGGAAATCATGGACTAGCATGCATAAAAGGTACATAGTAAAATTGACAGCATAACCAGTGGAAAATTACACTACTTTGGCCAAAATTTCATATAAAAAGTCATCCTAGATCACATACACTTCCCTAGTTTGATTTGTCTTAAGATGATTTGTTCACTATGCATAGGTAACCCCTTCATGAGGTATTCTTTAACCATAGGAACAACCTATTCTGATCCAGGTGGATCTTCAAGAACCTAAAAATTGAAGTGTTCCAATTTCTCTTGGAATCGATGCCATGACGAAGAGCTCAGAGAGATGAACACAACATAACTTGAACAAGCAAAAAAGGAGTTTGTTTGCTCAAGCTACAACCAGTCAAAGTTTGGTCAAACTAGTATTGAGGTTGGTCAAAAGGGTTAAAATTTCATCATCTCCAAATTGATCAAATTCAGCATCATCATGGAAAGCTCGTCGCCATGATTCCAACAAGGTTCGTTTCATCGAAAACGGAGCTCATATGTGAAAGTTACAGCTGGTCAAAGTTTGTGAGGAAATTAGGTTGAATGGATGTTGATGTGACAGTTGACTAGATCATGACATGGAAAGTATAGGTGATATGGAAAGAAATCACATACCATGCTTTATTTAAAAAATAAATAAAAGTGATGGAGGCTTATTTTATTTCACAAAATCCATTTGGTGGGATCAAATTTTGTGTGATCCCAAACAGATTTGGTGGGATTAAAACAAAATCTCATAAAAAATAAAAATATTAACCCCTTTAAAATAATAAATGTATAATCTTGAATCTTAAACTAATTAACTATTAGAGGTTATTACTTGAGACTTTAAAATAAGATAAAAACAATTTAGTTGTTTTTAGGGGGTTTTGATTTTTTTGTTTTGATAAAATAAAGGGGTTGGTTTTGATTTTTCCATATAAGGGGAGATTACATGGTTTTGTAAATATTATGGTTTAAACCATAATAAGCCTATGTAATGGTATTTAAAGGGGAGTGTGTAGGAGAGTTGATCATCACATTCTTTCTCTCTTCCTCCTTGCTTGTAAGCATTTCTATGGGAGAATTTTGAGATGAATATTGTTTTATGTCTGTAATAGGTCCTTTCAGGGAAGAGTCAGTGTTTTCACTCTTGGTAAATCATCCTTAGCTTTGAGATATTTTGTGAGGTGATTTGAGTGAGATACTTTTTAGGACTTTGTGGATAGGCTACAGTTCTTTGTAAAGCAGTGTTGCAAGAGGCTCCTTTGGATATTGTACTACGAATTCAGAGCATTTTAATAGATTGGTTACTCAGTTGAGCTAGACCCTGAGACGTAGTCCACTCGGATGAACTTCGTAATCAAATTTGTGTGCTCTTATCTTTTATTTGTTCCTATTTCTCCATTGTTAATGTCTTTTCACCTTTGTGCATACTCACTTAGCAACGTTTGTCATAGATCCCTTCCGCATTTCAGATCAAGTGGTATCAGAGCCCAGTTTGGTTGGTTTTGCAGGAGTGATTGTAGTTAGCTTGCTAGTCTAATCAGTTGTCAATTCGACAATTTGTTGGTTTTTGTTGAGATGTGTGCAAGTTGACAGGTGGATATTTGGATTTCGAAAGCAGAGATGGCATTTGGAAAGGGTGAATCTTCAAGGGTGGCATTGACCACATCCATGGTGGATGATTTTATGTCAAATTAAAGAATGGTTGAAGAACTCTACCGGGACCATCGGGAGAGGTTTCATAAGATGTAAGAGTTGGAGGAAGCCAACCATCACCTTTAGTCTAATAATGATGAATTCAGAGGCTTTCTCGAAGAAGCTAATGTAGAGAAGGACAGACTGCAAGTGTTGCTACTGGAGGTACTGGAAGAGCATAACAAGATAAGTCAAGTCCTATATCAGAGAGTGCTCATGTATGTGACTTTTGTCTTCACTCTAAGGATTCTTCTTCTTCGTTATCCCCATGCACCCCATATGACAGTGCATCTTTTGCGGCAAAGTCCACTACAAAGGGTTTGCACTCTAAGGATTCTTCTTCTTCATACTCCTTGTTGACCCCGTATGACAGTGTGTCTTCTACGAAAAATTCCACTACAAAGGGTCCACAATTAGAATTTTCTTGTGGTCATTGGAAGTGGACTAGTTATGGCTCAATTCAGAAGGATGTTGGTCATTTTTCTTTTTGTCGACAGGTGGAGTACCTGAAACTTTTTAGCATTTCTAGGAACGAAAGTGATTACCTGGAAGAGTCTTCTACAAATCATAATTTTGCAGTGTTCGAGCGACATATCAAGGGGATCGGTATGAAGCTGCTAACGAAGATGGGATACAAAGGTAAAGGCCTTAGAGTTCAGGGCCAAGGTATTCCTAGTCCTATCAAGGTGATCGAAAGACCCCGTTATGAAGGACTGGGCTACGATGGCGATGATGATGGAGAATATTCGAAGATCATATTTATGAAAGGTCGGGCTAATCAAGAAAAACATTCACTTGATGGAGAGTCTCCGCGGAAGAAAGAAAAGAGGCAGGACAAAGCCAAAAATTATTACACCCACTACAAGATAAGTGGGCACTGGATCGAGAAGTGCTAGAAGCTGCATCTCGAGCTTTGTCGCTCACCTAGGCCCATTGGAGGACCTAACCAACATCAGGTTGTTGAGGAAGAGGTGAAGGTGGTAACTGAAGCCACCATCCCTGAGGTGGAGGTGCAAGAAACAATTGAAGCCACTATCCCTAAGGCGGAGGTGCAAGTAACAATTGAAGCCACTATCCCTGAGGTGGAGGTGCAGGCAACAGTTAAGGCTACGATCCCTGAGACAGAGGAACCTCAGCATACAAAAGAAAGTTCCTTTGAACAGCTCTGCAAGAGCTAGGAACACTTTGCCTCTTGTGATCCCTTTAAAATGTCAAGTCCTAATGTGAGATGCTAAAATAATAATGAGTAATGCAATAAGAGGAAATAACACAAAAGAGGACACCTCAATGATTCTAGCCTAAGGCAAGATAAGCATGAAAGCAAGATAAAACAAATTGATTGTTGATTATACCTTCAAATGTCTCCTTCCTTGGTTGGCCCTTGATCTTTGGATGTCTTATGTGCTCCTTGGATGGCAATGGAGTTAAATGGATGCAAGATACAAGATGGATTGATGAGAAATGCTATGGAGAAACTAAAATGCTGCAAATGACAATTTGGTAAGAGTTTGGTAGCAAAAGAATTCATTTCCAAAATTAGAGAAATGAGGGGGTATTTATATGACAATTGGAATTATCTAGAAAATTCAATGGTTGAGATTGATCCAACAAGATCAAGATGAAGGGCTATGGTGAGTTGAGGACTCACAAGCCCTCACATCTTGACATGTGGAATGTGAGATGTCTTAGGGTGGAATGATGTGTAAATGAGGTGGAAGAGAAGTACATGAGGTGGATGAAGGACAAGTACCTTGTAGGTACCTTGGGGGATGAGAAGATTTCCTCAAAAAGAAACTTCTTGTCCCCAAATGAGAAGGAAAGAGATATTTGATGAATTTTAGAATTCCTCAAAAATCTCCATGGGAAAAGGGGAAGTGGTTGGAGAAATAAATGTGAATTAAAAATTCACATACTTAGGAGAGTTTATTGGATAAAAGAAAGTCCCCAAAAAGCTAGAGATTTGTCACATGTGGGTGATGTGACAAGTCCAAGGTTCTAGAAGTCCTTGGCACATGTAAAGTGACAAGTCAAGCCTTCTAGAACTTTGCATGGGGATGGGGAAGACCTTGGAAAAACAAAAGTGAATTAAAAATTCACATGGGGAAGAGAGGAGCCTTGGATAAATAAATGTGAATTAAAAATTCACATGGGAAAGAGAGTCAAGGCTAAGAAAGGCAAGTGGAAAGGTTGACCAGAAAAGGTAAGCCAAATGTGGTTAATGACTTTGATTAAGGTTGTGCAAACACAGGATTAAGATAATTAATGAGAGATTAGAGGCAAGTGGGAGATTATAAAGGATGTGACACTTAATCAAGATTAAGTGGTGCACATCCTAATCATAGATTAATTAATTTAATCTGGATTAAAAGAGGGTTATGGAGAATGTGACAAGGAGAGAGAAAAAGAGAAATTAAATATTGGTTTTAGTCCAAATGGGTTAAAAGACTAAATTAAATAATTTGTCATATTTATTTAATTTAGAGAAGAAAAGGGATAAGGTAAAGTATTTAATTTATTTAATTATATATTTTATGAACCTTAGGTAGAAAATGAAATAATGATTAAATAAATTATTTAATCACTATTAATGAAATAGATGAATAGAGTAGACAATTTTGATCATATGGAAGTGATCAAATTTGGATGTCTACATTTTGCCCCTCTTCGAAGTACCTGTTACCTATTTTTCACTACCAGCTGAAATAGGTAGAACTGAATTGTAAATTCAAGCTAAAAGGTACACAAGTTGCTTAAAAATTTCTGCTAAAGTACTCATATTGTGCATTGTTCCATAACAGTGTAAATTTCAGTGATATTATGCGAAAACATTTCAAAAATGATATCATAAGTTTGCATAATTTTTGTTGTTTCTATTCATAATGTACGAACCAGAATCCCACACAAGCCGTGGGAGTACCTCGTTTCGATTTTTACAATCAAAAAAAGGGTGCATGAGTAAAAGCAAACTATACAATTGAGAATAACGAAATCATAGGGTAGAAAGTGATTCGTCATTGCCTGGAATGATGAATTGTTGACAGTTGAGGTTTTCAGTTGCGATGCCAATTCCATTTCCAGCTCCAGCTTCCAGTTTCAGCTCCAGCTCCAGCATACCTGTAGGTTGATGGAAATGTTGTTAGAGCGATGCAGATCAAATCCTATCATATGTTTGAGCTACCAATAGAAATATAGAATAAATTCAATCACACATCCATCAGATGATTACAAAAAATTCAAACAACATAAAGAAAGGAGGAAGCTTTCAATTTCTTTTATTTTGCTAACATGTTTGTTCAATGTGCAGGAATAGGTGCAGTATGTTCGTGATCATTTCATCAGATATGTGGAGTAAAATGGTCTCCCACAAGGGTTGAGCCCGACATGTCAAAAGGATATGCTCTCAAGTTACATACGAGAGTTTTTGAATTTTGTCAGAACAGTCATCAAAGGAGCTATTGAAACTAAGCAAATAATAAAAGAGCAGCCTTTATTTCAAAAAGATTCATGAAAAGTAGTTTGAACATACAACATAATTTTTCTCTTCATGATAGGAAAGGATCAAATAGTGTGAGAATTCATAGATTTCATTGATATTTTGTTTCATCTCTACTTTGCATTTTCAATATACATCTAAATGAAGTATAGAGCCTCTTTAAATTGAAGAGAAACAAAAGTATTCATGCATTGAAATGTTTTCATAATTTCAAAAGCATATAACAGTCTATAGGAGGAGAAATGATGCATGATAGATACAATTGTTCATCAGTTGTAATAGCCAAGAATCATACAATGATGAAGTAACAACCATGGCTAATAGTGACTATCAATATCAAAGTTGCTTTTATTTTTCATCTTAAGCTGAAAGTAAACTTAACACAAAAAAGGGTTGTCATAAATGCTTGAACAAAATCTTCATGACATATAGGAAATGAAGCTTGATGATTACCATAACATTATGGAGTCCAGTGAGATACACACAGTGAACAATGTAAACAAAAAAGAGCATTATTGTGGAATTTACAACAGGGTTTGAATACATTATTATAAGCTCAAGGAAGCTATAGGACAACAAGCATCAAGATGGTGACATCACTTGAGCAAATCAGAAGTAGCCATGCGCAATAATAGTACTCACGAAAATTCCAAGAAGGCAATGGTCCCATAGCTGATGAATAGTCACTTCGTGCTATTAGGAATGTTCTGTGCAACAATATTTCAAAGACAATCTAATACAGGAAGGTTTAAATATGCTCCAATATACATATATCTAGAGATACAAAATACCCTATTGTTGTCTTAAGACCCACAAAGGGGCAACTGTTCAGGAAATAAAAGACATAACAGTGATCATAATAGAGCAACCAAAGGGTTTTTCATTAATTTTCAATGCAAGGTTATAGTTTCCACTACTGCCCAAGCAAAGTCCTACATGGAAAGCGATAGGGAGCCACAGTTTTATTTACAACATCAATAGAGACATTTCATCAAGGCAAAAACGGAATGGACATCTGCACCGTTAGGTACAAAAAAGTTTGATAGGAGCAGCTACTAATCAGTTTTTCAACATTGAACAAGATGAAATAGGAGATAATGTTGAACTAAATAGTTCCATTGCAATGATAAGACACAATCAACATCTATACTTGAAATGATCGTAATATGTTGAACTTATAGAGCTAAATGAAATAAAGGAAACTCATAGCTTTTGGTCACAATAAACCACCAAATTACAGTCAAAATGGAACAGCAGCAAGGTGCAAGAATTAGCCTTTTCAGTGAAGAGGCCGAATATGACAGTCAAAATTTCTACAGTATCTACTCAGAGTCACAATCAATGGAGAAGCTTGTAAGTTTATATATAGTCTATGGAACTTGAGTTTCTTACACTCAAAATGTGATCTAATATCAATCCACGGTAAAAGCAAAGTGTTCTATTTTTGCTGAAGAAAGGGAATGATAGTCTTATGCCATTTTTTGAAAAACGAAAGTGCAATTTCAAAAGCTCAAACTAGGAAAAGGTTTCGAGCATAGGAACTTATGGATTTATGAGAAATATTCTTCAAAACCACATATAGTCCGCCACAAAGATTCTGACCAAGGCGCCCATGTCGGCCTCAAGAAAATGCAAAAGATACCCAGAAAAATAAAACCCAACATAGACAACGGAGACTGAAGCTCATACTCATGGCGTGGCCTGCATAAGTTTTTTTAATTTTCAATAAAAGACAAGTGCCAGAAAATAAGAAAGGCCGCAACCTTGTATAGAAGGTATTTCTTCATTTCAGAAGATGGGTAAAATTCACTTGGGGTTTGCGCATAAGGGTTCCGAATACACAAATAATGGACAGGTTATGAGCTCATGCGTAGTCTGCTAAAATAAATCACAAAAGTAACCAACAATGGAGGTAGCCATACCTTGATGTGAACAACTATTTTGTGGTAGTTGGAGACCATCAGAACCTGTGAATAGCTTGAAGAAACGCCTCATTTCCCAGCCACCCTTCAAAGCAAGCATCAACAGACGAAATGGAAGCATAGCCACAGCTGAGAGATGAGGGGTTGCTATGAAATGATTGAAGGAGATGAGGTTTCCAAGCATAAAACCATACTTAGTGATGGTGGCGCAGTATGGCTGAAGTTTCTCCGGCAAGTGAAAAGTGACAAAATGGAAATACTTAGGGTTCGCCACTTTTGTCTACCCTAAATTCGACATGGGATGCCTTTGCTAAAATACTTTTTAAGTTAATCATTTTGTTTCATTACCTTCTGTGGTCCATGACTTATAAGGTCAATAAAGCCTAATGATATGGTCGGCAATGATAAAGTGCCCAATAATGCTAAATGGCCGACCATTATGTTAACGAATAATAATGCCATTGGATCAAGTTATGCTAGGTTTAGTGCATGGAGCACAAGAGGTGTCTATTAAAGTGATTAGTGGAGTAATATATCATGCATTTTGTGTGATAAATATAGGCTAGGGTTGCAGTAATTAAATTTAATTAATTTAATGTTATTTTTGCTCACCCATGTCAAGTTGTATTAATTAAATAATAAAATTATAAATCATTTAATTAATACAACTATTTTTAGGTAGAATAACATTGAGTTAAATAAATCCAATAATGCAAATATAAATCATTAAGCAAGGATGGAGTTCAAATCATCAGGGGTGGATTGACACAAACAATGTGATTTTCGCATGCTTGGGCCCACCTTTTCAGTGATTTCCAGTTCAGTTCAGGTGCTGCATATTTCAGTTATGACTTGACAGTGAGTTTGGACCATGTTGCACTCATTTTTGCATGGTTTTGACTCCTTTTTCAGAGATATTTGTTTCTGCTCGTGGATTAATTTGGATTTATCACCCTCTCTTGGAGTTTGACTTTCAGTTCTTTCTCCATGCCTTTTGGAAAGGCTTTTGTATATATTAAAAAAACTTAATTGTTTTTTCTCAGTTCTTGTTTTTCTCCTTTGCTCTCTGCAAAGAGAATAATTTGTAACTCAGCATCATTTCAGATTAATACATAGCAGGTTTTACAGGTTACCCTCAGTTTTAGCATGGATTTTTTCCTTTAATCTTCTCAATAGTGTCAGGTTTTGCCTTCAAGTTTTCAGGCATCATTGTTGTGTTTGATTTCGATCAAATTATATTGTGTTCTGGCATTGAAACCTTTATCTTTCTGTCTCAATCATAAATATATGTATGCATTCAAGTTTAATTCATAGGTCATACAATGAGTTCATAATTTAAAATTATTTTCTTAATTGTGAGAACACTGTTTTTTTCCTTTGAAAGAAGATAGTTTCATGAGCCTTTGTATGGAGCATTTATATGAGTTCAAACTGTGTAGATTTTGATCTGCAAATTAGATATTCTGAGAATCAATTGTGAACCAAATTCCCTTTTAGATCATCATTTTCAGGTGCAAGCATCACCATATTTAAAATCTCATAGTTCCGCATTCAGGTTAAATCTTTTTATCCTTTTTCCCTACAAGTTACCCAAGTATTAATCAAAAAAATTCATAGGAACCAGTGTAGAATTTGGAGGTCTAATTCCTTATAGGACACCCACAGCCTGGAATTAATTCCAATATTTCAACAGATTGCTGGATTTAGTTATTCAAGCATACGGGTGCAATATGTTTGACAACAGTAGCATTATAATAACTGTGCTTCGAAGAAAAGAAAGTGTAGATGAATCTATAGAGGAAGTAACCGGAATATGGTGCCCCAGCGTGGGGAGGAGGACCTAAGCTGTCCAAATTAGCAGAGGAATGGATGACGATGCCCCAATCTTGCAAAGGAATGACTATGGCAGGGAAAATAGATAAATGTGAAGGGTATGCCCCCTCGAGAGGATGACGGGGGAAAAAGAGGGGTCCCAGGTGACTTCTCGATAGGAAGAAATGGATGGTATGGTTGGAAAGAGGGCAAAAAATTAGGCAAGTTTTTATTTTGAATGAAGTCAATCAAACAAACGGGGTGCAAATGGCGGCCCCGGAAAGGGAAGGGATTAATCGGAGGAAAAAAAAAGGTAAATAAGAGGTAAAAAATACCTCTTAAAAGAGGGGGAAAATGAATATAAGGTAATTTTAAAAATTACCTCACCTCATTTGCACTATAGCAGTTGAGAGAAAAGGAGAAGAGAGCAAGCAGACGAGGAATGAAGATGCTGCAAAATAATGACACCAAGATCGTCCACCGGGCAGACAAGATTCGACAGTCCTATAGGCAGCAGGGTGGGCCCCACCAGGTAGGCGATAAAACACTTTATGCATTATTTTCGCAATTTTAACGCATTTGAAATGTTTTATGAAAAACGTAGAATATGGGTTTTGTGGGTGGGTTAGGGAAGAAAAATGGGTTGTTGTTAGAATAGAAAAATGTGAGGTAGAAAAAGAGGGTTTGTCGAAAAAAGATTTTGTCTACAGGAGGGCGAATATGCCTTCCGGCGGACAGGCCCTTCGCGGTTGGGGGTTGGTCTGCCCCGGTTGGGGGCAAGTCGACCCCGCTACAGGGTTGGGTCCGCCCTGCTGCGGGGGTGAGCTCGCCCCGACTAGGGGTGGGTCTGCCCTGTTGCAGGGGTAGACGGACGCCGCCATTCATGGCGGCGTCGTCCCTGGCCGATGGAGCTGCCCTGGCTAGGGGTGGGTCTGCCTCGCTGCGGGAGCGGGTTTGCCCTGCAATGAGGGGTGTGTCCACCCTGGATGGGGGCGGGTCCGCCCCACTGCAAGGGTGGATAGTCACCGTCGTGACTAGCAGCGACACCGTCCATAGCCGACGGGTCCGCCTGTTGCAAGGGCAGGTCTGCCCTAGCTGGGGGCAGATCCGCCCCGCTGCAAGGGCGGGTCCGCCCCAACTGGGGGTGGATCCACCCTGCTGCAAGGGCAGGTTTGCCTAGGCTGGGGGCGGGTCCACCTTGCTGCAAAGGCGGGCATACCCCGCTGCAGGGGCGAGTCCGCCCTGTTGCCAAGGGCGGATCCGCCCCATCTCGAAAAAAGGGGGGAAGGAGGGGGAGGAGTTTAGAGGATAGAGAGGAAAAAAGGAAAGTCTCAGGGTTAGAAAAAAAAATTGACAAAAGGTGATAAGGTGAATATTTATGATTGCAGGAGTTTGGTCGATTACGGACCCATGAGCAGAGGCCAGAGGCACTGACGACGATGATAGAGGCAATGAGTGGAGCGGATCATGCAACACTGGAGCATGTGGTTTTACTGCACTTAATGCATTTTCTAGAGATGAGAGCGCATCGGGCGATGCTGATAGCCCTCATAGAGAGATGGAGCTCGGTGATATCGAACTTTCATCTTTCGACCAGGGAGATGACGGTGACTTTAGAGGATGTGTGGCAGATTCTGCGGTTGTCGATAGCAGGTCAGTTAGTTAGTGAGGTTGTGTCGAGAGGAGCCCAGTTGGATGAGACCATCCTAGTATTATTCGGGCGAGATGATTTGCCTATTCAGCGGGGTCAGATAGATGTAGATAAGTGCCTAGTCTTGGGATTGCCAGCATTACCACTATTTTTATCCTGTCTAATCAATGGGATACTACTATCAGATTGGAGCAGGCGATTCTGCAGCTTACGATATATGGAGGTTATTCAAAATATTGTCGAATGGTGGGAGGGACAGTTTTCCTAGGGGTCATGTGTATTGGCCCAATTATACTGAGACATGCATGTGATCTGCTATCGAGGGATGCAGAGTATGACTCACAGGACTTTATTACAGGTGTGGGGGTGGGAGCACATCGTAGTGATGAGACCCATAGTGGTGAGGAGAGGAGAGTTGGATTATAGAGATTCGGTGGTTTGGGAGTTCAGGGCAGCCAGGGGCTGCATCCTACAGTATGAGACAAAGGGGGAGATGGATTAGTGGAGGAGAGCATTTGATGAGATACAGGAGGAGGATATAGTATGGCGACCATACATGTATCAAAAGTTTAGAGGATGTAGGACTGAGGAGGAGAGACATCGGGAATTCTTTAGATGTAGATGTTTCCTAATTGGGAGTCAAGGACACATAGTTGAGATGCATCATTCAGACAAAGTGATGCTACAGTTTGGACTCATGCAAGATATTCCAGGAGTGTCGACGATGTTTCATCGGCTTACCAGAGAGGTACCATGGGGAGCGAGGTTGTCAGCGAGGGTCGCGCGAGAGGCATGGGTGATGGCAGGTTGGGTTCCCTATCCAGGGAGGGGGGAGGGTCTAGAGGATGTCGTAGTGACAGATCGGTATGGTCTGTGGTTTCGCAACCATCGATGGGAGAGGGTTACACCAGAGGTGCCTATTGTGGGAGCCATGGAGTGGGGGCCAGAGGATGAGCAGGAGCAGGGGGGACAAAAGGAGGGGGGACAGGAGGATGTCGGTCATTAGAGTGGTGGGTCGAATGAGGGTGGCACTGGAGATCAACCATAGAGGAGGAGGAGGGTCAGGAGGAGGCGACCTTAGAGGGGGGTGAGGAGAGATGTGAGAGAGGAGATGGAGGTAGGAGGACTAGGTGATGGGGTGGAGGAGATGGAGGCAGGAGGGCGAGGTGATGGGGGGGGGGTAGAGATAGAGGTGGTGAGACTAGAGAGTGAGCCATAGGTGGAGATGCTCAGGGTGAGGGAGGGGAGGGCTATTCAGATAGGGATTAGGGCTACTTAGACAGGGATTGGTGGTAGAGTACGACATAGACGGATGCAGGTGAGAGTTGAGCAGGAGTAGGAGGAGGTGAGGGCTATAGATCTGCAGGAGGGAGTAGAGGGTGTGGTAGATGTCAGAGGACGTCCTGGGGGGATGACTGAGAGCAGTCGTCAGAGGAGGGTCCAGCTAGAGATCCGGGCGGAGGAGGAGCTAGAGGGGGAGAGGCGGCCTGGAGGGCAGCCTATGAGACTGATGAGGGTGGGGAGGAGAGGATAGTCGAGGAGGATTCGGTTGACGAGCCGGGTGGAGAAGGTGCAGGATGAGATAGAAGGGGAGGCTATGGACTTGGATGTATAGGTGGTGGAGCCTCTAGCAGTAGTACCAGTGGCTACAATGGACGATCCAGTGATATTAATGAGAGGGCCCAAGCAAGGCTATGGGTGTTAGAGGAGGAGTTGAGGAGGGAGGAGGTAGAGGTGCAGAGGGTGAAGGAGTCAAAGCTGATAGAGTTTGAGTGTGTTGTGGGTCATTTGATGATAGATATACGAGAGATTGAGGGAGAGAGGGATGAGACGTGAGTAGAGATGGAGAGAGTATGGGGGGAGCTGGTTCGGGTGACATGGGACTGAGATAGGTTAGATGCAACAATGATAGTAGCTCAGATTGAGGTCAGCCAGAGCTAGTAGGGGGAGGAGATTGTGTCTCAGTGGAGTGTTCTCAGCGGGCTAAGAGGGAGATGGAGACACTGAGAGTTCAGGTGGTAGGAATTCTGGAGGAGAGGAAAATGCTGGAGGAGAGGGTATCTACGACAAAGGCATCTTTAGAGGAGATGAGAGTGAGGGCCAAGGCCGTAGAGGCCGGGTTATAGACAGTGCAGTGAGAGAGAGAGTGCACAGGGACAGGTTCAGGCACTATTGGGGGAGAGAGACAGTGTACTGAGACAGGTCCAGATCCTATAGTTCTAGAGAGACGTAGCAGTGGTGCAGGCTGAGAGTGTTGAGAGGGACATTGCTTAGAGGCAGTCATAGGGAGTGCAGGGTCATGGGATAGAGCTAGAGACTATGCTGGCAGAGAGGGAGAGGTCCATAGAATAGGTATGACTACTAACAGCGGCACAGGATGCATGGGAGTAGGAGCGGCGAGCCATTAGCATAAAGTGGGATAGATACAGGTATGAGTAGAATGTCACTCTATTCCAGGCTGGGCAGAGAGATGAGTACATGCATGAGGCAACGTACTGGAGAGGTGCGTATGAGTAGGCAGTGCTAGATCTGGTGCAGCGTACAATGCAATATGTTAGGCAGATACCACAGATGTCGGTACCGTCCCAGTCTGTAGGGACACGAACCAGGGGGTACTGTGATTTTCAGCCGACTCCCTCTCGATTTGGGACTCCAACTCGTGAGTCGCAGGGGACTCCGACACACAGGGGACTGGTACCTGAGTCTCCTCAGAGGTCAAGTGTGGGTAGCTTAGGGCAGGCAGAGGACAGGTGATAGGATACAGGTGTTGTGACAGGTACTAGATGGAGGTGCAACACATATTCTGAGGTTATGCTTTTTATTTGAGGATGATATGTAGGTGGTTATGTTGTGACGATATTTTGGATATGGACATAGTATTATTTTGATGTTGATATGTGATGGTCCCAATTGATACTATGTCGAACATTTTTATGATGGATGATTTATGTTATGCATATGGTATTATATTGATGTTCTTATGATAGATGATGTATGTTATGCATATGTATATGATGTTTTTGTGTTGATATGGATGTTGTGTTATGATGTTAATGATTTATTTATGCATGTGTGGATGATTGGATTATGGATGATGTTAATGATTTATGAATGGTAATGCAATTGTATATATGATGTAATTAATATGGGTTTAATAATGATGGATAGGTGGATATGAAAATATATGGAAATGTATGGATGAATGAACTTAATGAATTGATGCAAATGGATAAATGAATGGATGTAAATAGATAAATGAACCTAATGAATTGATGTAAATGGATAAATGGATAAATGAACCTAATGAATTAATGCAATATGGATAAATGAACTTAATGTATTGATGCAAATGGATAAATGAATGGATGTAAATGGATAAATGAACCTAATGAATTTAGACATAGGTATCAATGGGTAGGCATAGGGTGTGTGGAGCGTAGTACCTATCAAGAACCATAAGGATCCTGAGAAGAAAAGTTAGTAAGAGGGAATGAGAGTTTGAACAACCAAAATTAGGAGTCATAGATGTAGGAGCAAGATTGGATGAAGGGGGAATATGCAATGAGATGAAATGCGACATGAATGTAATTTTCCATCTTTTAGAGCACTGATTTTTGCTATAGCATAAGACATCGGGCGTCAGGGTATGTAAACCAAGACAAATTAATGTCTAATGCATAAAACAAACACAACAAACAAGAAGGCTATCTCAATACCCAAAAGTCGTGATGACTTTGGTCAGGCCAAGTATTGGAATAACCACAAGCACAAAGGGATGCCCCCACATAACACAAGATCCGAGAGGAATCCTGGTGGGTACTACGTGGAGCATCCCAATAGACAACAATAATAAAATAGTCAAGAGATGCCCCTATGTTGACTAGGCAAAATACACCATAATATGATGGACCATGGTGATCTTGACTAGTGATGATAGGGAGCTCAAATGATAAACAAAATCCAAAAGTACGAAAAGATCATGATCAATTACAAGCGTCCTTTGCCATAAGATCCCAAGGATGGATGGGGTTGATGTGGTCTACGAGGAAGGATGCATCTTGTTAAGACCAATGATGGAGACTAAGCTAAAGTGACCTAGATGACGCAGGATGATTTCCATTGGGTAGATTTATTGATACAAGAAGATCTTGTTTGTGAAGAATCAACGATGATAGGGATAGACTTGACAACAAGACAACAAGAGGACAAGATACCACCTAAAGACCTAGGGGCTCGAGGGTTGATCAAATATCAGCCTTGCCTACGTGAAAGCGTAGAGCCCTCGTAGTTCAAGAAAAGACCATGGTAAAAGAGCGAAAAGTGGATTGATGGAAACCGATGGATTATCAAGACAAACACAAGCCTCGGGGGCAGATCAAAAGATCAACCTTTCCTATGGAAAGTGCAAAGGCAATGTAGTTCAGATAGGACAAAAGACCGAGGATGGACAAGATCGAAAAGTGGACCATGAGGATATATGATGAAGGAAAAAATGCCTCGGGGGCTGATCCAAAGATTAGCCATAAATGCGATCCATTAAAAATGCTATGTTCTAATGTAAGATGCTAAATAACTAGTAATGCAATGAGAGGAAATAACACAAAAGAGGACACCTCAATTATTAGCCTAAGAAATAGTAAACATGAAAGCAAGATAAAACAAATTGATTGTTGATTATACCTTCATGTTGCTCCTTCCTTGGTTGGCCCTTAGATCTTTGAAGTTTTGTGTGCTGCTTGGATGACTATGGAGTTTATTGGATGCAAGATGCAAAATGGATTGATGAAAATGCTATGGAGAAGCTAAAATGCTGCAAATGACAATTTGACAAGAGTTTGGTAGCAAAAGACTTGATCTCCTTTTTTTGTGAGAAATGAGGAGGTATTTATAGGATAATTCGAATTCTCTAGAGAATTCAATGGTTGAGATTGATCCAACAAAACCAAGATGAAGGGCTATGGTGAGTTGAGGACTCACAAGCCCTCACATCTTGACATGTGGAATGTGAGATGGCCTAGGGTGGGATGATGTGGAAATGAGGTGGAAGAGAGGTACTGTTATGCCTTGCATAACCACCCCATTTTTTTTCCTTCATCAAAATGGGTCCCCCTTTGTTATTTTTATCTTTTATTGTTCTTTAAAATAAAGTTTGGAGTCTTTTGCTTCCAAAACTTTGTTTTATTTGGATTTAGTCTGTCGGAATCGGAGCCGGAACCAAATCGGGTTCTGAAACTTCTTTCAAAACTCATTTCGATTCCTATCCCGACAGTCTTTCTTTTGTCTTTAGCTGAGCCAGAACTGGAGTGGACGTTAAGCTGGTGTTTATTGAAAATTGCAAAATCAAAATCCATCCCGTCTCCACCTCCGCTTTTTCAACTTTTGTTTTAGTCTATGTCCTTGTGTTAAGTTTTATTATGTCGGTCTTTTTATTTTACTTTTTGTGTTTTGTTTCATTTTGTGTTCTATTGGCGGACCCGGACCCGGAACAGGAATGAAGTTGCAAAATTTCTTAAGTTTCTTAATCAGTTTCCATTCCGATTCCGCCCTCACCATTTTCTTGGTCGTTGACTATTGACTGAAGTCACACTGTAGTGAAGTGTTTGTTCTTCTCCAGTTTTGACTCCATTTAAATTGCATTTAATGCATTAGTGACAGCTATTATGTGTAGGTAAGAGCTCTAATTTTACCTTCATTAAGGATTAAATGCATGATTATTATCATTGTTAAAAAATTGAAGAGTGAAATAAAGCTGTTGCGGAGTCCATCTGAGTGAATCGATTGAAGAAGGAGGAGTAGATAATCATTTGAGAATCAATTCAAAAGGTTAGCCAGGTCTTGCGTTCGAGGTAGGGTTCTTTTCTCATTTTTTCTATTTTATTTTGCTTTCGTGTTATTCGTTCATATTGTTTGATATTAGATCTTTGGGCGAGTTCGTCATTTCTGTTGGTTTGTGTGTTTGTGTTCTTTCTTTTTGTTTGTTGTTCTTGTTTTTGTGCTTGCGTTTCATGTTTTATAGTGAATTAGGTCACGGTCGCTTTCACGTTTTGTCATGATCATGTCGTGCTGGGTTAGGTTTTTAAATATTTAGATTTAATTGGGGTTTTCACACTGAGGTAGATTAAATTCATTTTTTTACAGTGAGTTAGGATTAGTTGAATCTTTTTTTTACTTAGGGTTTTTGTCACGCATTCAATCTGGTAAATTAGGAAGGGTTAAATCCATGCCCTAGTTTTATATCGTGTTTTTTTTTAGGTTAAAATTTTATGCATTTTTTGTGATCACATTTTAAAAATGATTTGATGCCCTAAAATACAGTTGTCCCCACGGTCATATGGGCATGGTCAATTTCATGATATATTTTAAGCCCTCTTTTCATTTAATATGACCTTAGTTTTTAATCATGAAGTTATGCATTAAGTTGTTAAAATCTTTGATGACATCATGGTCAACATAGCCGGAAGCGGGATCGAAATTGATTTAGAGTTTTGGATGTGTTTTATGTTTAGTGTCAATTCCATCTTCCATCCCATCTCTGACTCCGCTTATAATGAGAAGCTTTTACTTCATAAAAATGTTTACCTAGCGGAAGTGGAAGCAAAACTGAACCAGAATATGAAAATAGAAAATATGAAGGAAACCGAATCAGTTTCCATTCCAGTTCCAGTTCTGATCACTATTTCACTTCTGACTCTGAGCCCGCTTCTTATAAGTAGAGTGATAGTAACAGTTTTTTCTCTGATCCCGACAGTATGTTAAAAGAGGATTATTTAAGATGTTTGCTGCTTGGTTCCGCCTCCGATGTATGTTTGAAAGGTATGAGTTTAAAGACACATTTTGAGATGTTTATTCAAGAATCTAACTAGAGATTTTGTTGCAGGAAAGCTAAGAGGATGTCGGGAACATTAGGAGAAGCTTCCCAAAGGAACTGGCCTGTAGGAACATCAAAGGCAGTACCAAAACCAAAGAAGATCAAGCTAGAACAATTGCCTTATACCTTGAGGTATAATCACATGAGTCCTGTTGTGAAAGTGAGAAAAGTGGAATCAGATTGGTTAGACATCACCAATACCAATTTGGGTTAGTACAACTTTGAGGAGGCCTATACTGAAACATTCAATGAGGATGTGACGCCCAGAACCAAGAGAATTGTTGAGTCTGGTTTGGCTCATATCACTTTGTTTCCTTTATCAATCTAGTGCCCGGAGTTGATCTTGACAGCAGTCAATGCCGACAATCCTACTACCAGACAATGCATGGATTTATAAAATAATGTAATTATTGATCTTACTCCTCAAGCATTTCAAAATATATTTAATGTCCCCGATCCTAAGAACTTGGTGCAGTTGGATGAGGCAGAGGCCTTAGAGAAATATAGTAAGTTTAAAGAATCCAATAAATCTCATTTGAACAAAAATTGGTTGAATACGGAGAAGAAGTCTTTAACCAAGCTTGCAGACCAGCCAAAAAGGGCAGATTTCTATAAGGAGGTATTAGATTTAATAATGATATTTTCTAGGGTTTTTGGGAAGAGAGATACATTTCGGTTCAAGGAGTGGATGTTTCCTTTCATCCAAACAATCTTAAATGGAGCCAGTAGTTTGATTGGCCGATGATTGTATCAAATGCTATTCATGATCAATTGACCAGCATTAAGGGGACTAAATGCTTCTTTATGACTTCTTACATTGTGTATGTAGTAGCAAGGTTGGGTATCTTCCCAGGTTTAAATAGAGTAGGGATAATGGGAGTGTTGGATGGACAGAAGAAGGTATAAGAGCATTATAACCAGTTGTCTCTACAGGTTGCTGAAACTCAATTCAGAAGAGTTAATGATGTATTCATATATGTAGTCATTAACCAATTAAATGGAGATGCAGGGTACAAGCTGAGTCAAGAGGCCATGGCGTTTACTGCTGAATGGGGATGTTGGTACATCAATACCCCAAGTTTACATATTTCAGGTTAGCTGGTTTTGAAGGTCATCCACATTTGCTTCCAAGGTGTTGCAATAACAGGATAGTATTGATGGAGTTTGTATATCAGGCTCTTGGAGTTAATGCTCGGTTTGGTTTAAAGCATAAGACAGGATGTCACAAGTTCCCCATGAAGTTGGGTGAGTATAGTTGTCAACATTTTGTAGGAGCAAAGGTGATCTACAGTGAGCTGATACAATTAAAGTTAGGCTTATACACAACTCGTAAGTATTTTGATCCAAAGGGGAAGATGAACGCCTTGCTTCCTTTTGTGTTCGACAAGAATTTTAGTTTATTAGAATACTTTTGGAGTGATCGACAAGATGAGTATGATTTAAGGAAAAAGAATTATGAAAGACTATCTATTGCCCTCATGTCGGAATTTGGAGTAAAAAATGATATTCCTAACACATTGGTGGATGATGGAGTTGTATTGGATCCATCTTATGAGGCTTTAAATATAGGAACTAAGAGCCTGGATCCAATTGACTAGGATAGTGAGGAAACTATTGATATTAAACAAATAGGAAGAACAGTCTTGGATCGAAGTGTTAACTGGTTGGTGTTAAGAACCAAAGGGCCTCAAGGACTAGCTCCTAAAAAGGGGAAAGGGTATAAAAGAATCAAAAGAAAGAAGCCTCCCAAAGAGCCTTTGGAGTTCTTTCCCCCAGACATTGAAGAGATAGAACTTGAAGCAGCAATTGATGAAGCAGAAACACAAGAAGGAGATGCTCAGAAAGGATTGGCTGTTTCAATACCTACATTAGGTGAATCTTCCACACAAGTCCCACTTGAAAAGAAGCAGAGTGAAGAAGTTCAAAAGGGGGCTCTTCATCGTATGGCTAAAGCTGGAAAGGGAAAAAAAGTGGAGAGGGAAATTCATGATGTTGGAACAGATTCAGACAAGACTGTGTCAGAGAAGGATGTGCAAGAGAATATGCCTCTAGAGGAGGATTCTGAATAGGTAATGACACAAGAGGAGCAATGGGAATTATTTGAAGAAGCTAGAAAGAATGCTGAGGTAAATGCTAAAAAAATAGAAAAGCAAAATTGAATGGGTGCTAAGACACAAACTGATTCCGTATTACAACAGCAACAAATTGAAGCTAAGGCAGCAACTGATGAAGTAGAGAGATAGAAAAGGCAACAAGAACATGAACTCAAGGTTAAAGAAGAAAATGATAAGTTAAAATTAATACAAAAGATTCATAACCTTGAGGAAGAGAAGGCAAGAAATCGAAGGGAGAAAGAAGTCTTGGTTGCTAAGTTAAAACTTGCAGAGGAAGCTCACCGAAAAGAAGAAGCAGAAAGATTAAGAAAGGAAAAGGATACCAAAGAACTAGTTAGGAAGCAACAAGAAGAAGAAGCAAAGGCAGAAAAGCTTAAGGCTTTAGAGTCAGAAAGAATAGAGAAAAAAAGAATAGAGGCTTTAGAAAAAGAGAAACTGGAAAAAGAAGCTCTAGAGAAAGAAAATTTGGATAAGGAAAAACTAGAAAAGGAAAGAATAGAGAAGGATAGATTAGAAAAGGAAAGATTGGAAATTGAAAAAGTGGAGAGAGATCGATTGGAGGAAGAGAGGTTGAAGAAAGAAGAGGAAGATAAGAAGATACAGGAACAAAAAGATAGGGAAGAGGCTAAAAGGCTTGTGCAGATGCATATGCTGCAAGGACAACAAGAGAAATCAAGGGTTGATTCTCAACCCCAAGTGAATGTGCAACCACCTTCTACTACTATTGCTTCTTCTTCCACTGAGATGGCTACTGCTCCATGTGCTCCCACTTGGCTAAAATTAGACCTACAAAAAAGAACAGTAACACCTTCATAACCTCTCAATTGGGAGGATATGATGAAGGAGATTGAACAAGAGAGGCCTAAAAAGAAGGCCAAGATCCTACACTCCACCAGGCTCATAGATAAGGGAGTGATTGTTGCTGAATGTGCCATACCGATGACAGAAAAGGAGGTAGGAGACATTCAATTAATGAATTATCAATTGAGTACTTTCAACTTGGGAAGGCCTACTAGAAATCAACAGATGAATCTAATTGATGTGGTAGTTTCTACAACCAAGTCAAGAATGTTAAAAGATAAGCAGAATACAGATGAGCTTAAGGCTCAATTAGATCAATTGCATTCCTTTTTGAAAAGTGTCTCTTCTCTGAGATCACAACAGGTAGCTGCTATTGAGACTCCAATTTTGTTAAGCAAAAAGGAGGTAGATGATTTAGTATAGGTAAGAGGCAAAGCGAAGATGCTAGATAGGTGGGTTGACAAGTTGAATCAGGAAGTAGGTGAAGTTTTGGTTGAAGGTTTTGAGGTTCATAAAGGGAAAAAAGAGTTAATAGGGGAAATGCATCAGTATATTGAAGCATTGGAGAAGCAAGAAGAGGAATATAAAGAGTATAGTTAGAAATTGGAGAAGGTTAGTACATTGCCTTTGACTACTCTTCTTGAATAGTTAATACTTGAGGAGGATAATAAGGATTTTGTGGAGAAGACCTCTCATATACTCCGATTCAGGACATATTTCTTGTGCAAACATAGAAATGAAGTCCAAGATGTTGTTAAGGATCTAAACGAACAGTTTGAAGAGTTGGAGGCAGTCATTGCTATCATAGTGGATGTTAATAAACTAACAAAGGAAGGCCTATCTTTGAGTCAGATAAAAGAGAAATGGGGTGAAACGTTTAAAGGACTCATGCAGAAAGGAGATGATGGTGAAGATTTGATGATAGATCAACTGATGGATGTCTAAGAAGAAATAAAGGCTGCTAAAAGAGAGTTGACAAAAATAAAAGATATGACAGGATTTGCTGCAGTAGAATTGGAGCAAATTAAATTTGAAGACAGCTGGGTTGATGGACCAGAATTAGATGTATTACAACAAGTCTTCACCAGTTATGATGAGTTTGTTGCAGACCCAACTTCACATGCATAAATCTCTTGCATGCATGACTTTCTTCTTCTTTGCATGTTGCATGTAGCACAGACAGTTTTGGAGCGCATGACTTCCTTTTTCTCTTCTATTTTCTATTCTCTAGTTTAACTGAATGTCTAATGTAAGAAGTCAAGATCAAATTGATCTGAGTTTCCAAGAGAGTTTTTTGTTCCTAAAAAAGGTGGATGACTTAAAATAGAAGTGGAGTTCGAATTTTTGTATATCTATAAATACCCTTTGGGTATCATATTGTAAGGGTTGGCTAATAGAGAATAGAATTGGCCTACCTGATATTAGGAGATAGAATTTTGTAGTGATTATAGAGATACATTGTACTTGATTTTTACAATTAAATAAAGTTACAGGTTTACACAATATGGTGTTAGAATTTAGTTGTTTTATTTGATAAGGCCGATAAGTTATAATCTATCTGAATGCTAGTGATTGTGCTGAAGCATGGAACTTTCTTATGTGATGAAAGTCATTAGAAGAAACCAGATTTAAGGATTATCTTGTTAGATTATCATTGAATTAAATTTATTGAAGTCTGTTGATCTATGATCTTGGCAATGAATGAATGTGTGTTCTTTTAAAAAAAATCTTTGAAGTAGTTGTGATAAGCGAATTGAAATAAGCACCTTGGATGCATACAATGGTATAGATTACTCTGTGAATTGTATCATGCTTTGGTTTTCTTGATCTGATTGAAAAACATTCATTGTTGAAGATATATGTCCGGATGTTAGATGAGTTTGTTCATGTTTACTGGTTTACCCCTTTGATCTATCTTTTTCTTTTATTTAAAAACCCTTGATTTACTAAAAAAAATCTGGTAAAATGAGTCATTGCTTGCATTCTTTGTTACTAGCATAGGCCCTTTGAACATTATAGTTGCATGAACCAATTGAGTGACACCAAACAGTTGAGAACCAACTACCAGGACCTTGGGAGTTAGGCTACTATATGTTGTCTTTCTTTTTCAAGATAGAAATATTTTGTTTTAACGTTGTTTGTGTCATTTTCACCATTAACAGGTATTTGATGTGGATGAAAGACAAGTACCTTGTAGGTACCTTGGGGGATGAGAATATTCCTTGGAGGAATAAAAGTGAATTAAAAATTCACAATGATTGGAAGAATCTAGTGGATAAGAGAGGGTTTCCAAAAAGTTGGGGATTTGCCACATGTGAATGATGTGACAAGTCCAAGGTTTTAGAAGCCCTTGGCACATGTAAAGTGACAAGTCAAACCTTCTAGAACTTGCATGGGGAAGAGAAGAGCCTTGTGTGAATAAAAAGGAATTAAAAATTCCTTGGGGGATGGGGAGAGTTGACCAAGGTATTGATTAGGCTAATGACCTTGATTAAGGTTGTGCAAACACAAGATTATGATAATTAATGAGAGATTAGAGGCAAGTGGGAGATTATGGAGGATGTGACATTAATCTTGATTAAGTGGTGCACAACCTAATCACAGATTAATTAATTTAATCTGGATTAAAAGAGGATTATGGAGAATGTGACAAGGAGAGAGAAAAAGAGGGATTAAAAAATGGTTTTAATCCAAATAGGTCAAATGACTAAATTAAAAAAATTATCTTATTTATTTAATTTAGAGAAGAAAAGGTGTAAGGTAAAGTATTTAATTTATTCAATTACATACTTTAGGAACCTTAGGCAAAAAATGAAATAATGATTAAATAAATTATTTAATCACTGTTAATGACATAGATGGATAAAGTAGAGGATTTTGATCATATGGAAGTGATCAAATTTAGATGTCTACATTTTTCCCTTCGAAGTACCATTAGAATAATCGTACTTAGAAGAAAAGAAAGTGCAAAAGACTTTATAGAGGAAGTAACCGAAAGATGATGCCCCAATGTGTGGAGGAGGACCTGAGCTATCCAATTAGTGGGGGAATGGATGAAGATGCCCCAATCCTCCAAGGAAATGACTATGGCAGGGAAAATAGAGAAATGGGAAGGGTATGCCTCCTCAAGAGGACGACGAGGGAAAAAAGAGGGGTCCCGGGTGACTGATCAATAGGAAGAAATAGAGGGTATGGTTGGAAAGAGCGTGAAAAAATAGGCAAGTTTGTCTTTTGAACGAAGTCAAATGGACAAACGATTTGCAAATGGCGGTCCCGGGAAGGGAAGGGATTAGTTCGAGGAAAAAAAGGTAAATAAGAAGTAAAAAACTACCCCTTAAAAAGGGAGGGAAAAGAGAGGGGTCCCAAAAAACCTATCGATAGGAAGAAATAAAAGGTATGGTTGGAAAGAGCACAAAAAATTAAGCAAGTTTGTCTTTTGAACGAAGTCAATCCGACGCACGGTTTGCAAATGGCGGCCCCGAGAAGGAGAAAAAAATAAAAATGGGTTGGAGGTCTACAGAGGGGCGGATTTTCCCCACTGCAGAAGGGCGGATCCACCCTGGAAAAGGGTGAGGCCACCTTGGAAAAAGGGTGGGTCTGCCGCGAAAAAGAGCAGGTCTGCCCTATGACCGAGGGTGGGTCTGCCTCGAAGTAGGGCGGGAGATTGATGAATGTCCTAGGGATGAGGGAAATGATGAGGGATGAGATGATGAAAGGGGATATGAAGATGACGAGGTAAAATGATGGATAAAAATGATGATAAGTGATGGGAGGTAAAGGTGAGCACAAATGGAGTCGAGAAAAATATGATGTTGCCCCAGTCAAGCTACAAGCTAGGTTGGGCGGATGGTTGATGGAGTGTTGTGGATGAGGGAACGATATTCCCTGAACAACACAAGGATAGGGAAGGATACATCTGGATGAGGATGAGGATGAGGATGAGTGTTGTTCATGAGGGAATGATATATCCCAAAACAATACAGAAGGATAGGGAAGGATTCATCCCGATGAGAGTGTTGTTGATGAGGGAAGGATACATCCCAGAACAACACAGGGATAGGGAAGGATACATCCTGCTGATGATAATGATGATGATAGTATTGTTGATGAGGGAATGATATATCCCAAAACAATACAAAAGGATAGGGAAAGATACATCCCGAGGATAATGATATTGATGAGGAGGATGATTGGATCAAGGCTGGTAGCAAGGCTAAGAGTGTGATTAGATTATTTGAATGGACAAGGATGGGGGAGATATGCAAGATGATGGAATGGAAAATTAAATGTAATCCTAATGCAATTTTCCATCTTTAGAGAACTGATGTTTTCTATAGCATAAGACACTGGGCATCAAGGTATGTAAACCAAGATGGATTAGTGTCCAATGCATAAAACAAACACAATAGACAAGAAGGCTATTCTAACACCCCAAAGTCATGAAGACATTGGTCGGGCCAAGTATTGGGATAACCACAAGCACAAAAGGATGTCCCAACGTAATGCAAGACCACAGGGGTCTTGGTGGGTACTACGTGGGACAACCAAGAAGACAGAAACATAAAAAAAGATCAATATACACCCCTATGTTTACTAGTCAAAGCACACCATGATATGATGGATCAAGGCGACCATGAAAAGTGATGATAGGGAGATCAAATGATAAAAAAAATTTAAAAGCATCAAAAGATTAGAATCAATTTCAAACATCCTTTTCCATAGGATCAAGAGGATGGATGGGGTTGATGCGGTCTATTAGGAAGGATACATCCCATTGAGACCAAAGATGGAGGATATATGGGTTGATCAACATGATGCAGGATACCAGAAACCGATTGGATCTCATGATATGAATGAATTTGTTCTATAAGCACCAACTAGGATAGGGAGATACTTGATGACACGAAAAGATGATAGGATGACAGGACGATAAGGCACAAGACAACAAAACCCTAAAGACCTAGGGGCTCGAGGGTTGATCAAAGATCAACCTTTCCTATGTGAAAGCACAGAGCCCTTGTAGTTCGATAAAAGATCAAGGATAAAAGCAGAAAGAGAACAATGAAGACAAAGGATGGAGGACAAGGATCAGACGGACAAAAGATAGAGCCCCGGGGGAGGATGAAATGGTCGACCTTGCCTACGTGAAAGCGTAGGGGAAATGTAGTTCAGAACAAGACCAACGACAACCAACAGATAAGGGATGATGAGATGACCATGATAAATGGATAAAAGGATGGAGCCGATATGATGAGACAAGATAGGCCATGCGGATGGGATGGTCGATGTGTTGGATGTGGGGTATGTGAAGCTCAGGGATGGGATAGCTATTCTAGATTATTAGAAGATGAATTGGGAGGATGAGAGGATGGGAGGATGGATGGATGAGGGACGAAAAGAGAGGAGATAGTAGGATGGATGGCATTGGATTGCATGGGGGTAGCCTGTAGCTAGATACCAATGACAAGGGATTATGAGAGGGAAGGAACATATAGATAAATGGATGGATTGATAAAGATGGGGAAACATAAAGATGTTAGGATAGGTGGATAGAAGGATAAGGATTGGCGAAGATGGATAGGAAGATAAGGCTAGGGATATGGGCAGGATGTTTAGATAGAGGGATGGGTAGATAACGATGGAAGGGCGAAAAAGGGCTAGTGGATGAGAGTATAGGAAGATAAGGATTTGGTAGATGGAGGATATAAGGATGGGATGGATGGGGAGATGGAAAGGATTACATGGAGGGATAGATGGACGATGTCGCCAAGGACTCTATTGCAAATAAGGAGATTTCCCCACTCTAGATGTGTCATGCGTGACGAGGCAAGAGGGGTAGCAAGATGGGTGGAAGGGATATGGGGGTTGACATGATGGATGGATGATGAAGGTAGATGGATGTAGATAATAAGTATGGATCAAAAAAGTAGATGGGGAGGATAAGGAAAAGGATAATGGATGAGGGGAAAATATGCCAAGAGATGTCCAAAGCATGTATATATATGTGCCCCTATCTTTATCAAGATCACAAGGAAGATGGAGGGACTGGGATGTGAATGGGAGATGATGTGTAAGATGTGGAAGATAGGCAGATGTAGGAAATGGAGGAAAGGAATTCGTAGGTGGAAGTTGCCCCCAATTATGGAAGGAGATCAGATGGGGGATTTACACATGATGCCTATTTACCAAGTTTTCATCATGGTACTTATCCAAGGTGCTTGTTTGCCAAGTTTTCACCATTGGATGAATGATTTTCTCTTTACTATTTTCTTTTTTCTCTTTTGTTTTTCTTCTTTGTTTTTGATTTTTTTAGTTTTTTGACTTTTTGGACTAGGATACGGGTGAAGATGGATGAGGATATGGATTCAGAAGACATAAGCATCAAGTTCCAGATGAGGTAATAAGATCCCATGTTTGAAGTGACTATTCATATGTTGGTACAACCTTATTAGAATGGATGGATTATGCAAGAGGATGGATTAAAGGGATTTGATGGGGGAGATATGGGGGACAATGGATGGGATGTTGGAAAGTGTATGGATGGAATGATGGAGTGGATGTGTGATGGGGGAAGGTGTTTAGGACCAAAATTGGCACATGTGGTAGATGTGAAATGATAGGAGGGTTGATGGGTGGAGAATGTGGCAATAATGGAGGCATTGGGATAGGGAATTTTGGGACATAATGACCCAAAATAGATTTAGGAGATAGAGGATGCAAATGATTAGCATCGGGATTAGCAACTTTGGATGGAATGAGGTATTTATCATTTGAAGGCATGACCTATTTTTTCTTGGGAATCCACATGGTTTTGATTTTTGCTTTAGTGGGCCTTGGTGGCCGTTTGGATTGATTTGGATTTTGGATTCGATTTTTCTGTTCTGCAACATGTCTTTTGAAGGTGACATGAGGAGCTTTATATTCATGTGGATGTTTGGATTTATGCATTGTTGCTTTGGCATCCAAAGTGTTGTTAGTAGCAATGGGATGGGTATGAGGAGATGGATGATACAGAGAAGACGTGGATGGAGTGATAGAGGTAGGCTTGTGATGATGGTGTGTGAATGGAGGATGCGAGATATCATGCATGGAGGTGTACCTTTGTTGATCATGATTAGGAGTTATGAAGGTAGGATGTTTATGTTGTGTATGAGGGATAGGGGGTGGATGAATGAAAGGATGAATAGGAGAAGATGGAGGGGGTGATTTTGGGATATAAGGATAAAAAATGGACTGTGTATATGGAAGATGTGTGAGGTTTGATGGAGGGATATAAGAACCCATAGCAGATGGAGGATGAGCAATGATGGATGGAGGGACATAAGGACCCAAAATGGATTTAGAGGACGAGGGAGGAAGATGGACAGTTGTTTTGAGGTAATATGATTGAGGAGGAGGGATGGCAGTGAATGACTTGGTAGAACGATGGAAAGTACCTCTTGTGCCTTTAAAAGAGGATCTTTTAGGATGTACGGAGGTTGTACCAACATCTTTAGAGTGTGAGTTTTGGGAGACATTCCAAGACCATGTGTGCCTGGATGTTCTTTGACTTGGATGGGCTCTAAAGTACCTTGCTCATGAAGGCCTAAACCTTTTCCTTGATAGTGCATGTTCTGTAGCATGTGATTTATGGTAGGATGCTTATTCTTTTGGAAGCATGAGGCGAGTCTGTTATTAGGTAAAGGAGGATGGGTGGTGCATATAATTTGTTCTTCTGCCAGAAGAAGACCACCATGGACGCATGTAATATTATTGAGGTGATAAAAAAGTGGTGTTGCGATGGCAGACAATGATGGAGGATCGTGTGATGGAGATGAGGGGAGAACAACATCCTGATTGGGAGAAGGAGGTGATAATGGATCGGGAGAGGAATTAGGGGGTATGATAGGATCTAGATTTATGGCAGTGGATGATAAGGGCTCATGAGATGGAGTGATTGGATCATGAATGCAAAGGGGATCATGGGATGGAGTGGATGAGATAGTGTGATCTTGAGATGGGGTGGATGGGAGGATAGGATCATGACTTGGTTGAGGATATGGATCATGAGATGAAATGGACAAAAGACTATGTTCTTGAGATGGAGTAGATGGGATGGAAGGATCTTGATTCGGAGGAGGGGATATGCTTGTATGCTTGGGATCAAGCTCTTGGCATGACTCATCTTGTGTGGGATGTATGATGATGGAAGAGTGTTGGAGGGACTCCTCAATTGGGGGAGATAGTAGGATGGAGGATTCATTAAGGTCATGGGATTGAAGTTTGTGAATATTAGGACTGGGAGGAGGGGACTGGATGTCTTCAATGGATTGGGCAGATCTAGTAGTAGAAGATGGGGATTTAATGGATTCAATGGGTTTGACCAGCTCAATCGTTTGGACAATGTCGGTAATGGTGATGGGAGGGATAGGTGTAGGATGGAGGAGGGCCTCATCACTAGTGATAGTACATGATAGAGTGGGATGGCATGGTGTCTCTTCTATCATGAGTCCTTGGGCGACATTTGGAAGGGATGTAGGATTAGGTGGAGTGATGGGAATGGATGGAGGATCAGGGATGGATGAAGGATTAGGATTAGGGATTAGTGGATTGGATTAGGAATAGGATTAGATGTGGGGATGGGATTGGATGGAGGACTAGGAGGATATTGAGGATTTGGATTAGCAATTGGTGGGTTAGGGTTAGATGAGGGGATGGGAATGGATGGAGGACTAGGAGGAGATGAAGGATTAGGGTTAGGGATTGGAGGATTAGATGAGTGGATGGGTGGATGAGGATTAGATGTAGAACTAGGAGGAGATGGAGTACTAGGTGTAGAAGTAGGAGGAGATGGAGGATTAGGATAGGAGATTGAGATGGTGGATTAGGATAGGAGGAATATTGGGATGGGGGATTGTGATGGGAAGGTGTGGATGTTGGATTGGGATGGGAAGATTGGGATGTGGGATTAAGGTAGAGGTATTGAGATTGTTGATGATGATAAGGAGAGGAAGATATGGATGTTGGGTAGGATAGAGGTTGAAAGGGAGGACATGATGAATATGTCGATGGTAAGGATGTTGGATATCCCTTGTCAAGGGTAGAATAAGGACCATTATTAGATGCGGATGAAGGCATGGTGGGATAGTTTGAAGAAGAGGTGGGATTTTGGGAGGCGATTGGAGAGAGCTTGCTAGCAATGATATCATCAAGGGGATCTATATAACAATCTTCATGATCAACAAGATTTTCATTATCGTCATCAACGTAATTAGGATTCCCCTTGACTACTATTATTGGTCGTGTGAGAGGGGGATAAAGATTCATGATGGATACAGATTAATAGGAAAGAATAGATGATGGATAGAGAACTAGGATGGATTGGAAGCTCATATGGGGATTGGATGAAAGCTCAAATTGGGATTGGATGAAATCTCAGATTAGAACCATATTGGAGCTTAGATTGGGATTGGATCAGAGGATATGATAGGATAAGTTTATTTTGGATTGGATGATGAATTAGGATTGGTTGATGGAAAGGGTCCTAAACCCAATTTAGAAATCACCCTAGGTGACTTAATATGTTGGTTGATCGGATTAAACTGGATAAACCAATGATCACGACATCGAATCCACCTTGAGATAGAAGGGGATTGATTTGGGCCAATGATGCTGACTTACAACACAAATCCGCCTCAAGATAGAAATGGATTGATTAGATTGAAGACAATGATTTTTATTTAGGATGACGATCAAACTTAATGCCTTGGTCAATTCGGGAGATAACTCCCAAAACAAGGTTTAAGGGATTTTGTGTTGAGAGATGATGATGAATGCAAATGAAAGATATCTTGATGGAAATGTTTAGGTCACATGGTAAGATGTAGAACAGGTATCCCAAATATTGAAATGATCAATGTGAATGTGATAAATGGACATTTAGAAAGGTTAAATGGAGGCTTGGAATGGTCAAATGGATGTTTGGATTGGTTAAATGAGTGTTTAGGATGATCAAATGGTCAAATGGAGACTCAGAGTGGTTAAACAGAGGTTTGGAATGGACAAATGGATGAAACTGTCCTTTTGGGAGGGTGTATCTGCCTTTCCGCAGTCAAATAGTGGATCAGGAGGGCGTATCCACACTTCTACAATGAAAAAGGTTGAAACAAGAGGGCGTATCTACACTTCTGCAGTGAAAAATGCTGAAATAGGGGGGCGTATCCGCACTTCTGTAGTGAAAAATGTTGAAACAGGGGGGCAAATCCGCCCCTCTACATTGGAAAATATCAGAATAGTGGGGCAAGTTTTCCCTTTTGCAAGAAAAAAGTGACTTGGTTTTGGATGAGAGATTATGGCAAGGACTTGAAATGACTCAATGAGGCTAACTTATAAAAATTTACTTATTTTTCATAGAAAGACACTTTGAAGAAGCACAATCCTATGATTAATGTTAAGGGGTATGGCCAACAAGGTCTTACTCTAGAATGCACAAGGTTTCTAGGGAGTCCTCGATATATGCTCGGTACGTGAGGCACAACCATGAACACTAGTCCATCACAACCGTGAGTCGGGAACCCCAACGAGATACTGAAAGGCTCAGACCAACTCTTCATGTCTATCTAGGTATCAGCCTAGCTTCAACGTTCTGCCAATTACGATGCAACTGGATTGGGGTACAACTTTGGCTCTGCCCCCTTTTTATACCCCGTCGATATGCGTGGTTGGGATCATCCCTTGGGGTGATGAAATCCCCAAGCAGATCCCGCTAAGAAGAAGACACTAATCGTTTCCAACTACCCCCCCAGTCCGCACAAAGTGCAAGGGGAAGGTGAAAACAAACTAATGCCCCCTTAGGGTAACACAAAGAGAAACAGACACAACAAGCAGCAAGTATTACTTCCCTCTAATTATACTAAGTGCTTAAATGAAAACAACAAGAAAAAGACTTCAAAAATTTGAATAAACCAAAGGCCCTGCAAGCAAATGTTAGTTGTTTTATCTTTTGTCTTTTGTGAATTTCAGAAAAATATTATAAGATATCAGCAAGAAATTTGGTTTCACCCACCAAAAAATAGGGTTAGAGGGTTAGAGCTCCAAACCGCAAAAAATAGAGGCAAAATTGAAGCTAAAATGCAACTTTTTTACCTTCCCGAATGTGTTGTTTAGGGAAAATTTGCCCTTCTATAGTGAAAAATGCTGGAACAGGAGGGCGTATCTGCCCCTCTGTAGAAAAACTATCAAAAACGTCAGAACAGGAGGGTGTATCCACACTTTTACAGAAAATAGTTAGAAAATGTCAGAACAGGAGGGCGTATCTGGACTTCTGCAGAAAACTGTTAGAAAACATCAGAATAGGAGGGCGTATCTGCACTTCTGCAGAAAACAGTTAGAAATTGTTGGAATAGGAGAGCATATCCACACTTCTGCAGAAAACTATTAGAAAACGTTAGAACAGGAGGGTGTATCCACACTTTTGCAGTGAAAACTGTTAGAAAAAATTGGAACAGGAGGGCATATCTGCCCCTTTGCAGCACTCGGGAGGGCAAGTCTGCCCCTCTGCGGGGAAAATCCGCCCCTCTGCGACCTGAACCTGCAAACAACTTCAACAACAGCAAACTTGAAGAAAAGAGACCCATTTTTGTGGGTCCCACTGGGCGTGCCAGAAATGCGATCCCTTTAAAATGTCAAGTCCTAATGTGAGATGCTAAACAAATCATGAGTAATGCAATAAGAGGAAATAACAAAAAAGAGGACACCTCACGATTAGCCTAAGGCAAGATCAACATGAAAGCAAGATAAAAAAAAATTGACTATTGATTATACCTTCAAATGTCTTTTTCCTTGGTTGGCCCTTGATATTTGGATGTCTTGTGTGCTCCTTGTATGGCAATGGAGTTAAATGGATGCAAGATGCAAAATGGATTGATGAGAAATGCTATGGAGAAACTAAAATATTGCAAATGACAATTTGGCAAGAGTTTAGTAGCAAAAGACTTCATTCCCAAAATGAGAGAAATGAGGGGGTATTTATAGGACAATTGGAATTATCTAGAAAATTCAATGGTTGAGATTGATCCAACAAGATCAAGATGAAGGGCTATGGTGAGTTGAGGACTCACAAGCCCTCACATATTGACATGTGGAATGTGAGATTTCTTAGGGTGGAATGATGTGGAAATGAGGTGGAAGAGAAGTACATGAGGTGGATGAAGGACAAGTACCTTGTAGGTACCTTGGGGGATGAGAAGATTTCCTCAAAAATAAACTTTTTGTCCCCAAATGAGAAGGAAAAAGACATTTGAGGAATTTTAGAATTCCTCAAAAATCTCCATGGGAAAAGGGGAAGTGGTTGGAGAAATAAATGTGAATTAAAAATTCACATACTTAAGAGAGTTTATTGGATAAAAGAAGGTCCCCAAAAAACTAGAGATTTGTCACATGTGGGTGATGTGACAAGTCCAAGGTTTTAGAAGTCCTTGGCACATGTAAAGTGACAAGTCAAGCCTTCTAGAACTTTGCATGGGGATGGGGAAGACCTTGGAAAGACAAAAATGAATTAAAAATTCACATGGGGAATAGAGGAGCCTTGGATAAATAAATGTGAATTAAAAATTCACATGGGAAAGAGAGTCAAGGCCAAGAAAGGCAAGTGGAAAGGTTGACCAGAAAAGGTAAGCCAAATGTGGTTAATGACTTTGATTAAGGTTGTGCAAACATAGGATTAGAATTATTAATGAGAGATTAGAGGCAAGTGGGAGATTATGGAGGATGTAACACTTAATCAAGATTAAGTGGTGCACATCTTAATCACAAATTAATTAATTTAATCTGGATTAAAAGAGGGTTATTGAGAATGTGACAAGGAGAGAGAAAGAGAGAAATTAAAAATTGGTTTTAATCCAAATGGGTTAAAAGACTAAATTAAATAATTTGTCATATTTATTTAATTTAGAGAAGAAAAGGGATAAGGTAAAGTATTTTAATTTATTTAATTATATACTTTATGAACCTTAGGCAGAAAATGAAATAATGATTAAATAAATTATTTAATCACTATTAATGAAATAGATGAATAGAGTAGACGATTTTGATCATATGGAAACAATCAAATTTGGATGTCTACACCTCTAACTAGTTGTATCAGTTTTGTGTGTGTTACCTTTTCATAGTGTGGTAATGCATTTGTTGATATTAAACTAGTGTGGATTAGAGAATGAAACTCTAAATAAAATTGTTTGTAACAATGTTTTTTATGAAGTTGTATTTCTCTAGAGGTTGAGATTTTGTAAGGATTTTGAAGCCACATCTCTTGTAATCAAAAAGGAGAATACTTTATAGCTTCTTATTGCAGGATTTTTTAAGGACTGGTACCTGTAGATTTCAAGTTCAAAGCTTATGTTGAAGAGCACTTTCAAACAAAGAGTTGCCGAGAACGGTCAACAATGACCTTTCATGTTCTCAGCTTAAAGACTCAGTCGAGGTCATCTTTTTGAAGATAAGTCTGAACTCTATTGAAGTTCTTGAAGGATTTTATCAATGACCTTGTTGCTTCAGATGAATGGAACCCGAGTTGTATGGTGGAGCCTTGAATATACTATTATGAAGTACAAAGGTGAAGGAATATTTCAGGATGAGGTGTAGATACCATGCTTGAGCAGTTTGGAGGAGTAACAAAAGCATTCCAGAAAATATGGCGAGAGATGCAGAATGTGAGCTACCCCATGAGAAGCATTGAGAGATATACTCAATTTTCTTCTTGCTTTGGGTATGCTAAGTTCCATTTTGAACTACATCATGAGGAGTTGTGAAGTCCTGTGTTGCCAAAATGTAAGACCCCTATAGAGGGAAAATGTGGTGATAGAGAAGCTCTTACTAACATTGTTGAAGTGTAAGACCTCAGCGGGCAGAGGTGGCAGTGTGAACGTTCTGATGTTATGACCGTGGAGAATTGCAAGATGCAAAATTGGAGATGTTTAAAAGGAACTGTAAAATTTTGGAGACCAAAAGTTCTTCAGTGGGGAGGTTTGATCTAGGTGGATCTTCAAGAACCTAAAAATTGAAGTGTTCCAATTTCTCTTGGAATCGATGCCATGACGAAGAGCTCAAAGAGTTGAACCTGACACAACTTGAATGGGCGGAAAAGGAGTATGTTTGCTCAAGTTATAGCTGATCAAAGTTTGGCCAAACTAGTACCTAAGGTTGGTCAAAAGGGTCAAAATTTCATCATCTCCAAATTGGTCAAATTCAGCATCATCACAGAAAGCTCATCGCCACGATTCCAATGACATTCATTTCATCGAAAACGAAGCTCGTATGTGAAAGTTACAGCTGGTCAAAGTTTGAGAGGAAATTAGGTTGACTAGATGCTGACGTGGTAGTTGATTGGATGATGACGTGGAAAGTATAGGTGATGTGGAAAAAAATCACGTACCATGCTTTATTTTTGGAAAAATAAAGTGGTGGAGGTTTATTTTATTTCACAAAATCCATTTGGTGGGATCGGATTTTGTGGGATCCCAAGTGGATTTGGTGGAATCGGATTTTGTGGGATCCCAAGTAGATTTGGTGGGATTAAAACAAAATCTCATAACAAAGATTATTATTAACCCCTTTAAAATAATAAATGTATAAGTTTGAATCATAAACTAATTAACCATTAGAGGTTATTAGTTGAGACTTTAATATAAGATAAAAACAATTTAGTTGTTTTTAGGGGGTTTTGTTTTTTTTGTCTTGATAAAATAAAGGGGTTGGTTTTGATTTTTCCATATAAGGGGATATTACATGGTTTTGTAAAAATTATGGTTTTAAACCATAATAAGCCTATGTAATGGTATTTAAAGGGGAGTGTGTAGGAGAGTTGATCATCACATTCTTTCTCTCTTCCTCTTTGCTTGTAAGAATTTCTGTGGGAGAATTTTGAGAGTTGAATTTGAGAGGAATATTGTTCTATGTCTGTAGTAGGGCCTTTTAGGGCAGAGTCAATATTTTCACTCTTGGTAAATCGTCCTTAGCTTTGAGAGCTTTTGTGAGGTCATGATTTGAGTGAGATACTTTTTAGGACTTTGTGGATAGGCTACAGTACTTTGTAAAGCAGTGTTGTAAGAGGCTCCTTTGGAGATTGTACTATGAATTCAGAGCATTTTAATAGATTGGTCACTCAGTTGAGCTAGACTCAGAGACGTAGTCCACTCGGATGAACTCTGTAATCAAATTTGTGTCCTCTTCTCTTTTATTTGTTCCTATTTCTCCATTGTTAATGTCTTTCCACCTTTGTGCATAATCACTTAGCAGCGTTTTTCATAGATCCCTTCCGCATTTTAGATCATATTCCACCTTATAAATTTAAGTACATCTACTAAGTAGATTCCCTCTTATACACTATTCTCAACATAAGAATTAACAACTCCCAAGAGAAAATATGAACTATCTATAATTTGTAATTCATAAACAAGTTGATTCAAAACTTCATAGCTACTCAAACAAAGCTTCATATCCTAGTATATAATACTAAAGTATGCAATCACTCCTTGATACAAAGTATGTACAATCAATACTTTACAATTACATTGACAAAGAGAGAATAGATTCTTTTACTTGAAGTATGAAATAACAATCTTTCCCTATACTAACAAATCCATGATTTTCACACAAAACAACTAAACATTCAATCTTTCCCAACAAAAAAACATAAAAGAATAGACCATATGCTTGTAAGCACTTCTTTCCCAATTGAAAAGTTGGTTTACTACTTTGTTCCTTCCATAATCAGCTTTCTAAACTTCTCTTAATCCTCCAAAAAAGTAACTTACAATAACTCTCTTACTCTAACCTCACAAATACTCTCAACTCATAAAATGAATAGCTCAGATACCAAAACAACAGTAAGCAAGAATGAATGACGTCCAAATGAGAAGAGAAACTCATCTATTTGTACAAAAATATGAGTACAAAGATGCCTACAGGTTAGCTAAACAAATTGACACCTCTCAGCAATAAAAATTCAACTCAGCTCATTCAAGAAGAAGGTGACAGTGATTTAAACAAATACTCAACAAATAGAACAACAAATCAACCTCTTACTAAGCCAACTATGGTTTGACCGATTCATTTAAGCACATGATTATCAACAACCAATCAAATTTGGCACCACCAAATCAACTTACTCCCTATTAATTTGGCCGGTGTTTTCACTTGGAAGAATAAGTCTAATTCAGGTTTTAGCGTTTAAAGTATCTAACTTGGTATATGTTTTACTCACAACACTTTACAAAAGTGTCAACTCAATAAATACTTGTATATCGACTTAACATGCACATTTTTACACACTATTGTTCATAAGCTTTGATCCATACTCTATTTCATGTGTTGAGTTTCATATTACATGGCGCACGTTAAATATTCATATATGCACATGTTTGAACAGTGCTTTAATACAAGTATATATATGCACTATACCATATTAGCACTATGGTTACTTTCACTTAAGCACTCAATAAAGAATATAAACTTATATATATTTTTATATATATTATATATATGTATATGTATATATATTCAATAACATTAATCACAATAATAAACCATTTGATATCTGAATGCATATTTCCATGGTATCATACATAAAACATCATTATATGTATATACTTTATACATATATACATATACATACATGTATGTTGATATGTGTATATACACATATATCGTATATATATTCATTATTTATAAAATCATCCACACATATTTTCCAACCTATCGATAGTCACATATACATTTGACATATATATCCATATATATATATATATATTTCCATCTGATTCCCTCATGCTCATGAGGAATCCGTCCATGAGCAGGCAGAGGTACATATATATATTTTTTCATCTGATACCCTCATGCCCATGAGCAATCCATCCATGAGCATGTAGAGGTGCATCTACCTTCGTATACTCATGTACATATTAAATCATGTACATGGGCTTATCATCAACATGTATATGTATACACATATATACATTCTATGTATATATTTCTAATTAATTATAAGAACATATAAGAAAATAGCTTTCACCAACCAAGCACTTAAAAACTAATTCAAACATTCTCAAATGAGATCACAACCTATTTAACACATGAAAAAACAATGCTATGAATTGACTTACCAATATTTGAAACAATGACTAGACTTAACCATTCTACATGTGAGTGTGTGTGAGTTCAGTTTAGTCTTTGTTAAGGGTTTCTAGATCAAATCCCTCTCCTAAGTGATATTTCCCCCGGAGGCTTGATATTTGCATCTACATCTAACTCAACACATTTGCAATAGTAGTTATATGTTCACAATACCATCATTTGAATTATATAAATCATCATTGAAATATCAAATTCAATAAACACCATTTCCATATATTTATTTCAATAAAAATTAATCAAGTTAACATTCATATATTTCTTTCCAGATTGTGCAAAACAAAGTATATGCACATGTTTTCTAACCAAAATCACAAACACATTCATATTTTCAATATTTTAACCATTCATAGTAGTAGTAAATAGGTAAACGCACAACTAGGTGTAACATATCCCCCCTTGTCAATCATCGTCTTCGATGATTATATGTAGTAACATAGAATAATCAAAACAAACACAAAATTGTTTTCAGGCATTAACAAAATCATGTAAGACATGTGGAAACTTCTGCTCAATTTCTGCATAGTCTTCTGAAGTGGCAGAATCTTCTACATACTGGTCCCATTGGACTTTGCACTGTAGAACCTCCCTATTATGCAAGTGAAGCTTACACATTCTGAGCACCCTAAGAGGTTCGATGGTTACCACTCTGGGGTCCCATACCTATAAAGCATTCTAGTTAATTACATGATTATCACCTGGTATATACTTCTTTAGGTAAGAGAGGTGAAAGATGTTATGCATTTGAGCAAAAGCTGGTGGCAATGTAATTTGGTAAGCATTATAATTTACTTCCTCGAGGACCTCAAAATTACGTACATAGCACATGGCTAGTTCAGATGACTTTCCAAACTTGATAGCACTTTTATGAGGTTTTACCCTTAGCAACACCTTCTCTCCTACTAAAAAGTTTCTAAGTACCTATTTAAAATCAGCATAGCTTTTCTACCTATCATTGGCTTCAGCTAGTCTTTTCTTGACAACCTTAACTTGTTCCTCCAGTTTTGACAACATTTCAAACCCAAGACTCACCCTATCCTCAAGTTTATCCCAACTTATAGGGGTTTGACACTTTCATCCATACAATGCTTTGAAAGGAGCCATCTTAATTGCAAAATGGTAGGAATTATTGTAATCAAATTCCACCCAAGGAAAATAAACTTCCCACTTGTATTGATGATCCATGCAATACATTATTAGTAGGTCTTCTAATACTTGGTTTTATCTTTTTGTTTGATCATCTATTTCTGGATGATATGCTGAACTTATATTTAGTTGAATTCCAAGTGCAAAAAATAAGGTTTTCCAAACCTAGAAGTCACATGTGCACCCCTATCCGAGATTATTTTCTCAAGAATACCATGCAACCTAAACACTTCTTGAATGAATTTGTGATCTATAATCGGAGCTCCATCCATCAAATTCCCAAGTATGAAATGTGCTACCTTTGCAAGCCTGTCCACTACCACAAGAATGACATTGTTCTTATTCCTTGACATGGGTAATCCTTGCACAAAGTCCATACTAATTTGTTGCCACTTACTTTCAGGAACATCATGTGGATACAATAGTCCCACAGGGTGATGATGTTCAACTTTCACTCTTTGCAATTACAGGCATCTAGCCACAAATTTTGTAGCATCTGCCTTCATCCCTTTCCAAAAATATAATGGCTTTACATCAACCAACATTTTTTTCGCTCCAGGATGTCCAAAGTATGGTGCTTTGTGAACTTATTTCCACACAAGATTTTGTAACTCTTCAGAGTTAGACACATATATTATTCCTTTAAACCTTAGCAATCCATTAGGTCTAAATTAATATCCCTCGTACCTTGCATCTTGTAGATCTTTCATGAGTTTTTGCCTAATTTTCTCACAGTACTCATCATCCTTGCATTTTTGCAACACTTGACTTTTGAAGTCAGTTTGAATTGTGACAATTGAGGCAATATTTCATCTACGATTCAAGGCATCGACAACCCGATTTTTCTTCCCTTATATGTAGTTGATAGTGAAGTCATAATTTGATATCAACTCCAACCATCTTCTTTGTCGTGCATTTAGATTGGGTTGGGTGAATAGATACTTCAAACCATGATGATTGGTTTTTAACTCAAAAGGCTTTCCTAACAAATAGTGCCTCCACATCTGCAATGTGTGAACACCTATTGCTAGCTCTAGATCATGTGATGCATAATTTTTCTCGTAGGGCTTCAAATTTATTTATTCATAAGTTATAACTTTCCCTTCTTGCATCAAGACTCCTCCCAAGCCTTCACCTAATGCATCTATGATGATAGTGAAGTTTCATTTAGGATTTAGTACTTTCAAAATTGGAGCAGTCATCAACTTCTCCTTGAGTAAGTCAAATGCTACGTAGCATTTTTTTGTCCACTCAAACTTTCTCCCTTTCCTTTTCAATAAAGAAATAGGAAAGACTATGCTATAAATTTTTTTCGCAAACTTCTAATAATATCCAGCCAAACCCATAAAACTCCTAACCTTGGGTACATTCTTAGGTACTTGCCAATCTATCACTATCTTTATCGTAGCTAGATCCACTGAAATTCCCTTAGCCAAGATCACATGACCTAAGTTCTACACTTTCTTTTGAAAGAACATACACTTAGAAAGTTAACCCTATGACTAATGTTCTCTTAACCAATGAAGAACTATCTCTAAATGCTTACAATGGTCCTCCTTGTTATTGGAATAGATTAGAATGTCATCCAAGAAAACCAAGACAAACTTATCTATACAATCCCTAAATATGTTGTTCATTAGGTTCATGAATGCTCCAAGTGCATTAGTAAGTTTTGAATGGTAGGACTATAAAATCATAATGCCCATATCTAGTCTTAAAAGTAGTTTTGAAAATATCTTCATCTCTGATCCTTAACTAGTGATATCCTGACCGCAAATCAATTTTTAAAAATATAGTTGCTTCTCACATTTTTTCGAAGAGATCATCAATGTGTGGCAATGGGTACTTATTCTTTATTGTAGCTTTATTAAGCATCTAATAATTTATGCACAAATGTAGTGTACCATCCTTCTTCTTTACAAAGATCACTGGTGCTCCCTAGGGTGAAACACTAACAAATCCCTATGATTAGCTCCCTTTTTTGCTCCATTTTTTTCTTCCACCCACTGTTTTAATGTATTTTTCTCCAATTTTTTGAAAAAGTCGGCGCTATTTATCAGGATGGTGTTATTTTTGGCATTTTTTTTGTGCTGATCAAAACAAGTAGGTGCTAATTTAGGTGCAAATTAGCACCCAAATTAGTGCCTAGATTAGCATCTACATTAGTGCCTAATTTAACGCCTAATTTAGTGCCTAATTGTTATGATCTAGCAAGGATTAAGGGTTAAGGGATTAGGGGTGTTAGAACAAAAAATCGTTCCCCAATATTCACTAGCCTTCAATTTCTTGCCTACATTTCACTTGCATCAAAAGATCCCTCAACCCTCAACCCTCAACCTTAAAACCTAAACCCTCAACCCCTCAACCCTATACATTGGACCCTTAACCCTAATCCTTCAACCATATACCCTCAAACCTATACCCTAAACGCTCTACCCTAAACCCTAAACCCTTAAACCCTAAACCCTAAACCCTTAAACCTTCTACCCTCTACCCTCAACCCTAATGCCTCAACCCTATACCCTCAATCCAATACCATAAATCATGAACCCTATAGGTCCTCAACTCTATAACCTCAATTCTCAACCCTCTACCCTATACATTAGATCCTCAACCCTCATATACTGTGTTTCACTTTTTGCCCAAGATGGACATTTACATCAATATTTTTAATTGAATCTTGATCTTCTAAGACATATAGTAGCTAAACCATTAAGAATTTGAAGATGATGTGAACTAGTGATTTGTAGCAATTTGTGTGTAGATTATAAATATTTTTTTTAAAATGAAATAAATCATGAATCTTTAAACATCTCCTTTAATAACTAGTTTTAAACAAAAAACAACATTTTCAAAAAGTAACATTTGTGTCGTACAACATAAAAAAATTTCTATAAAGGATAAAATTCTAATTTTTGGAATATAGATTTTCAACATTAATATATGAGGAATGGATATTTTTCATAATTTTTTGTTACATATATATTTTTTAATTAATTTTTGAAGTCACTATAACCATAATTTGGACATGTGTGTGTGTCGTACAACGTAACTTGTTGTGTATACATCAAAATCCAATTTTTATTTTTTTAGTGAAACATGGACATCAATACCTAGGGAAAGGGTGTTTTTTGAATTTTTTTTTACAATGGTTTACTATTTATCCACCTCTGTAGAATGAAGAGCTTGATGTTTAGAGAAAAACCTATGTTTAGTAAAAAATAAATATTAAATACAAGATAAAATGAAAAAATATCAAAACTATAGTTGTTAGAAAGCTCATTTCGAGGGCTACAATCTTGAAAAATATTGTTTCTAAATGATGTTATTTAATCCCTCAAAATATAAAGTAAAAATATTTTTTTGCTAGCATTTTGATAGGTGTGAAGAGACTCTATTGTGGGTATTATTTAATACTAGAGGGGTTATATCCAAGGGGGTTTGATCTAAGGGGGTCTTATATATCCCTCTTCTCTTAAAACCTTTTATATGGAACCTCTAGAGGCTAAAATCTTTCGTTTTTCTTAAAAAAGGTGATTTCAGGCAAAAATCAGCATGTCCCAAAAGTGAGACACACTATTGTGGGAACACCCCCCTCCATCTCTCACTCCATCCATAAATCCCTCTCTACCCTAATCCATCAAAACTAAACCATCAACCCTTAAACACTCAACCCTAAACCCTAAACCATCAACCCTCAGCCCTTAAACCCTAAACCCTTAAACTGGCCTCTACCCTCTACCCTCTACCCTCTAACATCAACCCAATACCCAATACCCAATACCCTCTACCCTTAAACCTCAACCCTTAAATCCAAGTGAAATCTCTACCTTAATCCATTAACCCTCAACGCTTAATCCCTTAAACCTTAAATTCTCAACCCTCAACCCTCAACCCTTAAAATCTAATCCCTTAACCCCTATACCCTCTACCCTATATATTGGACCCTCAACTCTATACCCTCAATCCTCTACCCTCAACCCTTAAACCCTAGAACCTTAATCCCTCTACCCTCTACCCTCTACCATCTACCCTATAAATTAAACCCTCAACCCTTAATCTGTCAACCCTCAAGCTCAACCCTTAAAACCTAAACCCTCAACCCCTATACTTTCTACCCTATACATTGGAACCTCAACCTAATCCTTCAACCATATACCCTCAAACCTATACCCTAATCCTTCAACCTAATATTTTCATTGTATTTAACATGAAATGCAACAATTTGTGTGACAAGATCCATACTGTCACCAACATTCCCTTTGTATTTACCCATTTATTCCTCCAGATAATCATAAACAAAGAAAATTTCACCTTTACCACAATACCACAAAATCAAAATAAAGGCAACGCGAGATGGCATCTTCTAAGTTAAGAAATAATCCTTTACTGTCATACAGCTAAGAGATTATATAGCTTGCACAATAAAGCGGTACTCACCGCCACCCTATAGGGAGAATTATAAGGAAATGGGGTAATGCGGTACCTATCGCTATCCCACATAAGGCGATTCAAAGGAGTGTGGTAAGGCGGTAAATAATGATAAAGCATACACTGCTATACTATCGAGAGGGTGAGAAACATATGCAGTAGAGTGGTATACACTGCAATCCCGTAGTAAGAAGTCTTGAGCAAGGCAGTAGAGTGGTAAGCATTGGAAGAAAAGTGGACATTGCAATACTACGTGAGGTGGATAATATGGTTGTGGCAGAGTGGTATACATTGCAACCCCATAGTAAGAGGTCTTAAGCAAGGCGATAGTGTGGTAAACAATGAAAGGGAAGGGAAAAACATTGCCATACCACAACAGGTATAATAAGAGACATCGGTAGTATGATAATCATGGCATCATTTCAATTTACAACAATAAATGTAGAAAATCACATCAATTACCCTGTCATCCCAGCGCACGAATCCAATGGTGTAAAAATTAAATACAAGGATTTGATCTTGCTATGAAATTATTTTATGAAGTTTTGGAATTAAAACTGATATGATTGAATACTGCGCCATCCGAAGACAAGTGATTTTTCCCAATATCACACTCAATTGCAGTGCACTAGTGTGGAAGGAGCTAAGGATATGAGAAGAAGAATTCTTGCAAGCATCAAATACTTAGGTAAGTGCATGAAAAATCTCTGAAAGAGCTCTATTAATATAAAAAATCTTTCAAGGTTTTGTCATTTGAAGCCATAGTAGATAAAATTGAAACATGCCTCCTAAAAGAAACAATCAGAAGTAAAAGAAAGTCAGCCTAAAATTAAAGATGAAGAACCTAAAGTAAAGAAGAGACTACTCCATTAGTCCATATTAGATATACTTCTAGGGTCTACTAAAGAGGGTAATAAGAAGTTTCTCATGGACACCGCACAAATTTGTAGGGATGCCCTCATTCCAAAATTTGGATGGGACCTATTTTGGTATTTTTACAGTAAGAGAAATGAGAAGATTCCAGTGCCAAACCCTTGGATGTTGGATTTAGCAAGGTTGATTGTCCCAAATGTGTTTGTTGATGTAGAATTTATCAAACTGCTAGCCAAACACTATCAGTCAGCTACCAAAACAATAAGGTTTCCAAATGACACAGTATTGGTAGAAGTAACCAGAACAACCATCATTGAGTGTTTTGACTTAAAAAAGTAGGCTCTGACCAAGATAAACTTTCAAAAAAGTGAGGAGGATTATGCTAGGTTAAGAAGGACTCATAGAAGTGATGAGCTACCCCTATATATGAAAAGAGGCATTGGTAACAAAATAATCCCCATCTCTACTACCACTATTGAACCATTTACTGTGATAGATTTTCAGTATTACTTTGTGAATACATATTTTTTTCTTTGCCAAGTGTTGGGGATGGATGCTCAAGATAAAATTCTAATAGGCCTAATGATGATGGCCATGAGAATTCAAAACCCTAAAACTAATATTGAATATGAATTTGCTTCATACCTTGATAAGGTGTTAGATGATGAATTCTCCCAAGTTATAGAGGATAGAGCACCGATTACATTTAGAAACTATTCCCTACTGTTTCATATGATATTGTACCAGAATAGGGACCATTGGACTAAAATAATGGACTTGGCTAGAGGAGACGAGCAAGGGAATCCTACACCTATCCAAAAATGGTGCTATATTTGGGACAGTCAGTGCAAGAATTCAAGCTTTGTTGTATTCTAGGAAGACTTTGTACACAAAATCCTTGGAGTTCTTGGGTATGCAATACCAATATTGTCAACCAAAATGTTGCAACTATTGAGACCTTTGTATTTGAGATGAAGGCAAGGTCATACACACAATTTTGGAGATTGGTTCTTCCTCCTGGAAGTTACAATAATAAGAGTTTATGGATTCCCTATTGCTCCACACATACTGCCAAAATTTGTGCCCCTCAAATTAGCATTTCTTGAATTTATGTGGAAAATGATGTGGATGGGGAAAGATGTAATGCACAAGTAAAAGAAAGGAACTTTCCTACCAAACCAAACCAAGCGTGAAGATTGGACTGTGGCTCATACACACTAGAGGAGTTACAATATTATTTGAAGACAAGATATGCACTGAATTCTAGAAAATGAAGAGCCTTTGACCCTAAAAAGCATATGAACAACATAATGCACAATCTTCTTACCAAAATGATAGTGGAACACCAAGTGGATTATGAAGAATATGTCATAAGGAACTGCATTACTTATAATGATGTTTTTAGTAGAAGGAAAAAATGTGAATATATGAAGAATCTTGAAGAAAGGAAGAACTAGAGGTCTAAGGATTTCCTAGGATACTTTATTGAGGAAAAGGATCCCATCAAGAGGATAGATTTGATAACGGGTAAATTTTAAGACTTATACAATAAGAAGGAAGCATATCTCCAAGAACATGATAGTGGTGCAACTACAAAGCATACCCTGGGTGAAACCTCTCCCAAAAGACATAAGACATAAAACATTGAACAATTAGTACCTTATGAGGAGAGTGAAGAGGTGGGTGATACCGAGGAAGTGTCTACAATACTGTAGTCACTGAAAGGTGATATTGAGGTTGATCAACCCATCCATGAGATCAGTGCCCATAAACATGAGGAAAGGATGGGTGATGTAGAAAAAACAAGTACAAAGGTACATAAAGATGAAAGGGAAATTGCAGTCAAGAGATTCATAGAAGATAATGAATTCATTAAGACTCCCGAGTTTAGGGATTTCTAGAAAAAGATGAAGATAAGATCATTTGAAGAGAGGATGAAATCAGCTGAAGAAAGAATTGAAGAATCAGAGAAAAATCAAATGGTAGCACAAAATTCTAGGAACTAAGAGTTGAAAACATTGACCTTAGCCCCCAGAAGGCTAGAGAAATGGTCTTGAAGAGAAATATGCTCATTTTCCCTAGATTGGAATTAAAGAAAATGTTTCTTCTTGATCAAGTGTGGGCTTAGGAAGATCCAATGCTAGTTGCACAATTTGACTCTGATGAAGGAGTGAGTGGAACTAGGCATAACCCAAAGATTAAAACCATGGCCATAAGGATCAAACAGAAAATAAACAAAAGCAAAAATTATTGGATATAATTCAACGGATGAAAGGGGCAGTGATGGTAAGGACAATACAGGATACCGCCCCTTTGGAGGCAGCCACAATGACCATACATTCAACCATGTTCACTCGAGCAATTGTTAAGGGATTAGAAGACATATTAAAGGAGTATGAAAAGGGACAAAGATTCCTAAATGATGAAGTTAGTAAACTATTCATGGAGAATGTCAAATTGAAAGAACAATGAAGAGGAGCGGGACCCTCATAAAGCAAGGAGATGGTGTTATATAGGCCTCCTATTTCTCCAATGGATATTGTGAAGAAAATTTCTACAAAATAGGTAAAACTCCAGAGAAGGAAGTGGATGATGTAAAGAAGGCCAACAATCAAACCCACGATGAAGTGAAAAGGCGTATTTGTGAAGTTATGGAAAATATTCTTGAGCACAGGATAAAACCAGTTATGGATAAACTAGAGAATGTGCATGATAGTTATAAAATACTTCAGCAAGCAATGAATCAAATAAAGACACATATGCTTGTATTAGATCCTTTGTTCAAAAGGTGGCAGCCTATTTACCACACTTTGGCTAAGTTATGCAAAGTTCTACAAAGAATTCATGATTTTCCCACAACATTAAAACCAACTAAACAAACTCTGAATATGATTATTGATGAATTTTAGTATATACAAGGGGAAGATAAAAAGATTGTAATGTTGAATGGATTTATTCCATAACTTGAAACAATGGTATATACTTGAAATCGCGAGAGATGGTGATCAATTGAAGGACTTGGATAAGTGGAAGAAATAATTCAATCAGGTTATTCATAAGTGTGTAACTCATATACAAGAGGATGATGATACCGGTCTTCATAGGCTAAATCAGATCATGGACGAATTGATTGTTCTTGATGCAAGATACCTAAATTTTGTCAATGATACAAAGGCATTACCAGATAGTCGATGGAAAAATCATCTTGCAAACATGCCAAAGATCCAGGAATATAAGTGGCCATAAGATTGTATGGTGTATCAGTGGGAGGAAAAGTATTTACTTTCAAAAGAATAGGACATTGAGGCAAGAGCATTTGGACATTCACCATGGAGAGGAAGACTTTGCCAGATCAATGAACACATGTCTTCTATGTTGAATAATGGAACCATATGTCAAAATTTCTTAAGTATTTTTATTTCCTTAATTATGCTAATTAAATAGTTTTTAGTAAAAGAAGTAGTTATGAAAGGTTGTCTCCTTTTGTAAAAGGCTTGTAGCTTGTTGCTTCCTATATAAATAAGAAACCAAGGCCTAGTTTTAAATCATCATCATCATATATCATTTCCATTGCCACCAATAGAAGTAGATAGGTTTCATATTCCACTCATCCACCTTCACATTTTGAAGACTTCTGTTATTAATGTATATCAATTGAAGCAATATAATGCAGAACATCTTATTATTAGAGATTCTCCATGACTGTGTTATCATTCTATATTTTTCTTATGTTTTTCATACTTATTTCTTCTTATATTTGAATGAATATCAGATATTGAGCCTTAATACCATGCTTATGTGAATGAATATGATGATACAATAAACCATTTATCGTGGATGTTTTCAGTTACATGTTCAAAATTATGTTCAACATAAAAATGGAAACTATTTAAAAATAATAAAGTTAACTAAGTTTCTTATTTAAATACTTGTGAGTTACGTGCATTAATATTTTATTAACTTTTGTGTCTTCACAAACATATGTTGATACAAAATGAATGGAAGAATCATCCAAGTAATCCTATTTTTTTCTACCAACAATTCATACCAAATATTGAACAATTTAAGGATATTGCAATAGGTGATTTGTATCAACACACATAATATTACTGAAGCATTTCAAAGTTTAGGCCATAAGAATCATCCTTTTTTAAACATGAGTTGCAAATAATTCTGAAAATTTAGAAGTCTTGGTCACTAACATTATTGTCTGCTACAATGTCATCCAATATATCATTGTCAATGTTCATATGTTCTTTAAAGAATTTAATATTATCATCATCCTCATCTTGACCTGCATCATCTTCATCATCATTGAAATTTGATTATTGACCATCTTTATAACAACCAAATATATTTGGATCATCATTTTCTATACCATCCATATTGTTGTCTTCCATAACATCATCTAACTCTGGATTGTTGTCTTCTTGTGCTTGAACATAACCATCTTCAACATCATCATGGATGTCAATTTCTTTGATGTTCTCTAAACCCACTCTCTCATTTTATTGGCCATCATTGTTTTGCCTTATCAAATGCATCATCAAATACATGCCTTAATCTTGGATCATAATGTATGACAAATGTCCATTTCAAGTCCAAAATATCTTCATAGAAAAATACCTGCACATGAAAGACATACATATATTAGACAGTTGTTATAACAGTTTTATTGATTAATAAGCACATGTATATATTCACAAAAAACTATGAATTAATAGATTAATGATCACTACCACTTATTGTTTGAGTTAAAGAAATACCTGCTCACAATGAATTGGTAGAACATAAGGCTCCTTATCCTCTATTAGGAACCATGAGGAATCTATAGAAAACAATCCACTATGGGTATCATGTCTTCGTGTCCTCTCAAATGCTTCATACCATCTACACTTAAAAATACAACATTTAAAAGAGCGGTAATCCAACTCAATAATTTCCTGTATTTTCCCAACATATTGAAGATTCCCTTCAATTATATTCTTATCTTTTGAGCTTGATCGACTAGATTGCTTGAAGTCAACCATGATGCCGCAATCGAAGGATCGTCTCTTTACATCTACACTTTCTACACGATAATGTCAACCATATGCCCACATTGTTGGATATTTCCTCGCCTGTGAAAGACCATTTATTTTAGTGAAAACAAATATAATGACAAATATTAAAATAGTTAATAGTGTCAAAATTATAAGGAAACAACATTTTGTAAAATTCCAACTGTACCTTTCTTTCACATCCTCTAGACATGTTGATTTCATCTTATGTTATGTTTGAATCTGTACCTGCATCTTCTATTTTATTTTGAATTTGTTTAGTAACCCATTCTACTGTGCAAACTTTGCCCCATTCCCTAAGCAAATCAGTGGGAAATAGAGTATTCATTGGGTTTGATCTCTTAAACTGTCTCCTTGCTTATAACACTTCTCTCTTTTTTATCATACAGATCAATCCATTTTTTCATAAAGTCCATGCGGTACAACATGAACTTGTCAAGTATAGGAGTTTTCCTTGCTTCTAACACTTCTCTCTTTTTATCATACAAATCAATCCATTTTTTCATAAATTCCATGTGGTACAACATGAACTTGTCAAGTATAGCACTTTCGTCTACACCTATTACATGTCAACATGTTTAGTTCAAACTCCAAATGTCATGCTGTTAATTTGACAAATAAATTACTGAGTAAATTAATGATTGCAAGAAAAAAAACCACACTGATCATGAATTTACTTACTAATTTCTACTTGAACACCATTAGATTGTGGTTTTTCTCCATCAATAATATCTGATGCTCACTATTCATCCCGGAAGCATGGCGCATCTTCAAAATCCTTACCAAGGAATTCACATAGGAAGAAAAATGCTTCATTTAATACATACCCTTCAGCCATGCAACCCTCTAGATGTGCCTTTTTTTAGACATAACTTTTTAGAGTTTTCATATACCTCTCAAAGAAAAATATCAACCTCATTGATACGACACCCGCTAGTTCAATGTCATCGACTAGGTGTATAAGTAAATGGACTTGTAGGTCCATGAAACTTGTAGGGAGCTCCTTCTCAAATACACATATAATTTCTACAATTTCCTTCTTCTATTTTGGCACTTCACATTCATGGATCTCCTTGGAGGTCACCCACCTAATGTAAGAAAAGTAAATTAGTATGAACCTTTAGTCAAAAATTAAAATGCGATAGTATATCTCTATGTCTCTCACACATGAAAATTTCATAAAACCACATACCTTGTAAATGTTGAAAATCGACTTATGGAATTCCTTAAGTCAACTATAAGATAGGAATCCCCCTAATTTCCAATGGCATGATATGCTATCAAATACATTTATGAAAAGGTCATTAGTAATTTTTTCTCACACAACAAAATATCAAAATATATTTAGTACTTAATCAATGTTACCAGTAAATGTTAAATGAGGATATATAACACCATAAAATTATGAAAATCATGTGATATGTCCATAAACTTTAAAAGCTTTAGCCAATGATGAACCATAACCAATAGGTGTCCTTATTAAACATATGACAATTTTTAGTTGGTCTAGCTCTTTTTTTTTCAAAATCTGTGGAGCTTATGCATATGTTTCATTTTCCCTGTTTGGCCACAAATGTTTTCAATCAATTTTGGTACGCGAAAGAGAAATATCTCTCCTCGAAGACAAGGTGTTCTTCTCTTTGCTTGATATATGCCGAAATATAGAATCTAGGAAATTTTTGAAGATGTGCATAGGATCTAATAGGTGAGATATTAATAGATCCTTCCAGTAAGGGAGCTCATAAAATATGGATTTCCTTTTCATTCCTTCTGGCATATTAACTACGATTTGTTTTGGTTCTTCAATTGAATCACCCCGATTAAAAAAATCCTCCCAAGCTTTCAATTCAACATCTTCATACTTCTTAAGCCAATCACTTGGACCCATAATCATGGGAGGGATTCTATTTTCAAATTTTCCATCAAATTGATTCTTCAAGCGATTTCTAAACTTATGATCTAGTGGTAGAAAAACCCTGTTTTTTGCGTAAATAAATTTATGTAGATCTTTAGAATACCACCCTTGAAATTTTTCTGCACATCTTGGACATGCAAACATCCCCTTTGTTTGAAGCCCTGCAATTCAATAAGTAATGTTAATAACATCAAAAAAATAGTATACAACTAAGTATGAAAGTTGGGATGAAAATAAATTATGAGTGTAAATACATAAATATTTTATCTTACCAGAACAAACACCAAGTCCCAGGAAATCATGAATAGTCCAACATAGCACACCATACAACATGAAGGACCCATTTGATGGAGGACGTGATATGCCATACATTATTATGCCTTTCTATAACAGTTGCATCTCATCAATAAAAGGTACAAGATAAACATCCATGTTTTTAACTTGATGTTTTCTTGGAACAATGAGAGTCAACATAAGGTGCTCCTTTCTAGCACTCATCCATGGGGGAATATTGTATAATATATATCCGATTGAACAAACACTATAATCTGAGCACAATAAAGAGAATGGACACACTCCATCAATTGAAAGACCAAACCTGATACTACGGGGTTCATCTTTGAATTTTCTTGGCCATTTTTCCTCTATGTGTTTCATTGCTTCGGAGTCAGCTAGAATTCACATGAATCCATCTTTACTTGTGTTCTTTGTATGATAGTCCATCAATTGTGCAAGTGACTTGCAATGAAACATTCATTGAAGTCTAGGTATAATTGGAATGTGACATAACCTTCTTTGGAACTGTAGGACCTTGTACATTTGTACAATATCTCTTCTCTTTGTATACAGGGCATTCTACCTTTTTTTGATATACATCTCTGTATAAAATGCAATCATTTTTACATGAATGATTTTGCTTATATTCAATCCCTAGCTCCAACCAACAACAGACACACATCTATGCAAGTTGATGGCAACACATTCTCTTCAGGGAATATTTTAGTTTTTAGTGCCTTGTAAGATTTCCAGAGATTAAATCAATTGAATGCTTGACTTATGATGAACATGTTTGATATATCAATCTATACTAGGATTGTTTATATACAATATATGGTTTTAAAATTCCCTTAAAGAAATATAAATGAAGTTGATGAATGTTTACGAATTATGTACACCAATTGACAATGCAAAGTAAGAAATGGATTTCAACTGACTTCAATAGTGTAGTGAATCCTTTGTCTGACCAGCCAAATAATGACTTGATTTATAATAATATTAATGTGCATGCTAGTTTTGAGGTTCTACTTACACCTAATTTGAACACGGATGTCTTCGTTGCTTGCTTGATGGAGTCTTTCAAGTTGTTATCATCAACATTACGTTGGTGGTAATTACCCCTACTATCATCGTTATTGTCAACCATATGATCATTATTGTCATCATTGTTTCCATCCCCAAAGAAAATTGTAAGCATTACATTCAATCCTTCTTCATGCACTGCATTTTCACTATCATGATCATCATCATTAAGGCTAGGTAGCATGTCATCGGTGTATGCAGACCTCATCAACTCTTCAAATTTCTCAGCTGGTAGTATTCTCTTCAATTTTTCTCTTTTCACCCTGGTATTGTTTAAAGGATGGTTTGGATCATCCCATCCAATATTAATAACCTAGTTGGATCTTGGGTATTAGTATGTGTTTCATCAACATCTTCTACCTATAACAAAAACAAGCATTATTTAATGTTTGGAAACAATTGGATGAATCATAAATGTATCAATTTCAAAGAAATATAATCAAATATGACTTAAAAAATAAAAATAAAAATTATATAAACATATATGCATCAATTGAATAGTGGAACATTATTTTATAGACTACCTTTTTAAAAAAATAATTTAAATAAATCACAATTTTGACAACATAGTTTATAAAACATCAGTCCACACTCATTTATTATTCTTTGGTTTTCTGCCCTTAAGAACATCCTTAGGGAGACCTTGTTCTTCCCTTTTCTTTCACACAGGAGTGCGTTCTAAGAAGGGGTAATCAATCAATAACTCATCCCCAATGGTAAGGTCCATAATAGCCTCAACCATTATCAATCTATCAACCTCTCTTTCCATATCTCCATTTTTATCATTTATAACCTCAACAAATTGACAATTTGGTCTTACAATAGGGTCCCTTCCCTTACTACTATTTATAAATCCTGCAATATTTTTGTGTGTATGCATACCATCTATATACATAAGATGACCTCTATTCATTTATTTTCCACTTTCCAATTGGAGACAATGTGTATACATATTCAAATTTAGACCATATGTTGACATGCCAGGCTTATATTTTTCTAGCCTTCTCCATTCACCACTATAATATTATGGACCATAATATGGCATTAATCTCCTAGTGGTTTGTTATGAATTGTTTCTATGTTTAGATCCCACATGTACATTTTGGACAATAAAGAGGCCTAGATTCACTCCATGAATATTGGAGGGTTGTATCATGTAGTTCTATCCCCAAAATTGAAACATCTTATACACTATAGGTAGTTTTTGATCACTAGGCCAAGCACAACATAGTCGACAATCAAATGTATCTTTGTAAATTGATCTCAAACTCAGGGGAAAGTCACCATCTCCATCACATTCATTCTCATAGGGTATGTAGTCCACCTTCCCCTTGTCTTTAAGCTAATTATGCATCTTTAAACCGGTTCTTGTTCTATTACTTATTTTGTTCAATTCCTCATCTTTTGAGTTGGTATATTGACACATATTTTTGTTAGATGTATCATATGATAAATGATCATTACCCTTTAGGCTAGAATTCAATGATCCAGGAAACTTTAAACCAAGAACTTTATCCTACAAGTATATATTACGAAAACAATTAGTTATTTAAATAATATAAAACAATGTTTAAACGAATTATATACATGTTATTAATATCAAATTGGAAAATTCCTTACCATAATTCCTATTAGATTTGAATCGATTGTAGGAGACATACTACCGACTGGAAGCTCATCATATATGTAATGTCTTTGTACAATCACTCGTTTGAATTGTTTCTTTCCATGAAATAGAAAACATCCATAAATAACAATTTTCTCAAAGTATTCATCACATGTACTATAGTCTTGACCAACCTCTTGTTCAGTGCAATCATTTGTTGTGTCTATAGGATCCATTTTCATATCCTCTTCCACCCACTGTCCTATTGGTCATTTTTCCAGCTAAGCTTTGAAACCCTCTAAGAGAGCCAATCTCCATGTTCAAGGATCACAAAAGCTAGTGGCCAACTGATAGGTAAAGCCTCTCAGGGCTTTACCCCTACTCTTTAAGCTGTGTGAGGACAAGGAGGGTGTTCCTATTTGTGCTCATTTGATACCCATTGTTGTAAGAACACTTCAACACACAAATGAATTCTTACCAAGTGCAAGTACACAAGATTTATCAAAGGTTTGGCTCACCCTTACACAAATGATTGTATATTTGCTAGGAATAAGAGAATTAAATGAGTTTTGCATCTCAAAACAGAGAATATTTGAATTATTTAATATTCTGACCCTGAATCCACATGTAGGTGCTTCCTGATTTTAAACTTATTGAAATAATTTGAAATGAATTAGCCAGTGCCTCATCAAATTGGGTAGGAGTCACACACAAAATATTCAGTTATATGTAATTTAACCCTGATATTAGTGAGCAGTTCTCATAATGCATCACATGATGAAATTTCACAGCATTCAAAGTATCACTCCTTATTAGATCCTTAGCACATTATCACAGACCTACAATCCTTTCCCAAGCATTTGATTAACTCCTTAAGTTAAGGAAAGAAATAGAATCATACATTCAATTGAATTATTGAATACAAATGAAAAAACCCTTGATAATTCCATTCATGATCTGTCACAACACACATAGGAGAGAAATTGCCTTAAATTTTTTAGATTTCTTTCGATATCAATAATTACATAAAACATATTAATACTATCCCATGTACAAACCCTCCCCAAGACAATTTACCAACTAGCTTATCCGAAAGTCTGCATTATATGCATTTAGTATTTACCACCTAGACCTTCAGGATTCAAAAAACTGACCCCTACAAATGAGCCTTGAGATCTCCTTTATAGAAAAGGAGAGTGACAAGCTTCAAGATCATTGCCATTACATTTTTGGAGAATTTCATTTCAAAATGGAATTTCATCTACATTTCGCAATTCCCACACAATTGGATGCAATCATTCGGTGAACAGGGGAATAAAAAATGGTTACAACCTTCATTAACCAGTCGAAACCACCATAACTACAACAAAACCACACCAAGGCCTTGTTGCTTTCATCCACGTCTGACCAAAAAGGAGACAACATCAACACCCAAACAAAATTGCAAGACCCAAAAAACCATATCATTATCCAGAACTTGGAGGAATACCATGACCATGATGCATACAACCGCTCTGTGTTTTCACCTTAGTGAGAGGTGGGAACACCACCTTGTCCTTATCAATACCAGAAGCATAACCCAAACCAGAGACAACACATGGTGCCACTGTGGAAATTGGAGTTACCGCGAGGACCTCTTCATCTACACCAACCAATTCAGTTAGAGTTGCGAGGTAGGTGCAATAATTAGAATCAGTCTTAGACCCATCCCTACTAGAGCCTCCAGAGATCTCAATGGGAAAAAATTTCTGCCCCAGAGAGCCTTGACTGAAATTAGGCTTGTCCTTCGATCCTTCACCATGCTGAACAGACCCCTTTTCCTCTCCACAACTCATTACCTCTACCTGTGCAACTAGACATTTGAGCTGAGGATTGCTCCTAATAAGACCCAGGAGGGACCTTGCATCTTCTTCCTTGGATCCAAGACCACCAAGAATGGTGCTCTATTCATGTTGTTTTGTCTCCTCCCGAGACTTTCTCGTACCCATCCTTGTAGACCTGCGTAACAGTGAACCAACAACAACTAGCTTGCTCATTTTGCACTCAAACCCAATCACCCGATGTAGAAACACATAGGAACTCAAACTTCCAAGTGCTATGATGCAAATGAATAACCAAAAAGCATTTATCGAGCAAATTGATGAAGTGATCATCAATGCTCCAACTGTAGCACAAGTGAATGATTATTTGCTGAAGTCGATTTTACCATTGTTAGTTTCCAGGTACATGGAAATTGGCGTACCATCCATCATGATTGCCAGGAGATAACCACTCTCACGCATGGGAATTAGGTTGATATTCATCGAAAATCCTGTGCCATTAATATATGTCATTTGTAGGGTTCAAGCAGCCATCACATGGCTGGTTCAATGTTTTGAATTCGGGTCGTTGATGAATTGATGAGTTGGCATGTTGAACGACTTAGATTGAGTCAAACACCTTTGAAAATTACATGTCAACACATGATATACGCATCAACCAATGACACACCTCCCAATCAAAAAACATGCACGTAACCTGTGGGTCCAAACCAACCACCTTGTGCCACCAGGCGAGGCCACATGTCACTAGTCCGTACACCACACAACAATTTTAAAATGATTATTTTAATCACACACGGTTGGTGAGGAACGACCACAATTAATCCTCATTATCACGAGGAAATTTTCGATTTGAAAGAATTTATTAATATTGTTGGAAAATTCAGACTGGGCCCCATCACTGTACACGACAAATGGCAACATCTCACATACCTTGCCATAATTTGGTGATGTCATCAAAAATCCCTATGAGACCAATGGAGAATGGTCAAGATTAAAACCATCGATCTAACAGACCATAAGCCTACACATGCAACAATATTACTTATAAAAGGGGACCGACCAGGCATATGGGGGGTAACCCTTAAGGCATAAAATTTAGATGTAAGTCTAAAATTTTGGAAGTTTATCAACCTGACATTAGGCAAAAATTAACATTAAGTCCCAACATGGAAAAATACTGACGAGATAGGTAAAGGGAACCGGTAAATGTATGACATAAAAGGCTCCATTGATGACTTAAGCAATTGAAAACCTAGAGCAAGAGGTCAACGTGAAAATATAATGCAAGGGTTCCTTTAGTGAGATAATTTTTAAACAAGGGAAATAAAACCCTAAACCCTAACATTTGACCCCTAAGCATAAGGGTAATAGCTAGATAGGACATAGAACCAGCCAAAATTGTAGCAAATTTAAAAGCTCTATCAATGGCTCTAGCTTGGGGACACATACCCCTAGTGGGTATGGTGAGAATCTAGATCTTTGGAGAGTAGACCAAACACCGAGTCAGATGAGTGCCCTAAAAATTGCTCCATTATGCTATACTAGAACTCATTTTTAGATTCCAATTGGTGGCCCTAGGCCCCCAACAAAGAAATACCAATATTTCCCCTGTCAAAAACAAAGTTCTCTTCTATTTGTAGTAGACCAAGGCTACAAACACTGTCATTAAGTTCCCACAAACCAGCTAGGTACTTGAAATGTCCCACAATATCATTGTGCTTTCCAATGTCACCACCAATTTTTTCAATCTGCCATCTACAATTAGATAAAAATTGAAATTCATAGTCATTGTGACATTTCACCTTGGCCAACTCATTTTAATTTCCACTAGATTCTCACTCACTTTAGTTGGAAAATAGAAGCATTCATAGTCTATTTGATTTTTGACATCATAAACTTTGACATTGAAATCAGTTTGCACCTCAAACTAAAAATTCTCATAAGAAATTTGTTGCGTGTCATGCAAATCATCCTCAAATATGTCAAAGACAAAAAATGCATATTCTAGAGCATCCTTATATTGATCACTGCAACATGTGCATAGTTGTTGACATTTGTGTTCAAGTATATCAAAACACACCTTGATGTCATAGAGATGGGAATCATATGCACCAGTAACATCCAAGAAATGAGCAGATGTACTTATCTCAGGTTCACTAACATATTCTGACTCATTCCCCACATCATCATTCAGATCAATAGAAAATACCTCAAATGTAGGTTCAAACAAGTCAATATCGACAAGGGCAGTAGAGAGACATTCAGTACATTGGTAACCTCATGTGCAATGTCAATTGATATATGTGCTAACCCAAAAGTGAAAGATTCATTGCCACCTGAAAACTTTTCATCAATAATAAAACTAAAAATTTTATTTTCTTTCACATAAATGTTTTTCTTAAGGCATGAAAACATGTCAATGTTTACATAAGGAGCATCAAACAAGAAGCAATTGTGCTCCGATGCATACTCACCAACATGAGATTTTTCATTTTTTCATTCCTTGGCTGCTCTACACATGGATCATTTTTTTTTGTAATATTATTACAATCTGCAACTTTGTTGTCATGTGAATCAAAAAGCTCTTCGGTTTTATCAATGGGTAATAATGTTGACTCAAGATCCATACATTTTCCACAATGTACTACTTGATCAGACCAAAATGAATCCCCTCTTTTATCATCATACACAACATCCTCCTCCTCATGTATCACAAAAATTTCCACCTCTACCTAACATACACAATTATAGGTAGCAAGGGTATCAACACATTCATCAACATGTTTATCATATTTAAAATTATGCTCAAGATCAACATACTAGACATACATATCCTTATCTTCAAATTCCTCATCACCGTCATAATCATCATGCTCCATAGAAGGGAAACTTGAACTACATTTCCGGTATTCATCACATGCAATTTGTTCCTTCACTTGTGGACAAGTGACATCATGAGAATCTATACCATGGCATCTGCATCCCTCAAGTGAGGAATATGCTTATGTATCATCCTTAGAAAAGCAATCAGTAATATCAATCTCATCATGACTTTCTTCATAAGATAAATAACTACTACACAAATCATGTTCAAGACTTTCAGAATGAATGCTTGAGGTTGCATTTTTAGGATCATAATCACTTGCTTGTAATAAATGTCAGTAATACCACATGGAATAATGTTTTTCATTTCATGATCATCTGAGATATGACAAGAGAAGCATTCTTGCATATTTTCTTTGTTACCATCCCATGTATCCTCTTCATTATCCCTATTTTATTGCTCAGTATAGGTGTTGTTTGTGAGTTGACTACAATGCTCACCTTCTGACATATTCTTTTCACTTGTTGCATTGTTACTTGATTATTTTCGAGAGGAAAATTGATGTCTCTCTTTTGAGAATCCATATCTTGTGTATAACCATATTTGGCTAATTCTACAATCTTTATCCAATTAGGTACTTGGTCAAAACTATGGGACTTCAATTCTTCTAGCAAGGTACTCAACCCATATTTATAAATCTCACAAAACAAATAAATGCACGCAGAATCCTCTGGTCTGAAATATTTGGGGATTTCTATTAAAGCATCCAAAAATCTTAAAAACAATTTATATGGTGATTCTCCCTCGTGTCTCTTCAGTTCATACAATTTTTGTACACACGCCATATGATCAATAGTGCTCAAATTTTGTTGATGCTCAACTTGGAGCTCACTATGATATTCATATTGTGATGATTGAGAAATCATAACAACATGATAATTGTTATCTTGACAATCATTTCCATTATCTAATCCTTGAATTTTAGTTATATGAGGTGTGCTCGGATAGCCAACACTTGCAGCCAAATACCCTTTCATTATTGAGTATTTCAAATTGTTCTCAATGTCCATGATAATTTGATATGCCTAATGTAATGTTGTAGGCTCTTTATCCTTTAATAGATAGCTTATCTTTTTATCAAATGCACCTAAGTACACAAGCAAACATTCAACATCATTTGGTCTCATACTTTCTGGAATTTCCCTTATTGCCTTTGCAAATCAGAGATTGAAAATATGGACTAACTCATCTTCATTTCTAGGGATTCCCATAGAGTATTTTCTTACCACACTTGGATTCACCCTTTCACCAAATTGTTCAACAAAGGCTGTTATAAACTGGTTCCATGAAGCTATAGAACATGTCGGTAAATATGAGAACCAATCCCTAGCATCAACCTTCAAAGATTGTACAAAAAGCTTCATGACAACATCCTCATGATTTACCTCATAATCCCCCATCACATCCATGAATGTTTGCAAATGTTTAGAGGCTAATTTTGAACCTTTCCCTGTGAATTTGGGAAAATATTTCCTAACATTTTTAGGAATTAGGTTAGGGAAACCCTTAATACCACTGGAAACCAATGGCATATACCTTTCAATAGAAAAATTCCTTTGAGGGCTTGGTGGAAATTGTCTGTCCTACATAATTTTACTTAATATTTCACAAGAAGACCCTCTTATATCCATATTCAATCATGATTCTAAAATATAGATTGAAACATTATGCCTTAAAACTTTCTCAGAGGCATAATTCAAAACAAGCATACTTCTCAAATCATTACAAAAATTTTACCCCAGAAGTATGAACAAAATTACTAGTATTCCCTGCCTTAATGCAATTTCATCTTATAGGGAACTATTTATCATCTCAAGTCTTGAAAATTTCTCATAAACTTCTTTCAAAAAAAATAATGCTCTCCTTAGATTTATGAGAGTACTTGGAAACTTTGTAGCAGTTGTTAACATTTTCTCCCGGACTACAAATTTTGTAAATCTGGAAATCTTCTTCACAATTCAACAGGTTCTTTAGATGGAGTCACCACCTCTTTCACAAAGGACTGAATCTCAAAGGAGTATGAAGTCCTTTCAAGAGTAAATCTCGTTCTGGGTCTTCTTCCACAGTGGAGTCACACTCAAATTCTTTGAGATTTTTCTGCAACCAAACCCTTTCCAGGTTCAAAAATTTCAAACATCTAAACATAAGATTTAGATTCTCCAAATTCTTGACTCTATGATACTACCATCTACACCTGTGATTCCTTTTATTTAAATTTCTCAAAAGCTCTCGCCAACGGAGTCGCCAATCTATTGGTCATTTTTCTAGATAAGCTTTGAAACCCTCTAAGAGATAACCAATCTCTATGTTAAAGAATCATAACAATTAGTGGCCAACTAACAGGTAACGCCTCTCAGGGCTTTACCCCTACTCTTTAGGCTGTGTGAGGCCAAGGAGGGTGTTCCTATTTGTGCTCATTTGATACCCATTGTTGTAAGAACACTTCAACACACAAATGAATTCTTACCAAGTGCAAGTACGCATGATTTATCAAAGGTTTGGATTACCCTTACATAAATGACTGTATATTTGCTAGGAATAAGAGCATTAAATGAGATTTGCATCTCAAAATATATAGTATTTTAATTATTTAATGTTCTGAACCTGAATCCACATGTATGTGCTTCCTGATTTTAAATTACTTGAAATAATTTGAAATGAATTAGCCAATGCCTCATCAAATTAGGCAGGAGTCACACACAAAATATTCAGTTATATGTAATTTAACCCTGATATTAGTGAGCAGTTCTCATAATGCATTACATGATGAAATTTCATAGTATTCAAAGTATCACTCCTTATCAGATCCTTAGCACATTATCACAAACCTACAATCCTTTCCCAAGAATTTGATTAACTCCTTAAGTTATGACAAGAAATAAAATCATACATTCAATTGAATTATTGATGATAAATGAGAAAACCCTTGATAATTCCATTCATGATCTGTTACAACACACACATGAGAGAAATTGCCTTAAATATTTTAGATTTCTTTCGATATCAATAATTACATAAATCATATTAAGACCATCCCATGTACAAACCCTCCCCAAGACAATTTACCAGCTAACTTATCCCAAAGTCTGCATTATATGCATTCAGTATTTACCACCTAGACCTTTAGGATTCAAAAATCCAACCCTTGCAAATGAGCCTCGAGATATCCTTTATAGAACATGAGAGTGACAAGATTTGGGCTCATTGCCATTACATTTCAGTAGAATTTCATTTCAAAATGGAATTTCATCTGCATTTCACAATTCCCACACAATTGGATGTAATCATTCGGTGCCACCACGAAAATTGGAGTTACCTTGAGTACCTCTTCATCTACACCAACCAATTCAGTCAGAGTTGTGAGGTAGCTGGGATAATTAGAATCAGTCTCAGACCCATCGCTACCAGAGCCTCCAAAGATCTCATTGGGAAAAAATTTCTACCCCAAAGAGCCTTGACTGAAACTAGGCTTGTCCTTTGATCCTTCACCATGCTCAAAAAACTCTTTTCCTCTCCACAACTCATTACCTCTACCCGTGCAACTCGACCTTTGAGTTGAGGACTACTCCTAATAAGACCCGGGAGGGACCTTGTGTCTTCTTCCTTGGATCCAAGAGCACCAAGAATGGTGCTCTGTTCATGTTGTTTCATCTCCTCTTGAGACTTTCTCGTACCCATCCTCGTAGATCTGCGTAATGGTGAACTAGCAACAACTAACTTGCTCATCTCACACTCAAACCCAATCAACCGATGCAAAAACACAGAGGAACTCAAACTCCCAAGTGCTATGATGCAAATGAATAACCAACAAGCATTTATCAAGCAAATTGATGAAGTGATCATCAATGCTCTAACTATAGCAAAAAGTGAGCGAATAATTATTTGCTGACGTTGATTTCACCATTGTTAGTTTCCAGGTACATGGAAATCAGTGTACCATCCATCATGATTTCCAAGAGATAACTGCTCGCACACATGGAAATTAGGTTGATATCCATCAAAAAGCCTACGCCATTAATATATGTCATTTGCAGGGTTCAGGCAACCATCACATGGCTGGTTCAATATTTTGAATTTGGGTCATTGATGCACCGATGAGTTGGCATGTTGAATGACTCATATCAAGTCAAACACCTTTGAAAATTCCATGTCACCACACGGCAGGCTCGTTGGCCAATGACACACCTCCTAGTTAGAAAACATGCACGTCACCTGCGGGTCCAAACCAACCACCTTGTGCCATCAGGCGAGGCCATGTGTCACCAGTCTACACACCTCGCAATAATTTTAAAATGATTATTTTAATTGTGTGTGGTTGGCAAGGAACAACCACAATTAATCCTCATTATCACAAGGAAACCGCTGATTTGAAAGCATTTGTTAATACTGCTTGCGAATTTGGACTGGGCCTCATCACCATACATGACAAGTGGCGACATCTCACAAACCTCTCCATACTTTGGTGAGGTCATCGAAAATCCCTACGAGGCCAGCGAGGAACGGTCGAGATTAAAACCATCGATTTGACAGACCATAATTCTGCAAATGCAATAATGCTATTTATAAAAGGGGACCAGCTAGGCATACAAGGGGGGCAACCCTTAAGGCATAAAATTTAGACGTAAGTCTAAAATTTTAGAAATTTATCAACTCGACATTAGGAAAAAATTAACATTAAGTCCTAACATGGAAAAAGACTGATGGGCTAGGTAAAGGGGGCCAATAAATGTATGACATAAAAGGCTCCATTGATGACTTAAGCAACTGACAACCCGGAGCAACAGGTCAACGTGAAAATATAACACAAGGGTTCATTTAGTGAGATAATTTTTAAACAAGGGCAATAAAACCCGAAACCCTAACATTTGATCGCTAAGCATAAGGGTAATAGCTAGACATGACATAGAACCAACCAATATTTTCTAGTAAACTTAAAAGCTCTATCATGTCCTCTACGTGATTTAATAGTTATAGGTCCACATCCACGTACATATCTTGTTCTTTTTTCTAGTTTAACGCTTAGGCTTTGCATTTGATCCAATCTCCATCTAAAATAATCAACAACATACATTAATTTACATCAATATTGGATAATACATTATAAATTTCAATAATACTGTGAAAAAAGATGGACATATCACAAAATGCCATCAAATCATTTTTTCCTAAGTTAAGTCAAAATTTTAGTACATGATGTCCTGCTTCATCCGTTGTGTCCTCATTTGATATGACACGATATGTTGCCATGGCCTCGTCTCGCCCCTATAATACACAACATAGCAAATAATGTTTAGTACACCAATTCTATCATTTCAATGAATATGCTATCCAACACAAAACTTCACTTTAGTCATATATTTGACATATTGATATCATATTTTGGCCATCCTAATTTTCAAACTTTTTCCTTGATCATAGAATCACATTTAATCACCATTCCTGTGCATTTTCAACCAATAAGTTTGACCTTAGAGGCCTCATGGAAAAAAAATGACTCCATCTCCTCTATGTTGTAGCATTTGTGAATTCATAAACACCTTCCAAGCCTTTAGTTTAGGTTTCTTTCTCTTCTTACCTCTATTGTATCTACAAATTTTGTTGTCATATCTATTTCCACCCTCTTTCCTCTCTGTGATTTAGTAGTTCTACGCCATCCACGTCCTCTCTCCATGGCCTCCTCTACATCTTGTAATACACAACAATGACAATAGTCACATAACAACTGTGCACCAAGATAATATTGTTGAAATTATCTTGTTAATATGCTTGATTTTCATTAAGACGCACTATGAAAAACAAAATATGACATTGCAACATTTTTCTTTTCACAAAAAGTTTACACGCGAAATCTTGACAACTAGAGCTCAAATCTTATTATTACAAGATGACTACAAATTTGCATCAAAAATACATTTATTTACAAGCTGACTACAAATAAAACCTATTACTAATAATTTTATCTGAACATCCCTTTCATGGTCTCTTATTATCCTAGAAGAAAGAAAACCTATTACTAATAATTTTTGCTGGTTCTCTACCTTACACTTCTTCCACAAATTCATTAAAACCGTAGATATTTTCTCTTTGAAAACTAGAGAATGGATTCCTTATTCTTGATTGAAACCTACTTTACATTGGATAGTGTGAGAATGTTTATCTTAGATAAGATCCAAAACTTTAATTCTTGATTTTTTATTTTTCATGATTGGTGTTTATCCTCCATAGAGGCCATAGTGAAAGTAGTTGGATTGGTTATGTAGAAATCCCCTTATCAAATAAAAGCCAACAAATATTTAAAAATGGCTCAACCTATATAAGACTTAACAATTTACTACAACTTTAATGAAAGATTGATACATAACATGACCTACTTTATGTTGTATGGAAATCATATTTGTAGCCTAATATGTTATGTTTTCATAATTAGTATTGCATGGAAGTCTAGCCACTAGCTAAGACCTTTGACATCTTGATTGATTTAGCTAGCATGTATATCTTCATTAACCAAGAGAAGGCATGAGATCTGAATTTATTTGTTTGATAAGTAAAATAGTTTGGTTTTCAAGTTACTAAAACACAATACAACTTTTTTTAAGTTCCATCAAATTATGTTTTTATTATGTAAAGTTTCTAGGATGTATCCATTTTTTCCAAGCTAGTTGGTGATATTTTGTTGTCACACTAGATTCCAATGTTATAAAACCCTTACTACTTAAACATTTACCTCAATTCCAAATGTTTGCATGAGGAACATTTTTGTTTCACACAACTAGGTGCTAAATTAGGTGCACTTTGTGCCGCCTTTGGCATCCCAAAGAGATCACATTTAGGGCTGAAATTCAGCACTAAAGTCGATGCTAACCACAACTATAACACTGAATAATGAATCAAAAATAGAAAATTAAAAATTCCTACCTATTTTATTTCCAAAAATCAGACATTTGTTATTCTAGGTATTGTCGCAAAGGTTTTCTTATGGCTAGGCAATAAGGATGCATATATATTATGTGGGTTTGGGTTTGGTATTTATTTTCTATCTCAAGTAGCCCCTTGTAGGCAGCGCCCAACTTGGGTATTGAAATGTGAGATTTGTGAGGTATTTTTCCTATGTTTGAAGGTTGTAAAATCATCTTTGGAGGCACCTAAGGGTTCATAATAGTTTTGGATCAGTTTGTAGGGTTTAGGAAGTGATTGAAATTTCTTATGAGAATCATTGGTATGCTGACTAGGTCACAGAATGGTTGTTGAGGGTTTAAAGGGCTTTGTTGGGCATGCTTTTTGATTAATGGTTTTGGATTGTTGTAGCTGCGAGTTTTCCCCATATCATACTTGAAAGGCCGCTACACTCGATTGAGGGTCTGTTGAGGCCTTGAAATCTACATACAAGCTGGTCGTAGGCTTGTGTGGTGTCTCTTGGAAATTTTTTATAGACCTGGAAGTATTCATTTCAAACCTTAGCACTCTACATCTGACCTGGACACATGCAATGAGGCACACAAAACTAGATGGGTTTATGTAGAAGAGATTACATCGAACCAAAAGTTGTTTCCAGGTATTTGTATTTATCTTGCTTGTATTTTTGAGATACATAATGCTGATAAACAATGATCAGAAAATCATATCAGGAGATACTAGTCTAAATATAAGCTGCAAGGATATTTTGTTAATTTTCTATTAAACTATGATAATCATTCATTGTCATTGTCATAGTATTGGACAAAAGTTTTCATACTTGGCAGTGTGTACTTCATTTTCCTCCACAGATTGGACACAAATAATTTTCCCTAGGTCACCTCAAAATTTCAAGCAATAGAGGGAAGGGAGGAAAGGGAGAAGACTCTGGTTACAATGAGGTAATTCACTGTCAATTTATAGATTTGTAAATGTTTCCATTATTTCTTTGATTTTTTATTTCTAAATTTAAAAGAAGAAATTTATTTTATATATATATAGGGTCATAAGACTAACAAAGAAAAAGAGGCATTGAATTCCATATTGGGGGTAAAGGTAGTGAACAAATTAGATGGTGTGGACTTGAAAATGCTTGCTAGATATATAGAAAAATGTTCTAGTAAAGCCCCTAAAACATTGCAACCAAATCAATCATGTCAAAGGGAATCAATTGATTTCCCAACTAGTCCTGGATTGAGCAAAAGATCTAGGAGGAAATCAATAACAATAAACTCTAAGAATGTGGAACAGGGAGCAAAGACTTCCAATGTCCCAGCCACTTTTGGGACATAGACTTCTTCCACCACGCCATATTTTGCATCTTGCATTGGTATCTACGATACCAAGATAGAATATGATGTGGTTTCAAGGGAAGTCCGAATGACAGATGCTAGAAATTTTTTTGTGAATAGTTGAAGGAATCATGCCTTCAATGGTTCAAATACCATCTACATTTTTAATTCTCAAAGATACCCATGCACCTGCAAAAAGTAATTATCTATGACATGGAGACTGAATTTAGCACAGGTTGGTCTATAAAGAAGATAAAGCTACGAATGTCTCAAAACTGCAAGAGATTTCAATGCAACCAAACAAAGAAGATAAAAAAAATCCCTCTCGAGCTAAGGCTCAAAAAAAGGCCAATTGATGTAAGTGTGAAAGTATGGAAAGAGCTTGTAAAAGCATATGAGAAGTCTGATGCACGGAGGAAGTCTGGTGAGGAGAGTAGACAAGTATTTGAATTTTCTCATAATATTATATCAAATTTATTAAATGATTTTTAAATTTTATTTGTGCATAGTTAAATTGAATTAGAATATGTTTTAGGACAAGGACTCCAAGGCTAGGCTTGAAAAACTTCATGCCACACATAACAGTGGCCAGAAAGGTTTACCGACCTTGATTTGTACATTTGTAAGTATATTTAATATGTTAAATGATATTATTTTTTTCCTGGGGAAAAGTAAATGATTGCATATTAATTAGTTTAACTAGTCCATGTGCTATGTTTTGACAGGAGGAGAAATATGGACGACATCCAACACAATTTGAAAAGGAAATGGTACAAAGCAAAAAGTGGACTGATTTTGTAATCTGGATGGAGAACGAGGTATCAATAGTTGACTTTTAATAACTTAGCTGGATATTGTTGTGTTAATATGTCAATTTTCATTTCTCGTGTTGAGTTGTTTATTGATGCATATGATGAGTTCTAAAGTTCTTCTCTATTGGCCCTAGATCCCACTCAATTGTCCTATTATTTCATGTTGAGGAAAAAAATATTGTTTTCCTTAAAGGGCAGTGTGGGTGATATTCATGCCTTATTTTCATCGCATCTTTTAATTAATGACCATGGTCTTTTAATATCTCTTAAGTACCCTCATTTAAGTTATGAGTTGTATCATTTGAGTAACTTAGTCCCATATTTATTTGATTTATCTTTTTTTCTCTCAAACATGGTATCTCAAGGAGTGCTTCCTTGAATTCATGTTGCCATTCTACTAAGTGATCCACATGCATCTTTGCCATCCTTCCTCATGATGCTGCCATTATTTTAACATGTAATAATGTTTTGATGCATCTTGGTATGCATCCTATAGGTCTAACACATCCTTTTAGAACTCCTTTTGCACCAAGGTCGAGTCATCATGGATTTCTAATGCATATTCCATGAAATCACCTATGTCATACCTTGCAGCCTTGTAGTATTCCACTTGATGTTTCAAGTGCTCAATTTCCTTCTTATGCCCTTCCATTTCTCATGTCATTTTAAGGATGCTTGATTCATTTACTTGTGTTGTGGTGACCCTATTCGTAGCCCTAGCCACTAGATCCATATCATCTACATCCATTACCATTTCTTTTATGGCTTCATTAAATCTCAAGAATATAGTATGGCATACAACTTCTTGATCAACAACATGTCAGGTACATGCTTTGGAAAAGTATGGGGTGCCTTTGTGGTGCCATAGATCTTCCTATATGTTAAAAAATCATATAGGGAGCAATCTTTTAGTTTCTCCAAGATTATGATCATGTCTTCAAACAACCTAGGGAACCTTTTCTCAAGTAATAGCTCGTGTAAGGGAGCAAAGAATTGGTCATAAATGTGCTCATATTTGGATGAATATTTGTGCTCCCATCGGTCCTAGCAATAAGCATGGAAAAAACAACATGGGATGCTCCATGTCCAATTAATCCGTCAATAACTTATTACCTACACAAATAATATAACACAAGTAAGGGGTTGTATGAAATTTTGGATTTGTGCCCACTGGAGGAGACTCGACTCTTGTTATTTCATTTCACAAAGTGAGTGAAAAAAAACTACCTAGTGTAAAATTGTCCCTTCTTTAAGCAACGTATGTAGCAATGAGACTTAGGATTCATGAAAATGAGAAGCATTCTTCTCCCTAGACAACTTGCTAACTAGGGCCACTATGTTTTTTACTGAACCCTTGAGGCTGATGGAAGGGTACCATTTAGTGTTCCTAGAAGTTAATTGTCTAACTCCTCCTCTCGAGGTTTAGGCTATGTTTCAGGCTTGAAAAATAGGCACTTTTTTTGTAACATCCACTTCTAGGACCCATGGGTGATGTGGCACAGAGCCTTGAACCACCACATATGTCTTATAGAGAGAGTGTTTGGTGTAAAAACCAAACCTAATTCCTATAGAGAGGGGGTGGCACTAGACTCCAAGCACCAAAAAACCATAAAATAGTTCTCTCATGCATGAACATGTGTTCCCAAATGCTAGATCAACCCCACACCTGTGGAAGATGAAGGGCCAGTCCACATAGAAAAGCAGTAAAGTATCTCATGTGGGTCAAGTAGACCAAGTAATCCATGCATGAACCAATAAAAAACCTCCATGATGCCTCAAAATGTGTACAAGGGTGCTATGTCATCTCTATCATGCCTCAACATATGTGCCAATGCCAAATCAAGTCCCACGTGTGGTGATGAGAAGGTCAATCTATTTCAAAAAGTGATGAACGAATATGTGTGAGCCAATGGAGACCAAGTGCTCCATGAAATAATCTCATATAATTTGCAATAGAATCTTATACATAATATGTCGATGTCTTAAGAAAATAGGCATCACAATATATCACCATGGATCATGCAATGATTCTATCGTTCATAAAAATAGTAAATCACATTCACTGCATACATAATCTCTAGTTAAAAGCTCAACATCCTTGATCTAATCTCTAGTTAAAATCATAATAAAATTTGAATTTCAATATTGACTCTAAAATACAGGGACATATAGATTAGTTAATTCTCAAAGACCCCATGATGAAATATCGAATTTGTCAACTTGAACTAAACAAGAACAAAACTGAAATGAAAATATTTTTGGTTGATGCAAGATTGCAAAGAAGAAAGGATGCTCCCGTATCATGAAGTGCTCTGAGTCTACTTTCTAAGCTACTATTTTTTTGAAAATAATGAATATTAAGGGTTTCAAAAAGGGGGGGCAAAACGGGACCTATTTTTTTTTTTTAAATAGCATAGCGTCAGTGGCCTCTCTCTTTTTTGTTAACCTTTTTCTTAAATTTCAAAAATCTGAATGGTGAGAAATTAGTTAACACCATCTAGTTTATCCCCATTCTTTCGGCTAATGTTTTAATGAATATATAATATTTTATGAATTTTCAAAGTGGACACATCCTGAAAAGCTGAAATTTGAGCATGCTCCCCCCTAATTTTTTTGAAAACTAATAAAAAATAGAATATTTTTTTTCATCACATGTAGAATGGAGTCTAGTTTAAAAAATTTAATTTGTTTCAAGATTCGATGAACGAGTAAAAATATATCCTAAAACTAGAACATCTTGGTTTTTGACAAAAAATAGAGGCAATAACAAGAGAAGTTATGGATGAAAACCTTAACATCATCAAAATATTAAAAAAAACATGATTATATAGGTAAGAGAGAGCCTAACATCATCATAGATTTTTTATAAACTTTCATTGAAAGATGTGTAAACTTGAGGGTTAGCATGGTAAAAAATGTGTGAATTCTTTTTACCCTTTGATAAAATTACGTCCATGGCATCAAAGGGTCATCTAACCCTTTGGGTTGGATGCCCAGGGAAAAATCCAAACCTTTGGGTTGGTACCTCCCAATACAACTCATTTGTTGAGCGCCAAATTTGGTTATCTCCAAATGGCACATCCCATTTGGCAAGCACCAAATGTGACACACATTTGGAGAGCACCAAATTTGGTGCTCGGAAAATAAGTTGCATTGACAAAAAACTAACTTTTCTTTCTCTTTGTGTCTGTCTCCACCACTTTGATAACACTTAGATTTTGCGATTTATAATCGATGATGGATAGTTGAGGTTTTAACTTTCAATTCCTCTCTATCTCCTTCCCTCTTAACTAATATGTACCCATTCTTTCTCAACCCTCTCTAGGTATCTTCTACGCTCTCTACCTTGTCTTCCATCCTTAGGGTTTAAGGCATAGGGTTGAGGGTTTAATGTATAGGATAGAGGATCGATATTTTAATGTATAGGATAACTCCCCCTCTCTCAAGTATCTCCCTCTATCCCTCCCACCCCCTCTCTCTCAAGTATCTCCCTCTCTTTATTGCTCTCAACCTATGTCTCTTGGATTTATTGTACCCCCTCTCCCTCTCTTAGGTATCTCCCTCCCACCCTAACTAGATAACACTCTCCCTCACAAGTTTCTCTCTCTTGTCTCTCCCACTCTCTCAGGTATCTCCCTTAAAATATCCCTCCCACCCCCTCTCCCTCTCCCAATTATCTCCCTCTCAAGTCTCTCTCTCTTAGGTCTCACTCCTTCCCACCCTACCTAGACAAATCTCTCTCACTCCAACCCCCTCTCTCACACTGGTGCAGTCATGGTAGGAGGGTCCTCAAAGAGAACAGTCTAGATTATGGAGCAAGAGTTACACAACAGAAACCGTACGAATTATGGAGCCAAATGAAGATTCAAACATTCTTATTATTAGAAGTTTCAGTTACAATCGGTCAGCAACATATGGGTTTATAGATTGGGCTTGCAAAACTGATACAACATGCTCACAATATAGTATTCCTATATGCTCCCTAAGATGAGACGAAATCTTACAAATCGAAACCAAAATTCATTCTAATTCTCTTTATTTTGCTTTCCTAGTGATCTATTACAATGATTTATATTACATCTGAGATCTAGGATCATCTACATTGTCCAAAGATCATTACAATCTCTGGTGAAGGAAACATAAGATGTGGATGAAATAGGTTAGACTTAAATTCAAATTTCTCCTCAGTGGGTGCATAAGATGAAGTGTGGACCCAAAATTAAGGTTAGGGACACTCCATGGAATAATTCTGAACACCTCGCAAGGATCCGCAAGTTACGAGAAGGATCCACAAGAGATCAAATTAGCTGTTAGGCTCAAAACTACTTCGGTGCTATGCTCTAGAAATTGCCACTTAATCCGAAAGCGATAACTTGCCGAAAGAAAGATCCAATCATTCAAAAATATCGAAATAAGGAAAATGAACATGCCCACAATGAAAACATAGGTCCATAGGGTCTGGTGAGAAAATATGATGAAATACAGAATCTGCCAACTTGAACTGAACAAGAACCGAACAAGAACAAAACTGAAATGAAAATATTTTTGGTTGATGCAGGATTGCAAAGAACCAAGGATGCTCCTACATTAGACATCTAAGGTTATTTGAAAAGTGAGTCACTCACTTTTCTGGGGCTAAAGGAAAACCAATATGGTCTACCTCAGCTTGAGAAATCCAAGAAGAATCCTCCATTGGTCTACCTTTACACTTTACTAGATATTCTTTGTACTGTCTTCCACGCATTTTCCTCCCATCTCTGATATCCAAAATCTCTTCTATCTCATCTGATTGTTGTTTAGGAAATTATTTCTCCAATTTTTTTTACGTCTTCATTTAATTCTGCTTCATGATACTGATGTAGATCTGCAATATTGAATATAGGTGATATACCCATGCCATCTGGTAACTCTACTTCATATGCATTTCCTAAATCAAATTTCTTCAAAATATTACAAGGTCCAAACTTCCTCATCTTGAGCTTATTGTATGTGCCAATTGGAAATATTTCCTTCCTCAAATACACCATCACTTCATCTCCAAATTCAAACTCCTTATGTCTCCTCTTTTCATCTTTTTTCTCCTTATACTTCCGGTTCATATCTTCCAATTGTTGCTTTACTTGAGTATGCACTTTTTTCATATGTTCTAAAAATTCCTCTACTTCTGCACTCCTTTTATCTTCCTTACTAATGTCTCACAACTCTGATATACCTCTAGGATGAACTCTAGTAACAATCTCAAAAGGTGTCTTTCTGGTACTCCTGTTCACTGAATTATTGTAAGCAAACTCTACTTGTGCAAGGACTAAATCCCAACTTTCCATCTTCTCCCCAATCAAACATCTCAGAAAATTCCCCAAACTCCTATTTACTACCTATGTGTGTCCATTAGTTTGTGGGTGAAAAGTAGAACTAAACTTTAAATATGTCTTTAACTTCCTCCAAAGTGTCCTCCAAAAGTAATGAAAAAACTTTGTATCTCTGTCTGAAACAATACTCCTAGGTAATCCATGCAATCTGATGAATTCCTTGAAAAAACATTTGCTACATGTACTGCATTTGTTGTCTTCTTACAAGGTATGAAATGTGCCATTTTAGAAAATCTATCCACCACCACAAACATAAAATTATTACCTCTCAGTGTCTTTGGAAAACCAAGTATGAAATCCATGCTGATATCCTCCCAAGGTCTCTCCGAAACTATCAAAGGCTTATACAATCCAACGTTCTGACTACTCCCTTTTGCAATTTGACAAACTTTGCAACTTTGCGCAAATTTCCTAACATCCTTATGAATCTATGGCCAAATTTAATTCTCACTTACCAATGCTACTATCTTATCAATTCCAAAGTGTCTTTCCAATCCTTCAGTATGCTTTTCTTTGAAAAATTTATCCCTCATTGAACTACGAGGTATACACAACTGTTTCCCTCTGAACAACATATCCTCCTAAATGAAATAATCCAGCCATTGAATCCTATCCTCGAAACTGGTTCTTTACAAGTTCTCCAAGGTTCTGCAAAATCCAGGTCTTCCTCATACAAGTTCTTCAATTCATTAAAGCCTAATACTTCCGCTTTTATTTCTGCCAGTAAATTCCTTCTCCTACTCAATGCATCAACAACTCTATTTGACTTTCCACTCCTATGTTTCAAAACAAAAGTATAGCTCTGCAAGAATTCCACCCATCTCATGTGTCTCTGATTCAACTTAACTTGACTGTTCAAATACTACAATGCCTGATGATTTGTATACAATACAAAATTCTTAGGCAACAAGTAATGTCTCCACTTCTTCAAGGCTTGAACTATGGCATAAAACTCTTGGTCATACAGTGAATACCTTGTCCTAGCATCATTCAATTTCTCACTAAAATAAGCTACGGGTCTCCCTTCTTGACTCAATACTGCTCCAATTGCATTTCCACTTGCGTCACAGTCTACCTGAAATACCTTATTAAAGTCTAGTAAAGCTAACATAGGCTGCTCTATCACCTTTCGTTTCAACAACTCAAAACTCCGGTCTACTCCATATGTCCACCTAGAATATTTCTTATCAACTCTCATTGTTTCTATCATAAGACTACAAATAGAATAAAATTTCCTAATGAACTTACGCTAGAAACTAGCTAGTCCATGAAATAATCTTACCTCCCTAATGCTTTCCATTGTAGGCCATTCAAAAATTTCTCTTACCTTCTCAGGATCCATCTTCAATCCATCTACAGATATTACAAATCCCAGATATACCAATTCTTCCTTCATTAAACTACACTTCTTAATGTTTACCAACAACTGCTCTTCTCTCAACCTCTACAAAACTTGTCTTATATACAACAACTGTTCTTTGAGCTAGTCTTATTGAAAATCAAGATGTCATCCAAATAGACAATCACAAACGTACCCGAGAATTTCTTCAATACCTTATTCATCAACCTCATGAAAGTACTCAGTGCACTTTTTAGTGCAAAAGGCATCACCAACCACTCATATAATCCTTCTTTTGTCTTGAATGTTGTCTTCCAATCATCCCCTTCTCTAATTCTGATATGATGATATCCACTCTTCAAATCTATCTTTGTAAAGTATGTAGCTTAACTTAAACAATCCATAATGTCATCCATTTGGGGAAAAGGAAATCTATACTTCACTTTGATTTTTTTATGGCTCTAGAGTCTGTACACACCCTCCATTCTCCATCCTTCTTAGGTGCTAGCACAATAGGTACTACACAAGGACTTAATATTTCTTTGATCAAACCCTTCCTCAACAACTCTTGCACTTGTCTATTCAATTTTTCATTCTTTGTCGGTGTCATCGGGTGTGTTGCTGCATTAGGCAAACTAGCTCCAAGAATCAGATCCATGTAATGACTAATACACCTCATAGGTGGCAATCCATCAGGTACATTATCTGAAATGATATCTTCATATCCTTCCAAAAACTCCTTTACCTCCTCTGGTTGTTCTTCTACATGCTTCAAGTCTTCAACTTTCTTAGGAACCAAGGCATAACACATGTTCTCATGTCTCGATCCATCCAGAAATCTCCTTCCATCGACCAAACAAATTCTAGCACTCATACAAACCTCAACTTTAGGAACATCCTATTGGACGTTGTGGTTGTGTTGTTGATATGTGGTTTTCATTGATGTCAACACTATTAGCAATCTAATCTGCTTAAGGCTATATATGTTGAGGAGACTGAGAAAATTGTTAAAAACATAGTTCAGGCAGCTAGTGAAACTAAGAAGGTCAGAATGGTGAAATGTTATGTATGTTGATATTAAGGTGTTACGTGCTAATGGGTTTATTGTTGAACTTATCTAGTATGATATCCGGAAAACTCAGTGATATGCATCAAATATTTGTGCAAGTAAAGTGTTCTGGTGTTCCTACAGTCATTCTGGCACTGTAGCAGTTGTTCTTGGAAGAGGAAGTGAGAATTATGGTAATTCCAGTTGTTAAGTATGTTCCTGTGATGTTTGTTGATGATTCTAGATCATGTTCTATCTTTGTTTCATGTCCGCACTATTTGGCGTGATCGCGGTTGAAGATTTTTCCAATGTATCTTTAGGTTTTCATGTTCTTGGCCAACATGATGGTGGTAGCGTGTTGCAGATCCTTATGGATTAATTTATTGTTGTTTAGCATGTTTGAGGATGTTATTTTGTGTTCTATCTTTGTTGTGGTCAACTTGTGTTGGTGTGCATAAATATTTATTCATGTATTGAGGCCGACAGTTATAATTCATCTATTATTTGTGGCCGACGAAGTTGTTGATGTAAATCTGTGTAGCGGATATATAAACAAGGTTGTTTTGTGGTGTAAATGGGTAGTGGGTGTATGCTCAAAGTGTACAAGTGATGTACAAGTGTGAATAAAGGTCAAATCATTCAAGAGTAGAGCAAAGAGTGAAATAAGATTGAGCAAAGTGTATGTGCCTAACCGAAATTGTCATCGAGCTTTTGGAGAAGCTATTTTCTCAGTTCATCCCACTCAGATGGTTTTAATCTGATTGTATTTTCTTTGAGTAGTGAGCTCTAGGTAGTGTTCCTGAATGCAAGTGCATTCCTTATTCATTTTTCATTATACTTTTAACAAGGTAAAATTGTGGATTAACCTCCACCATGGTTTTCTCCCTTAACAGGGTTTCCATGCAAAAATATTGGTGTTATGTGTTTTGATGTGTTGTGTATTTATTTCTTTCACTATTATTCATCAGATCTGGAATTAAAGGTCAATAGTTTGATTAAAGTCATTGATTCTATTACAACTGATTCACCCCCCTCTCAGTTGTATCTTCTTATTTTTCCAACAATTGGTATCAGAGTTAGTTCATCTAAAGGTGAAGCTTAATATCTTGAGGTGATCCAATATGGCATCTTACAAGAAGAATAGTCCAAGATTCGATGTTACAAACTACACCATGTGGAAAGTTAGAATGGATGTCATTTGAAGTGCATTGGCGAAGCCTTTTGGAAGATTACAAAAGATACATATAGTATTCCTCATAATGGTCCATCTATTGCTGATGAGATCAAAGAAGCTGGAATTAATACCAGAGCTATTAAAGCATTGGTGAGTGCCTTGACAAATTTTGAAATGTCAAATGTGATGGGTTTGAAGACTGCACATGAGATCTGGAAAAAGCTGGAGTTATTTTATGAAGGAGATCCACTTGTGAAAGTTGCTAAGCTACAAAGTCTAAAAGGAAAATGGGAGGACATGAAGATAAGCAAAGATGAGAACATCCAATATTTCTCTCAGAAGATAAATGAAATGATGACAAGCATCAGATGTGCCGATGGTGTCTTGGATGAAGAATAAATTATTTCTAAGATACTCAGATCTGTGCCTGCTTCCTACAAAGTGAAAGCTCATGCTATTGATGAACTTAGGACAGTGATGAAATTAACAAGATACATGCTAATTGGAAAAATTGTAGCCTTTGAGTTGAGCGAATTTGGTGAATCTACTCCTAAAGTAGAATCTGCATTCAAAGCCACTATATCCAGGAAAAAGAAATATGATACAGGAGAAATTTCCAAGAAAAAAATTAGGTATGAAGATGAGATGAGAAATATTGAAGAAGAAGAAAGAGAGCTATAAGAACTGGAAGCACTAATTGTAAGAAGAGAATCCATAGGCCATGGTAATTACAAAGGAAAGCTACCTATTAAAATGTTTTTCTTCTACTAAAATAGGTCATTTTGCATCAAGGTGTCCTAAAAGAGTTTCTAAATACAAGCCTGAAGACACTAGAGTTCAAATAAAGTCTTGTTATGCTGAAGAAGGTATAACTGATGATGAATCTGATAAAGACAATGGAAAATAAGATGACTGGGTATTTATTGCTATCAAAGAAGATGGTCAAGTGTCCATTGAATTTGCTAGTAATGTGAATGTTGAAAAATATCTTGTAGCCAAAGTTGAAGAAAAGGATGAATGGGTGATTGATAGTGGATGCTCACATCATATGATTGGTGACAAAAAAAAGTTTGTTAATTTGGAGAACAATGATGGTGGCATTGAAATATTTGGAGACAACACTTCTGGTGTGATTCGTGGCAAAGACACTATTTCTTTTGGTGGTAAGCATAATATTGATGATTTTATTTATGTAGAAGGCTTAAAGCATAACTTGTTGGGTGTTGGATAGATGGTAGACAAGGGATAAAATATTCAATTCAAGGATGGTAAGTGCAGGATACTAGAAAATACAGGCAAAGTAATTGCTTCGGGTACAAAGACAAAAGGTAATATCTTTCAGTTGAGTACTGCTTGTGAAAGTTGGTTGATTGCTCAGATTGATGTAAGTTGGTTATGGAATAGGCAGTTGTGTCATGTGAACTTTGACAATATTGTAAAGACAAGTTCTTCTCAAGTGGTCAAAGATCTTCCTAAGATAGTGAAGCCTACTAACACAATATGCAAGGAATGTCAGATGGGAAAGCAAACAAGAAATTCATTCCGGAGTAAACAATACAACTCTAGTGGAGTATTGGAATTGATACATACTGATCTATGTGGTCCCTCCAGAATCAAAAGTCTACAAGGTGAAAGGTACTTTATGTTGCTTATTGATGATTATTCAAGAATGATATGGGTTGCCTTCATAAGAGAAAAAAATGAAGCATTAGAAAAGTTCAAAAATTTCAAAGCTATGGTAGAGAATGAGACAGGTCTGAAGGTTAAATGTTTGAGATCAGACATAGGTGGAGAATTCACTTCTAGAGAATTCAATACTTTTTGTGAAGAGCATGAATTCAAAGACAGTTATTTGCTCCCCAAGCCCCTCAACAAAATGGAGTTGTTGAAAGAAAGAACAAAAAAGTTCTAGACACTGCTAGAACCATGATGTTGGAAGCAAATGTTCCTCATTTCTACTAGAAAGAAGCAGTAAGCACTGCTATGTACACTATCAACCGGGTAAATGTCAACAGTAATTCTGGTAAGACTCCTTTTAAGCTATGGTTTGGTTAAAAGCCTACTGTGAAATATTTCAATTTTTTTGGAAGCAAATGCTACATCAAGAGAGAGGATGATATAGGCAAGTTTGATGCTAGAAGTGATGAAGGAATCTTCCTAGGTTACTCTACTAAGAGAAAAGCTTACCGATGTTTTAATAAAAGGTTGAAGAAAATGGTTGAAAGTGCTAATGTCAATGTTGATGAAGATATTGACATACCATCTAGATGTAATGGATATGATTCAGATGGTGATCATGATAATTCTAACAATGGACAAAATGTTTAGTCATAGAGTCAACTGCAAATTGTTCTGGTGAACCAAGGAAATCAAGAAGCAGAAGCAAGCAAAAATGAAAAAGAAAGAACACAAGAACAAGAGGTAAGAGAAAAATTCAAAACTCCTAAGTATGTAAGAAGAAATCATTCTGATAGTAAGATCATAGGAGAAAAAATAAAAGGTGTACAAAATAGGAGGAGAATTCTAGAAGAATATTGCTTGATTTCTAAATTGAGCCTAACAATATCAGTGAAGCAAGAAAAGATGAATACTGGATGGAAGCCATAAAAGAAGAACTAAGGAAGATACAAAAAATGAGACACGGGAACCTGTTCCTAGACCTAAATACAAGAATGTGATTGGAACCAAATGGGTGTTCAAGAATAAAATAAATGAACAAGGAGAAATGGTAAAAAATAAAGCAAGATTGGTTTGCAAAGGGTATTCACAAATGGAAGGTATAGATTTTGATGAAACTTTTGCCCTTGTTGCTAGAATAGAAGCTGTGAGATTATTTCTTGCTTATGCTACTTTCAAGAATTACAAATTTTATGAAATGGATGTAAAGTCAACATTTCTAAATGGTGAACTAGAAGAAGAAGTTTATGTTGAACAACCAGATGGATTTCAATTTATTGATGAAAAGGACATGGTATGTCGATTGAAGAAAGCTCTATATGGACTTAAGCAAGCCCCTAGAGCTTGGCATGCTAGATTGGACAAATACTTGTTGAAGCTTGGATTTAGTAAGGGTACTATTGATAATAATCTATATTTCAAATTAGATCAGGATAAAGAGCCGATAATTGAAGTTTTTGTTGATGATATTATTTTTGAAGGTGATGATGATCTGTGTATGAAATTTGCTAATGAAATTAAATGTGAATTTGAAATGTCAATGATAGGTGAACTAAAATTATTTCTGGGATTGCAAATCACTCAGTTAGAAGATAGAATCTTTATATCTTAATCCAAATATGTCAGGGAGTTGCTGAAAGAGTTTGGGATGGAATAATCAAAGCCAGGTGGCACACCTATGGTGACCAGATGCAAACTCATACAAAAAGATGAGACTCCTAAAGAAAATCAAACAAGATACAGGTCAATGATTGGTGGATTACTGTATCTAACCCAAACAAGGCTAGATATAATGAATGTTGTATGCATGGTTGCTAGATTTTAGGCAGATCCAAAAGAATCACATGTAGTTGCTGTAAAAATAGTTTTCAGATACCTGAAAGGAACAATTGATTTTGGATTATGGTATCCAAAAGATGATGATCTTATTTTGAATGCTTATACTGATGTTGATTGGGCAAGTGACACTAATGACAAGAAAAGTACAAGTGGTGGTGTGTTCTTCCTAGGGAAGAAGCTGGTGTCTTGGTTAAGCAAAAAGAAAAACTCAGTTTCCTTAGTTACTGTTGAAGCATAATACATTGATGCTGCTAATAATTGTACTCAAGTAATGTGGATGAAGCAGATGCTAAGTGATGTCAAGATTGAGTGTGAAGAGCCTATTACCATATTCTATGATAATTCAAGTGCCATAAATATTTCCAAGAATCCAATGATGTATTCGAAGACAAAGCATATCTCCATCAAGTATCACTTCTTGAAAGATAAAGTGAGTGAGAAAGAAGTCAAGTTGGAATATGTACCTACCAAAGAGAAAGTTGTAGATATTTTCACCAAACCATTGCCTAAAGATACTTTTGAGTACCTTAAAGGCAAGATAGGAGTGATTTCCCCTCTTGATCAAAATTGATGATGCAGGTGTTTGCATTAGACCATGAATTCATTGCTATATCTTGTTCTGGATTGATGTTGTGACTGCTACTCAGGGGGAGTAGTCAAATGTTTAAAATATGTGGTTCAGAGCATGTGAACCTTTGCCATTGATGTCAAAGGGGGAGAGAAGTACAATGTGAAAAAGTGCAAATAGGAGAGAAGTGTAAAGTGAAGAATCTTTGTGGAACAAAGGGGGAGAAGTACAAAGGAGGAGATGAAAGAAATAGTTTGGGTTGATGGTATTCTTTTTCACATCATGTGTTTCCATAAATTCCAAAGGGGGAGATTGTTGGATGTTGTGGTTGTGTTGCTGATATGTGGTTGTCATTGATGTCAACACTATTAGCATTCTAATATGCTTAAGGCTGTATATGTCGAGGAGATTGAGAAAATTATTGAAAATATAGTTCAGGTAGCCAAATAAGCTAAGAAGGTCAGAATGGTAAAATGTTATGTACGTTGATATTAAGGTGTTGCATGCTAATGGGTTTATTTATGAGCTTATCTAGTATGATATCCAAAAATATCAGTGATACACATCAAAGATTTATGCAAGTAAAGTGTTCTAGTGTTCCTACAGTCATTCTTACACTGTAGAAATTGTTCTAGGAAGAGGAAGTTGGAATTATGGTAATTCCAGTTGTTGCGTATGTTCCTGTGATGTTTTTGGATGATTCTAGATCATGTTATATATTTATTGCATGTCCGTGCTATTTGGCGTGATCGTGGTTGAAGATTTTTCTGATTTATGTTCAGGTTTTCATGTTCTTGGACGACATGATGGTAGTAGCGTGTTGCAGATCCTTATGGATTAATTTATTGATGTTTAGCGTGTTTGAGGATGTTGGTTTGAGTTCTATATTTTTTGTGTCCGACTTGTGTTGGTGCGCATAAAGTTTTATTCATGTATTGAGGCCGACAGTTATAATTCATCTATTCTTTGTGGCCGACGAAGTTATTGATGTAAATCTATGTAGCAGATATATAAGCAAGGTTGTTTTGTGGTGTGAATGGGTAGTGGGTGTATGCTCAAAGTGTACAAGTGATGTACAAGTGAAAATAAAGTTCAAATCATTCAAGAGCAGAGCAGAGAGTGAAAGAAGATTGAGCAGAGTGTATGTGCCTAACTTAAACTATCATCAAGCTTTTGGAGAAGCTATTTTCTTAGTTCATCCCACTCAGATGGTTTTAATTTGATTGTATTTTCTTTGAGCACTGAGCTCTAGGTAGTGTTCCTGAATGCAAGTGAATTCCTTATTCATTTTTCATTATACTTTTAACAGGGTATAATTGTGGATTAACCTCCACCGCGGTTTTCTCCCTTAACAGGTTTTCCATGCAAAAATATTGGGGTTATGTGTTTTTGATGTGTTGTGTAATTCTTGCTTTCATTGTTACTCATTAGATATGGAATTAAAGGTCAATATTTTGATTAAAGTTGCTGATTTTGTTACAACTGATTCACCCCCCTCTCAGCTGTATCTTCTTGTTTTGCCAACACATCCTCCAATGTCAAAAAAGTATGCTTCATCCCATTAGCAACAATGGTATATGTGTTCTCCTTTCCATCATGAATAGCTTATCTATCATACTTCCAAGGCCTTCCCAACAAAATATGGCATATATCTATAGGCATGATATCACACAAAAATTCATCATGATAATTTCCTATCTTCAATTTTACCAAACATTGTTCACTTACCAATATCTTATGCTCATATTGAATCCATGCTATCTGATAAGGCTTCAAGTGTTTCAATATTTTTAGCTTCAATTTGGTCACCATTTCTTCAAAAACTAGGTTCTCAAAGCTTCCAATGTCAATAATCACTCTACAAAATGTACCAACTACCTTGCATCTGGTTTAGAACAAATTCTTTCTTTGCAACGGTTCCTGCTCCATCTCACTTTGACACAATACTCTTATGTTCACCAACACTTCTCCCTCTTCCATTTTATTAGATGATCTGATATGATCCTCCTCAACCAAGGCTATTCTTTTACTATTCTCTACCTTTCTACTTGTCTCTCCTTGATTACATTCAAATGCTCTATGTCCTTCACCACACTTAAAACAAGTTCCCCTGAATTCTTTTCTCTTGTCCTCTATCATCTTTTCTATAACCCTCATTCTGATAACCACCATATCCTCCTCTCTGGTAAGAGTTTCCATCATCTCTACAGTACGAATTATCATTCTTACTGAATTCCTTATCTTTATTTTGATCTACAAAAGGTCCTCTTACTCCTCCAGTAAAAATTATTCCTCTCTGAAATCTTCCACCTCTTCCTCTCTGTCTCTGCTCATGTCTTTTATTCAACTTATCTTCTACTTTTAGGGCACATCTAATTTTAGGGCACATTGGTATGCCTCCTCCACACTCAAAAACTTGATCAAACTGATGTCATCCTGTATAGATGACTTCAATCCATTCACATATCTGGCTACTTGCTCGATCTCATCCTCCGAATATCCAGATCTAATATTCAACTTGTAGAACTCCTCAGTATACTCTGTCACACTTGACTCCTTCTACTTCAAACTATGCAACTTTCGAAACAAACTGATTTGATAGTCTGTGGGCATAAACTTCATCTTGAACTTATTCACCATCCGATCCCATGATTTTATTTTCTCCTTTCCTCTTCTTTGCCTATCTATCTACAAATATTCCCACCAAATGGATGCATGTCCTTTCAAATTTGTACAAGAAAATTTCACCTTCTTTTCTTTGGTCATACCTTCAAAATCAAAATACTTTTCCATCTCCATTATCCAATCAAGTAATTCATCTGAATCCAACTTACCAGTATAATTTGGTGGATTGAAATGTGGTTTAGTATTTACTCTGGCTAGGGCTCTTATGAACCTCTCTTCTCCTTGATCAAGTCCAAGTTGATTTTATCTTTCCCCTTCTTCCTATTCTTCTACCTCTTCATCTCTCACATCATCAACTGGTTGACCTCTCCTCTGGGTTGTTTCGACTACTTCTAATCTAGTAGCAATTCCTTTGAACATCTCCATTATAGCTGAGTCTACATTTTCATGTACTCCATTTTTTTATATAATTTCTTCTTCCCTCCATCTTTACACAAGTCCTTTGCAGCTGCAGGTCAGATCCTCAATCTGCCACCCCACAACAAATCTTCAATAGGACTTCGCAAACTCTAACGAGCTCTTACAGAATGAATCTCACTCTAATACCAATTTGGTGCAATCATGATAGGAGGGTCCTCAAAGAGAACAATCTAGATTGTGCAAAAAGAGTTACACAACAAAAGTCTTATGAATTATGGAGGAAAATGCAGATTCAAACATTCTTATTATTAGAAATGTTAGTTACAATCGGCCAGAAACATCTGGGTTTACAGATTGGTCTCGTAGGCCTAATACAACATGCTAGAAATACAATATTCCTATATGCTCCCTAATATGAGCCGAATAATTACAGACTGAAACCAATATTCATTCTAATTCTCTTTATTTTTCTTTCCTAATTATCTATTACAATGATTTATATCACATCTAAGATCTAGGATCATCCGCGTCAACCAAAGATCATTACAATCTCTGATGAAGGAAACATAACGTGTGCATGAAATAGGTCGGCCTTAAATTCAAATATCTCCTTGGCTAGTGAATAAGATGAAGTGTGAACCCAAAATTAAGGTCAAGGACACTCTATAGAATAATTTTGAACACCTCACAAGGATCCACAAGTTACATGAAGGATCCACAAGAGATCAAATTAGCCGTTAGTCTCGAAATTGCTTCGGCTCTTTATTATAGAAACTATCACTTAATCCGAAAGCAATAACTTGCCGAAAAATGATCCAATTGTTTAGAAATCTTGGAATAAGGAAAATGAACATTTCCATGATGAAAACATAGATCCACAGGGTCTGGTGAGCAAATATGATGAAATACTGAATCTTCCAACTTGAACTAAACAAGAACAAAACTGAAATGAAAATATTTTTGGTAGATGTAGGATTGCAAAGAACCGAGGATGCTCCTGCATCACACACTCCATCTCTTTGTCTCTCTCTTAGGTCTCTCTCTCTCTCCAACTCCCTCTTTTAGGTATTTATCTTTCTATCTCCCTCCCATCTCTCTCTCTCAGATATCTCCCACTTATGGTTTAGGGTTTAATGTATAACATAGAGGGTTGAGGTATTATGGTTTAAGGGTTGAGGTATTACAATTTAAGGGTTAAAGGCTGAGAGATTAAGGTTTAAGGGATAGTTTTGAGGGATTAAGGTTGAGGTTTTAATATATAGGGTAGAGGGTTGAGGGTTAATGGTTAAGGATTTAGTATTTAAGGTATAGGGTTGAGGGATTAAGGTCGAGGGTTTAATATATAGGGTAGAAGGTTAGGGAATCATGGTTTAAGGGTTGAGGGATAATGGTTGAGGTTTTAATGTATAGGGTTGAAGGATTATGGTTGAGGGATTAATGTATAAGGTAGAGAGTTGAGGGTTGATGTTTTTAGGGTTGAGGTTTGAGGGATTGAGAGTTTAAGGTTTGAGGGTTTAAGGGTAGAGGGTTGAAGGTTGAGGGTTTAAGGGTTTATGGTTGAGGGATTAAGGGTTTAAGGGTTGAGGGTTGAAGGATTAGGGTTTAACATATATGATTGAGGGATTAGGTTTGATGGTTTAATGTATAGGTTAGAGAGTATAGTGTTGAGGGTTTAAGGGTTTAGGGGTTGAGGGTTTAGGGTTGAGGGTCGAGGGTTTAGGGATAGGGATTAGGATTGAGGGATTAGGGTTTAAGGGTTTAAAGTATAGGGTTGAGGGTTTAATGTATAGGTTAGAGAGTTGAGGGATAAGGTTTTAAGGGTTGAGGGTTGATGGATTAAGGGTTTAATGTTTGAGGATTGAGGGTTTAAGGGTTGAGGTTTGAGGGATTAGGGTTTAAGGTATAGGGTTAAAAAATTAGGGTTGAGGGTTTAATTGATAGGATTGACGGTTGAGGGTTGAGGTATTAGGGTTTAAGGGTTAAGGGCCTTAAGTGCTGAGGGTTGGAGGCTGAGGGCTGAGGATCAGGGTTTAAGGATCGAGGGCTCCAGTCTTGAGGATTAGGGCTTGGCTGCATAGGGTTAAGGATCATGTGATTGATGGTTTAATGGATAGGTCGAGGCCGAGGGCCGAGGCACACAGCCTTGGCCTTGGAGGGCTGAGGCATACCACTTAAGAGCTGAACATTGGAGGCACCACAGCCATGGGGTTGAGGGCTGAGGGATTAAGGTTTGATGGACAGTGTCAGGACTAGGCTGAGGGCCTAATGCATAACAGAGGTTGGCTGGCCTAGAGTTTAAAGTACAAGGCTGATGGATTAGGTCTCGGCTGGCCTATCATAGGGTAGAGGCTCTTGAGGATTAGGCCATGGGCTGAGGATTGAGGGATTAGGCTTAAGGTTTAGGATTTAGGGATCATCATTGAGGACTAATGCATAGGTTTGGAGGAACTTATGGTTGAGGGTTTAAATGCATAGAGAGAGTTGAGGGTAAAGGGTCAGAGGCATTAAGGACTTGAGGCTCTGAGATTCTAAGTGGCAGAGGGTCAGGGCTTTAAAGGTTGAGGGCTGAGGGCTCAGGAAGGCTGAGGCTGAGGCATTGCTGACTTAAGGGTGAGGGTGCACGGGGTTGAGGGCTGAAGGATTAGGGCTTAATGCATAGGGCTGAGAGATTAGGGCTGAGAGTTTAACGACAGGGTAGAGAACTGAGGGTCATGGGCTAAGATCTAAGGGCTGAGGATCGAGGGATCATGGGGCTTAAGGTTTGAGGGCTGAGGGTTTAAGGGCTGAGGGCTGATGATTATGGTTTAAGGGTTGAGCCGCTTAAGGCTCTGATGGTTGAGGGTTGAGGGATTAAGGTTGAAGGGTTGAGGATTTAAGGTTTGAGATTTGAGGGTTAGGATTTAAGGTATAGTGTTGATGAATTAGTGTTGAGGGTTTAATGTATAGGGTTGATGGTTGAGGTACTAGGGTTTAAGGGTTAAGGGTTTAAGGTTTAAGGTTTGAGGGATTAGGGTTTAAGGTATAGGATTAAGGGATTAGGGTTTATGGTTTATTGTATAGGGTTGAAGGTTGAGGTATTACACCCCATGGGCTGAGGGTTTACAAGGCTGTAGGACTGAGGGATTAAGGCTGATAAACTAGGCTGGATGGTTTAACTGATAGGTAGAGGGTTGAGAGTTGAGGCATTATAGCTCTTAAGTGTTGAGGGTTAGGGTTAAGGGTTGAGGGGTTGAGGGGGTTGAGGGTTGAGGGATTAAGGTGAATGATTGAGGGTTTGAGGGTTGAGGGTTTAAGGTTTGAGGGATTAGGTTTTAAGGTATAGGGTTGAGGGTTTAATGTATAGGGTAGAGGGTAGAGGGTTGAGGTATTACAATTTAAGGGTTGAGGGCTTAAGGTTTGAGGATTGAGGGATTAAGGTTGAGAAATTAGGGTAGAGGGTTTAATTGATAGGGTAGAGGGTTAAGGGTTGAGGGTTGAGTATTAGGGTTTAAGGGTTGAAGGTTTAAGTGTTGAGGGTTGGAGGTTGAGGGTTTAAGGGTTGAGGTTTGAGGTATTAGGGTTAAAGGGTTGAGGCTTTAAAGTTTTAGGTTTGAGGGATTATGGTTTAAGGTATAGGGTTGAGGGTTTAATGTATAGGGTAGAGGGTTGTGGGTTGAGGGTTGAGGGTTGAGGTATTATAGTTTAAGGGTTGAGGGTTTAAGGTTTGAGTATTGAAGGATTAAGGTTGTGAAATTAGAGTTGAGGGTTTAATTGATATAGTAGAGGGTTAATGGTTGAGGGTTGAGGTATTAGGGTTTAAGGATTGAGATTTGGTTGAGGGATTAGGGATTAAGGTATAGGGTTGAGCAATTAGGGTTGATGGTTTAATTGATAGGGTAGAGTGTTGAGGGTTGAGGTATTACGATTTAAGGGTTGAGGTTTAAGGTTTGAGGTTTGAGGGATTAGGGTTTAAGGTATAGGGTAGAGGGATTAGGGTATAGGGTTGAGGGTTGATGGTTGAGGTATTATGATTTAAGGGTTGAGGGTTTGAAGTTTTAGGTTTGAGAGATTAGGGTTTAAGGTATGGGATTGAGGGGTTATAGTTAAGGGTTTAATTGATAGAGTAGAGGGTTGAGGTATTAGGGTTTAAGGGTTGAGGGTTTAAGTGTTGAGGGTAGATGGATTAAGGTTTAAGGGATATTGATGAGGGATTATGGTTGAGGGTTATGATCACATATCTCTAAAGATCCCTATTAGATCCCACTTTTACATTTTTCATCCCCTAGATGCTTAAAACACTCTCCCAAGGCTATAACCTATGATCTTCTATCACAAATCATGACATATTATTTATTTGTAATTTTAATCCTTCTTGATTCAAGTATTCAAAGTATCATAATTTATATTTTTAATTGGAATTTTTTCTTTAAATTCAAGTCCTAACAATGTATCACCTTTTGGCACTCCCTTTGGGAACCCAGACAAACCACTTTGTGAACGCTTTAACTGCTTATCATGGGTTGAAGGTTGCTTAGTCTAAAGGATTCAGTAAGGTTTGGATCGAGGGTGACTCTCTAAATGTTATTAACAACCTTAAGAAATCCACACCCCCTTTGTGGATGGTTGAATCTCTCATTTTTGATGTTGTGGAAATCTTGAACTCCTTTGATGAATGCTACATTTCTCATATCTTTAGAGAGGGAAATTGTCTTGTTGACTTCTTTGCTAGCATTGGGGTTAAGGAACATAAGATATGGGAAGGGAACGAACCCCTCCCCATCAAAGCCCAAGTAAGTTTAAATCATGATTTACAAACATGTTAAGGAGGGGTCTCTTTCATCATCTCCTTATTTCACATGAGCTTGTTCAAGTGGCAGAGTATTTCTTGGTGTGATCTCGATTCAGATTTGGTCTTGTGTTTTGTTGATTTGAATATCTTTCGTAAAGGGTAGCCTTCTAGATTAATTATTACCCCCTACCACCTTACCTCTCCCACATGGATTGTGGGTATCTCTAAGGCTTTATTCTCGAGGCTTCTTCTTATTATCTATAATTTTCTCACTTGCTTTTGTGGTTTTTGGTAACTGTGATCATGGGTGGTGACCAAAACAAAGTCAAACCCTTCTCTTGTGACACTTCAAAGACCAATACAAAAGTTTGGGAAAGGTTACAGTTCAGAGGTGTTATGCCATACATAGAGAGACTCCATGGGCATGAGCCTAAGGAAACTGAGGCTTTTGTTCAGGGTTGGAAAAATAGGGTTTTGAAGCTTGGTGGGACTGAGTTAAATATAATTGCAGACCTAATTGTTGGAATTACGGGTCTTTCTACTGAGGGCAGGAAATTTTACAGAGATAAAAAGGATTTGAATTCTATGTTGTGAATTTTATTCAAGGATGATGAAATGAATATATTAGAGAGGGATAAATGTGGGGGTTAGTATCGCAACTCTATTAAGGAAATTTGGGACAATGTTGCTAAAGAAACCATGAGGTAATTTACACTCGATGGATGTTTCTAAATTTTATCTGGTTATCATTTTATTCTTCTCAACCATTTCAAGCATCAAAAAAAGGTCTCCATTCCCTATTATTTTCTTGCTTCCATAGAATGTGGTATTAGAGATCATAGGCATAATCCCAAGAACCTTGTTCTTCATGTGTGACTTATCCTCCTTATTTTTGAATATGTTAAGTCATATATTGTTCTTGAACAACCTAAGAGGGTTTCTAGGGGTCGAAAGAAGAAGCTTGATTTGGATTATGAAACTGGGTTTGATTTGGGTTCTGCTGATGAGGAATATGAGCTTGGTTTGGATGCCTCCATGGAAGTGTATTTAGAGCTTCCTAATCCTGACGAAAAGAGTGTTAAGAAAGGTAAAAGGCCTAAAACCTCAATCTCTAATAATTATGAAATGGGTAGTGAAGAGGTGGCTATTTGTAAGTCCCTAGGTGCAAAAATTATGAAAGGTGATTCCTCTAGTCTAAAGAAAGGGAAGAAAATGATCATTGCGGACAATAATGGGAAACCCCCATTGTCTGGTTCAAAGAGGAAGATTGGTTTGAAGGGTAGAAGCACCCAAAAGAAGATTAAGCATAACAACAATCTCAACCAAGATGATTCTGGTGCCAATTCCCATTTAGTTGAGCCTCTAAAGGATATCAATGGTTAGGACAATGTGGTTTTGCAGGAATAGGGTTTGAAGGTGTAGGATAAAGGGAGGAGTGTGGCTGAAGAAATTGAAATCTCTCTTCACAAGATTAAGGTGTCAATTGCTAGACAGAAAGGGAAGGACATTCTTGAAAGTAAAAATCCTAGCATGGATTCCCTGGAGGACTGGGAAGATGATAGAGATGTATTCAACTAAAATAGGGAGGAGTTACCCAATGTGTTGGGGTTGGAAAAAGATGACACTTTAACTCTTTTCAGACTTTTTAAGTGGGATTTCAGCGAATTTAATCTCACCAATGTGAAGTTCCATGGTCTGGTTATTAAATCTGGGGAGTCCTCTAATCCTTTAGAACCTTCTTTGCAGGTTCAAATCAATCAACTTTTTGATGCAATGAAAATTGTTACTAATGAGATGTTGAAGCTGAAACAAGTTTTTGAAATGAGGATTGTGGCTCTTGAAGAAAATATAGAACATTGATATCAAAAATTGGACAAGGTTGTGGATGTTAGCAAGTCCATCATGAAAAATGAAGCTAAGGGTCTATGATTTCTCAATGAGAAGGTGAGGCAGTGGATGGACAAAGCGTCAGGTGGGAAGGATGTTGCTGGTAATGTGGCTGACCTTCCAAGTGTTTTGATTAAAGAGGTAAGTGATAAGGGTCCCTATACTAGGACACATAACAAAACTAAAATAAATGTTGGGATTCCTACCAAGGAGATCACTAAGGTGATGGAAGTGCACTAGCAGATTATTGATAGTGATATGGAGGTGACTGATATTTTAAAGAATCTAAAGTCTTTTTTGTTTTTTCTCCTCCTTTTTGGTAGTTTTTTTGCTTTTGGTTTGTTTCTTGCTGACTTCTTTACTAATTTTCATGCCTTTCTTTTTATGCAACATTATTTTTTGTAAAGGTTTTTGGGGCCCCTTCAAATCCCATTTTACCTCTAATCAAAATCAATGTATCACCTTTACTTATATCCAAGTGTAGGTGAATGGTGTGTTCTTTTTTTTTGCTTGTTCTCTTGGCTTACTAGTTAGCTCGGTCACTTTGTAGGAAAATTGTGAGGAAGAGCATGCTTACATGTATCAGGAGACAATTGATGATAATTTCTCACTCTTGGTGATGTTGGCGGAAAACTTAAATATAAAAAACTCCTCTCAGCCTCTTTATCCTTCTCTGCATCTTCATCTCTCTTGAAATAGTCTTACACTCTTCTCTACCTCTTAATCCCAATCTTCTCTCTCCTCTTTGTAGGTCTCTATTTACGGTCAAGGCTTACATAATGATTTTTTTTCTATATAGCACATTTGGTGCTCACCAAAGTGCATGCAACATTTCAATCGTCCGATGTAGTAAAAAATTCTAAATTAACACCTTGCGAGTAAATAAATTAGGTAACAAGTCATTTCAATAATTGTTTTCTTTCTTTATTGAGAATATATGAACTAGATGCCATATCAAATTACAATAAAAGTTTCCATTCCATTACAATAACTTCACAAGTCACAATAATACAAGAATACATATATTTACATAGATAGCTCCAATGAGCTTTAGAACAAATAGTTGTTTAAGATGGTCCAAGATCCTTCCTTTCAAATCTTGGTTCTTTTTTCGCTTGGTATGGAGGAGAAGCATCACTAAAGCACTTTTCTACAAACCAAAGACTCATAATGTGGTCCCCTGCACATATATCATTTGATAGATGGCCCTTCCCTTCGATGAAGAGATAGGTAGAGTAACCGATAACAACAACCAACTAAGCATATTGTTGTGTCCTATATAACTAGAACTTGTAATCCCACAATCTCTATCTAGCATGTAATATTGGATCACGGTGAACTAACAATATGGTCTCGGTAGTCACACAATCTAGAGTGAAGTCTCGAACATTCACACTACTTTGGCCAAAGATTTCTCATTCAGTACTTTAAATGAAGTCATCTATCACATACACTACTCAGGGTCGATTTGACTTAAGGCTATATTAATCTACACATAGGTATTTCCTTCAATGGATAGTCCATCATCTCAGAGATAACCTATCACCATATTAATTTACTTGGAATAAACCTACTTTACTAGTAAGTACACAAGCTAGGAATTTACTTCAATGGATATTCCATCATCCCAGAGATAACCTATGTACTTGGAATAACCCTAATTAAAAGTAATTAAACAAACTCCCTCCCATACTGGATTATCTATACTAGGAGTAAAAACAAGCTTTCCTAGTTAATTCAATAACTTAGCTAAGTGTACCATATGTGCCTCTCGTGTTCAACCATACCTAGTATATAATACTTATGATAAACCCCCATCTCCTACTATGGAGTACTTAAAAACACATTATGAAAACAATATAAAAGCTCCCATTTCTATTTCAAAACACTCTAATTTATCTAATGCACATACTGGGAAAGGAATCTAAACCATGCATTAATCCTCTCAAGAATATCTTCATCACAAACTGGATAGAACTCAATCCCTTTCTCTCTCATAAGTAAAATAAAGTATGGATGGAAATAAATTAGAAATATGAATTGTAAAAGATGTGTAATCTTGTGGAAGAATGTGTCCCTCCCAAATGAAATGGCTTAGCGATTTATAGAGCAAATTGGTAGCCTCATAGCCTATAGTTTAGGCATGCCAATGGAAAACAAGCTCCATGCAAAGTGGTAGAGTTCCTATTTTTTTTGAAAAATATGTGGTATGTCTTGTGCTATCATTGTTCTATGCTTCTATGCATGGGGTTAGGCCTTATGGTTTTAGGTTATAAACCCTCTCTTCAAAATTTGTATTGACATCAGTGATGAATGTTATAATCCTTTGTTGACATGTGTACCCGATTACCAATCATTTAAGTTGTGTCTTAAGCCATTAAAATCTTCTCCATATCGGCCCCTTGGGTTAGCTTTATCAGTCACCATATGCAGAGTACTCATTTGAATATAACCATGGTTAGGAAAAATATTTCATGTTTAAAACTTAGGTTTTAAAGTCTTCATCCTTAAGGGTTAAGTCTTGTCGACCTAGTGGTGGCCCCATTTTAAGAACTAACTATTTTGGCATGTGCAAAAATGAAGGTTTATGATAGTCATTTGATCGTTGAGAAAGGATATCGACCATTCCTCGCACACTCGTTCCACTTTATTGCACAATACTTTATTCACATGAGTTAGTAGGCTTAAGCCATGTGTCTTGTGGGCTCGACATTCTATTGAAGACTGCAAGTGGTATCACAAGGAATCAACGATGATCAATGAAACACATGGTAGCATCCTCACCACTCACCACTAGCCCGTGCTTGTTTATTTTTATTAAAATAAATAAACAACCTAGCGGGCAGTTGCCATTTGTCATCACAAGTGGTGAGCCTAGCGTTTCTAAGTGGTTGGAAAGCAAGGGTTTGAAGGTGATCAACAATAGGTTTCACCATATGTGTTATCATCTGAGTTGTTCCTCATGTGCTCATCCATACTATTTACTAGGGTGAAGAAGTCACATGGGCAAGCGGGCGTAGTGATACATGTAACCGCTTTGTGGTGGGCCATATATCGATTGCAAGTAGCAAATGCTACCAAAAAAAATCTATGGTAATTACGAAGCAACGTGGCCCAATCTCCACCATTCCCCACCACCCCATTGGCTTTTACTTTAATGCTTATTAATGGGAGTGGGCTAGCAGGCACGATGACATCTGTCACTCTAATTGAGGGACCCGCCGGGTCTTAATGAAGACATGTACTCTTGTAAGGTCTTAGAACAATGGTTGATGGTAGGTGATGTGGACTATCTTGAACAATCCCCACCATCCCATGAGGGCCCCATTTGTTCCTCCCATTTTTAATAGGCAAGCGAGCGATTGTCGTGTGGACTACTTCAAGGGGTCAGATAAACTTTAGCAGAGAAGAAATTCTGCTCAAATTTGGCTGAAAAATGCATTGAAGTTTAGAGTGTCGCCAAGTATTAAACCAAGTCCTTGGTACACATTCAAGATTTGGGAGATGCTTGTAGTTGCGGTCATCATTTCTATCAAGCATTGGTACACGTGGGATAAAGAAGGTTTCACAGAGTACAAGTTTATATTATGAGGATTGATCATGATCACTTCTCACTATTTTATGGTGGTGATTTGTGAGAAAATTAATTCCCACGAGTGAATGGGTAAATGTGACACAAAATGTTTTATCAGGTGCGAAGTATGTGATTAATTATGCAGATAGAATGAGTGTTTATCCACTTGGGACATCTGATTAGGAAAAAGTATCAAATGCATGTAAACTTAATTTTTTCATAATTAACCATTTTGGTTAATTGCCTATTGATTTGCTACGATGTGTGATCAATTGCTCAGATTCAAAATCCAAATATTTGGTTGATGGATCTCTTGTGCAAGCTCCTTTGGAACATTAATGAATACATGCTGCAACTGGCCTATTCATTGGTGACTCCTTTCTTGTTATTCTGACCATAATTGAGAGTCTAGGAGTGAGCGCATGAGGTTCTCTAAGTTGTTGCAGAGTTTGAGCTTGTTGTTTTACGTGGGATGGTAGTCTTTCTATGAATTGTTCCATCAATAATGGGTAAGGTGAGTGTTTCTATCAGCTCAGTGCGTAGGTCCAAGAGACTTCTTGAGTCTCAAAATGTTGAGCCCAAAGAGGAGAAGAATGTGCCTGAGGTTCCTGTAACACCAAAGAAGAAGGTAAGAGCTGAAAGGAAATTTGTACGCGCTACTCTCAAGCGTGCATATCATCTAAGGAGCCGAATTGTATTTGAGGAGTTGGTCAAAGGAAAGGAAAAGAAGGTTGAAAGGCCTGAGAGGGAGGCTGCAAGGAAAAACAATTATCATCGAGCTTTTATGGGATGGCATCAATCTACCATCGAAGTTTCAGATGATCCATCTGGTAGTGGAGATGAAACTAACTCTAGCTACCGCTAGTATCTCATGGTCATAAGTAAGTTGAGTGACTTTGAGGATGAGGTGGTGATGGACACTCCAATTTCAATAAGGACACTGAGTGGGTGCTCTTAATCTGCTGACTAGGAAGAAGATCACCCTGCTCCCCTCCTGAGCTGATGCTTAGGTGTTTTATCGTGTTGACATGTTTCTTTCAGCTGGTGTGTGTGATCTAGGTTCTAGTTGTTTTCTACCTTTTTGTGTTGATGGTGAATTTTGGGGGTTGACACAAACATACAAATTTTGATGTTGTGATGTGGTGCCTTTTGGAAGGCTAGTGGGCTTCCCCGATAAATAGTTTTATTAATATTTTTGTCTCCCCTATGCTGCAAATGATGATTTACAACTATCTAGGGAATAATTTGAAGTTTGGTGAAATTTAAGTAAATGTCACTATAATTTAGCCTGATTCTTATTGCTCCCTTACTTTATAAAAGGGGTTCAAGTCTAATTACAAGGGTTGAATTCTAAGTCTTAGAATGGTTTAAGTGAATAGCTATGTATAGGAAGAAATATATAGTATAATGTTGATAGATAGAACAGTAAGAGGTCAAGGGTATAAGTGAACTATGTAGTAATCTTAGAATAGTTTTATGCAAGATTCAAAAATGAATGAAAAATATCAAGTTCTTATATGTATACTCTCTTATATATTTTCTCTTGCAAGTTATGAATGAAACGGTTAATGATATTCTAATTCATTTTCAATTGTTTTGGTTGATAGTATGGATTTGTTTTGGTTTCAATTCAATGAGTTGATTAAATGATAAAGTAAAATCATAAACCTATATGGAGGAGTATAGGATTTGGTAAGAAGTTATGTACAAAATATAGTGAGTTGCAGGCTACAATGTGGTATGATAGTAGTCCAAAATCTCTAAATTAATGGCTTATGTATTATTGATTATTGCATAATTTGACTCGATTGTCCAATAGACAAATCACTGGTCTATTTATTAAGCATAATTTAGACAAACCAACTAGCAATGTACCTGACTAGAGATTTGGAATGAGAACAAATAGGTCATTTAAAATTCTTTCAGTTATAGTGTGTAACAATGAATGTCCTCTCAATTCCTAGCATTAAGTAGTAATTTGTCCAGAGACTAGCCAAACCTTTGGTGGAGAATTCTTAGTTATAATCAAATAGGAATTTATCTATGTATAAAATCACTCTTAAGAACCAAATATCTCTTAAGTGTGATAAGGAATACAATCTTGGATTTCACAGAGCCCAAAGAGTAGGAGTAAGGGCCTGTAAATCCTTACTCATTAGTTGGCCACTAACTTTGATAGTTATTGAGCATAGAGTTGGCAACCTTTTAGAGGATTTCAAGGTTCGTGTGGTTCCCTATAAAAATAACCAGCAAAATGGAAAGGAGAACTTTGAGAAAAATCTAATAGAAGATCATCCAGCCTTAAGAGTCATTGAAGTATCAAAATAGTTTGTAACTAGAGTTTGACAATTGTGGAATCCTATTTTGCCCATCTGAGTCACCAAAAAAATGGTGACTCCACTAGGGAGAACTTTGAGAAATATATAAATACATGAATCCTAGTTGCAGACTATTATAGAGTCAAGAAGTTGGTGAATCTAAACATCTAATTTAGATATTTAGAAGTTTTCAGACTTGGAAGTGATTTTGTTGCAGAAAATTTCAAAGAATTTTTATGGCTTTTCTGTTGGAGGAGACCTGGAAGGAAATCTATCATCAAAAGAGCTTCATATTCCTTGAGGTTCAATCCTCTATGAAAGGTGGTTGCAACTCTGTCTAAAGAACCTATTGAAAGATGTGAAGAAAGTTTTATACCTGCAAAGATTTTCCATCAAGGAGAAAGGTTGCTAGATGCCACAAGTTTCTAGGTATTCTCATAATCTAGAGAAAAGTTGTCATGAAAAAGCAGTTTTATGAGAATTTTTCAAGACTTGAAGATAATAAAGGATTCCCTATTAAATAAAATTGCATTAAGAAAGGGAATATTAGTAGTCCACTTCATACTTCCAAAGTGTAATATATAATATTTGTAATGATTTTAGAAGTATGTTTGTTTTTGAATTATGCCTCTGAGAAATTTTTAAGACAAGAAGGTTTAACCTATATCTTAGGATTATGGTTAAATTAGTGAATGAGGTAGCTATTTAAAGATTGATAATAACTGGATAGTGAACATAAGAAGGTTTCCCTTGTGATATAGCAAGTAAAGTTTGCAGGGCAATTAGGTTTTACCACACCCTCAAATGGATTTTGTTATTGAAAGGTATATGCCATTGGCTTTTAGTGGTATTAAGGGTTTCCCTAACCTAATTCCTAAAAATGTTAGGAATTTTTTTCCCAAATTCACAAGGAATTTTTTTTCCCAAATTCACAAGGAAAAGTTTAGAATTGGCCTCTAAACATTTGCAAACATTTGTGGATGTGATGGGGGATTAAGACGTAAACCATGAGGATATTATCATGAAACTTTTTGTTCAATCTTTAAAGGATGATGCTAGAAATTGGTTCTCAGTTTTACTTGCTTGTTCTATATTTTCATGGAATCATTTTTTGGAAGCCTTTGTAGAAAAATTTAGTGAAAGGGTAAACCCAAATGTGGTAAGAAAAAATTTCATGGAAATCCATAGAAATAATGATGAGTTGGTTCCTGCTTTCAACCTTAGATTCTCACAGACAATAAGGGATATTCTAGAAAGTATAAAAAGAAATAATGCTGAGTGTTTGTTTGTGTATCTTGGTGCATTTGATAGTAAGATGAGTTATTGGTTGAGAGATAAGGAACCCACAACATTACACTAGGCATATCAAATTGCTATGGATATTGAAAATAATATGAAATATTCAATGATGAAAGGATATAAGGTTGCAAGTATTGATGGACTTAATACACCTATTGCGAATGGAGAAGACAATATAAGTGATTGTAAAGAAAGGAATAACTCTACTACTTTGATTTCTGAGTCATCACAACATGCAAATCATAGTAAGCTTCAAGATGAATATCAACCAAATTGGAGTAAAATTGATCAAATATCTTTCATTAAGAACTTGTATGAAATAAAAAGACACAATTAAAGAAGAGTTTCCCTATGATTTGTTCTCATGATTATTGGATGCTTTGTTAGAGGTTCCTAAGATAAATGAACATTGATAAGGTTTATCATCCATATATAAATGAACAAATGATATGGGATGCAAACATGCAATATAATGAGGATATGCAACCAATGAAGCATATTAATTGTGTGAATAATGAACAATCTGAAGATAAAAATGTATGTGTTCAGTGGGTTAATCTTGAACATAGAGCTAAAAATAATGAAGGGGTAGATGAATTTGTTTATCTCCCTATTGATTATGATTGTTTGTATGAATAAAAAATGGAAATGTCTGCTATAAATGAAAAATATGATGATATACTCATGGATGAAAGAAGATTTTTAAATGATTAGAATACACATCATGACAATTATATGGAATTGGAATCAACATAATTACCAATTGATAATGTTGAGGAGTTTTTTGGTCTACTTGATATTGCACATGGATTTACCTTTGTGCATGAATGTCTCTTTGATGATCCCATGAGTACTTATTGGTTTGGTCCTATTCCTGAGGTATTTCTCTTCGAACTGAATGATTATCAAGGGAATGAGTCAGAGTATGTTACTGAACCTAAGATGAATGAATTTACCTAGTTATGGGATGTTACAAATGCATATGGCCCCTACTCCCATGATACTAATGAGTGTTGTGATGTAGTATAGTTCAGGGATGTTCATGAGTATGCTTATTTCCTTTGATCCATTCGTGGGTTGTTTATAGGGTGCACAACAAAGTGTTTATGAAGGCTTTCAGTTTGAGATGCAAACTAAATATAAGCTCAAAGTTTTTGATGTTGTTAACCAAGTTGATTATGAGCGTTTCACTTTTCCAATCCAAACAGACATGGTTGATTGTGTCAATCACAATGAAGTTAATTCTTGGGAAATGCCTAGTACAACTATTGAGCAATTGTAGACAATAGAGGATAAATTTTTTGATAGAGGTAAAAGTTGGCCTTAAGTTTTGGGGGCCTGGGGCCACCAATTTGAGGAGTGAAGCCTACAAAATTGATGAAAGAAGGCTTCTTATACTCCATGAGATGTGCACTATATTGGCTTGTAATTAGTCTTGTACATTGGTCTTGTATGTTTACTTTTTGTTGTGTATGTTTGCCTTTTCCAGACAAACTCTTGGGTTTTTGTATTTTTGTTTTGGTTTGCTTCACCTTGAGATCTGGTTTCTCACCATACCCACCGAGGGTATGCATCCCCGAGCATGAGCCACTAGTAGAGTTCCCAAAAATTATGAAAAATATGTGGTATGTCTTTCCCTGTCATCATTCTATGCTTTTGTGCCTAGGGTTAGGCCTTAGGGTTTTAGGTTATAAAACATCCCTTCAAAATTTGTATTGACATCAACGATGAACATTATAATCCTTTGTTGACTTGTGTTCCTGGTTATCGGTCACTTAAATTGCATCTTGAGCCATTAAAATCATTCTCCATACCATCCCCTTGGGTTAGCTTTATCAGTCACCATATGTAAAATACTCATTTTAATATTCTGAGGATTGATCATGATTGCAGCTGGTTGATGGCTCTCCTGTGTGAGCTCCCTTGGAAAATTAATGAATGCATGTTGCAATTAGCCTATTTATTGGTGACTCCTTGCTTGTTATTCTCACCATTTTTTGTATATGATAATTGAAAGTCTCATAGTGAGTGTACGAGGTTCTCTAAGTTGTTGCAAATTTTGAGCTTGTTGTTTTATGTGGGAGGGTAGTCTTTTTGTGAATTGTTCCATCAATAATGGGTAAGGTGAGAATTTCTATTAGCCCAATGTGTAGGTCCAGGAGACTTCTTGAGTCTAAAAATGATGAGCCTAAAGAGGAGCAGAGTATGCATGAGGTTCCTATAGCACTAAAGAAGAAGGTAAGAGCTGAAAGGAAGTATGAACACGCTACTCTCAAGCGTGTATATTATCTAAGGAGCCAAATTGTATCCGAGGATTTGGTCAAAGGCAAGAAAAAGAAGGTTGAAAGGCCTGAGAGAGGCTGGAAGGAAAAACAAGTATCACCGAGCTTTTATGGGATGGAATCAATCTCCCATCGAAGTTTCAGATGATCGTTCTGGTAGTGGAGATGAAATTGGCTCTAGCTACCACCAGTATCTCATGGTCATGAGTAAGTTAACTGACTCTGAGGATGAGGTGGTGATGGAAACTCAAATTTCAATAATAATACTGAGTGGGTGCTCTTATTCTACTAACTACGAAAAAGAGCACCCCTCTCCCATCCTGAGTTGATGCTCATGTGTTTTATCCTTTATGCGGACATGTTTCTTTAGGTTGGTGTGTGTGATCTAGGTTCTAGTTGTTTTCTTCCTTTTTGTGTTGATGGTGACTTCTGGGGGTCGGCATGAACACACAAATTTTGATGTTGTGATGTGGCACCTTTTGGAAGGCTAGTGGGCTTCCCCGATAAACAATTTTTTGATATTTTGCTCTCCCCTGTGCTGCAAATGATGATTTACAATTGCCTATGGAATATTTTGAAGTCTGGTGAAATTAAAGTAAATGTCACTATAATTTAGCCCAATGCTTGTTGCTCCCTTACTCTATAAAAGGGATTTCAAGGCTAATTACAAGGATCAACTTCTAAGTCTTAGAATGGTCTAGGTGAATAGCTATGTACATGAAGAAATATACAATATAATGTTGATAGATAGAACAATAAAAGGTCGAGGGTATAAGTAAACTATGTAGTAATCTTAAAATAGTTTTATGCAAGCTTCATAAATGAATGAAAAATATCAAGTTCTTATATGTATACTCTCTTATATATTTTCTCCTGCAAGTTATGAATGAAAAGGTTAATGATCTTCTAATTCATCTTCAATTGTTTTGGTTGATAGTATGGATTTTTTTCGGATTCAATTCAATGAGTTTATTAAATTATAAAGTAAAATCATAAACCTATATGGAGGAGTATAAGATTTGGTAAGAAGTTATGTATAGAATAGAGTGAGTTGCATGGTACAATGTGGTATGATAGTATTCCAAAATCTCTTAATGAATGACTTGTGTATTACTGATTATTACATAATTTGACTTCGTTACCCAATAGACAAAGCACTGGTCTATTTATTAAGCATACTTTAGAAAAACTAGCTAGCAATGTACCTGACTAGAGATTTGGAATGAGAAGAAATAACTCATTTAAAATTCTTTTAGTTATAGTGGGTAAAAATGAATGTCCTCTCAATTCCTAGCACTAAGTAGTAATTTTTCCAGAGACTAGCCAAACCTTTGGTGGATGATGCTTAGTTGTACTCAAATAGGAATTTATCTATGTATAAAACCACTCATAAGAACCAAATATCTCTTAAGTGTGATAAAAAATACTTGTTAGTTGGCCACTAACTTTGACAGTTCTCAAGCATAAGGGTTGTCCACCTTTTAGAGGACTTCAAGGTTCATGTGGTTCCCTATAAAAACAAACAACAAAAAGAAACACATGAAACACAACAAAAAGGTGGTGACTTCCTAGCTTAATACTTAGCATAATCACCTATAGGTCAAGTTTGTTATTGACAACAATCTAAAGACATTCAATCTGCATATGCTTTATGTGTAGTGTTTTTATCCCATCTAAAAATGCAAGAAATAAAATCGAGCAAGAGATAAAAACCAAAGACAACACTTAAGATTGGGCTAAATATGAAACTCAAACTTAAAATGACAATAAAACCAATTTTTACCTTGTTTGAGCTTGATGGATTTGTTGTCCCTCGTTGATGGCTTGATATGTGTTCTCCTAGATCAATTTCGGTACCATAACAACTTCATTTTTGTTTGATTTGGATGCAAGATGGCTATGGTTGCAAGGATTTGGTTATGGTGATTGTGTGAGAGGTTGAGTGTGCATGATATGGTTGAATGTGATGAATTGTGGTTTCCTATCATTAGAGTGCAAAAATGGCTAAGTGTTATTCATTTAGCAAGGGATATTGGAATGGATGGCCAAGATTGATTCTTGGAAGAGGATCAAAGGTTGAGATCAACAGTTGACCAAAGGAATTAAAAATCCATTTTTAATGTGCATGGAAATGATAAAAGTTATTAAAATCTCTTAAAAAGGACCTTGGGAAGACAAAAATGAATTAAAAATTCCTTGGGGGATGGGGAGAGTTGACCAAGGGTAGGTTAGGATAGTTAATCATTGATTAGGTTGTGTAAGTGAGGGAGTAGCAAATGATTAGGTGGGTAATGAGGATTAATGATCCACTTGCATATTATGGAGGATGTGACACCTCACTAATCAAGGATTAAGAATGCACACATCCTTAATCTAGGACTATGCAAATTAATCAAGATTAGAAAAAGGTTATGGGGGATGTGACATGAGGGGAATTAAATAAGTGTATTATTTATTTAATTTTTGGAGGAAAGGGATAAGTGATGGGAGCAAATAATTAAAAGTAATTATTTACTTTAGGCTAGGATTTAAAGATGATAGAAGAAATAAATTAGGATGAATGGATATGGGATAATGAATATTAATTAAATAATAGGGTATTATTTAATTAATATAGAGGATATGACATTGGTTGAATTAGGGGTAAATTGGCCAAATGAAAGTGGTTAATTTTTAGTGTCTACATTTTCCCCCTCTTTGAGATGGTGTTACGAAGTAGCATCATTTCAAAGAAAATGAAAACATAACACCTGGAAGAGTTGGTTAGATTACGGAAGATGCCCCAGTCATCCAAAGGAGTGATTAGGAGGAAAGATGATGGGAACAAAGATGGAGATTAGGGATTAAGGATACCCCCTCAAGAGGATATGCAGGTTCAAGAGAACATGGGTGTGCTCTTGAAATGGACAAGATGATGCAAGGGTAGATGGGGAAGATGATAGGAGATGATAGATAAAAGAGAGAACGAGAGAGATGAAGAGATAACAAAAAGCACAAATGGATTCAAGGAAAAATATGATGTTGCCCCGGTCAAGCTATAAGCCAAGATGAATTGATGATGGATGGAGTGTTGTTTATGAGGGTACAATATATCCTAAAACAACACAAGGATAGGGAATGATACATCCTGATGATGATGATGAGAGTGTTGTTGATGAGGGAAGGATACATCCCGATACATGATGATGATGATGATGATGATGAGTGGATCAAGGCTTGCAAAAAGGTGGGGAAAAAGACCAAGGATGTGATTAGATGATTTGTGCTAGATTGGATGGATTAGGATTGGATTGAGATGTGAGATTATTGAAATGAATGAAAATAATGGAAGAAAAGATGCTTAGAATAAGAAATCTATGTTATCCTAAGCAGATTGAAAATATGATGATATGATGAGGATGAAGATAGTGGAGTGATAAAAAAGATAAGATAAATAGATGAGGGAGAGTGATGGAGGGTGAATGGATAGTAACCAAATCAAGCAAGTTAACTGTGATGTGTTATGTTGCCATGTAATGAGAACTTAATTTGATATAGCATGAGATGTTATGCACTAGGGTATGAGCAACCAAGGTGACATCGTATCACATGCATAGGATTGACACAACAAACAAAAGGTTAGTCCAACATCCCAAAGTCACAAGGTCTTTGGTTGGGCCTGATGTTGGGATAACCAAAAACACAAAGGATGCCCCAATGTAATGCAATACCACATGGATCTTGGTGGGTACTATGTGGGACAACCAAGAAGACAAGGGCAAAGAAAAGATCAAGATATGTCCCTGTGTCTACCGATCAAAGCACACGATGATATGATAGATCATGGCGACCCTGACGAGGTATAATAGGAAGCTCAAATGATAAAAAAATCCAAAAACAAAAAAAGATCACAATAAATCTCAAATGTCCTTTTCCACAGGATCGAAAGGGTGGATGGGTTTGATGTGGTCTGATGTAGGAAGGATGCATCCTGTTAAGACCAAAGATCGAAACTAAACTAGATGATCGACATGACGCAAGATACTTGAAACCTGATTGGACCTCATCACAACAATGGATTTTGTTGGTTAGGAACCAGCTACAGAGGGACATACTTGACGACGTGGAATGACACCAAAACACATCCTAAAGACCTAGGGGCTCAGGGGCTGATCAAAGATTATCCTTGCCTATGTGAAAGTGTAGAGCCCTTGTAGTTCAACCAAAAAACAAATGATAGACAATGGACAAGGGATGATGAGATGACCATGATAAGTAGATATAATGATGTCATCGATACAATGAGACAAGATAGACCTGGTGGAAAGGATAGTAGTGATCGCATGAAGCTCAGGGATGGGATAGTTATCCAAATCATCAAAATATGAATGGGGATGATGGTATGATGGATAGATGAGTAATGAAGAGTGATAGGAGGTTAGAAAGATGTTATAAATAGATAAGAGTGATGATAGTGAGATGAATGGAATTGAGGGGAATGGGGGTAGCCTATAGCTAGATACCAATTACAAGGGATTATGAGATGGAATGAAAATAAAGATAAATGGATGGATTGATAAGGATGGGGGATGGAAGGGATGATATGATGGATGAATATGAAGATAATGATGTGGAGATGAAAAGGATTTTCTGTTGGATGGATAGGGAGACAAGGATTTGGATATGGAAAAGATTATTGGATGGATAGATGGGAAGGTAAGGATTTGGAAGATGGAGGGGATTTTTGTTTTGGATGGATGGATGGGAAGATAACAATTTGGATATAGAAAAGATTATTGGATGGATAGATGGGAAGGGATTTTTGGATAGATGGATGGGGAGATGGAAGGGATTTTTCTCTTGGATGAATAGGGAGATAAGGATTTGGATATGGAAAAGGTTATTGGATGGATAGATGGGAAGGTAAGGATTTGGAAGATGGAAGGGATTTTTGTTTTGGATGGATGGATGGGAAGATAGGGATTTGGAGATGGAAGGGATTTTTTTTTGGAAAGATGGATGGGAAGATAAGGATGGGGAGATGGAAGGGATGGTAGGGTGGATCAATGATGTCTCTAAGAACTATGTCACACAAAAGGAGATGCTCCATTGTAGGTATGTCATGTATGATGAGGTAGGAGGGATGCAAGATAGAACGATGGGTAAATAAGAAAAGGAGGTGTATTGTGACACGATAGGTTGACAAGGATGGTATATGGATGTGGATAGGATGCATGGATAAGGAAGATGGATGGGGGAGGATAAGGAATATGGTAGTGCTTGGATGAAAGGATATATAGGTTTCCTTGTCTTCATCAAGATCACAAGGAGGATGGAGGGAGTGGAGATAAATGGGATATGATGGGTAGGATGTGCAAGATAGGTGGGATTGAGGAGATGGAAGAATGGGATGATGTTGCCCCCAAGTGTGGAAAGCAAGTGGATTGGAGATTTAAACATGATGCTTGTTTACTAGGTTTTCATCATGGTACTTATCCAAGGCACTTGTTTTCCAGGTTTTCACCATTGGATGATTTTTTTTGACTTTTTTTGACTTTTTTTGATTTTTTGATTTTTTAGATATTTTGGTTTTTTTGGATTTTTGGATTTTTTTGATTTTTTGGATAGAATGTGGATGGAGGTGGATAAGGATAGGGATGTGGATAAATGGATTTGGAAGATATGTGATAAAGGGGATGGGTGAAGGACTCAAGCATCGAGTCCCATACAAGGTAATACGAGCCCATGTTTGAAGCGACCATTAGATGTTGGTACAACCTTATTAGAATGCATGGATTATGCAAGAGAATGGATTAAAGGGATTCAAATGGGGGAGATATGTGTGATAATGGATGGGAAGCTGGAAAGTGTATGGATGTAATGATGGGGTGGATGTGTGATGGGGGAATGTGTTAAGGACCAACATTGGCACATATGGTGGTGGATGTGAAAGGATAGGAGGACGAATGGATGGAGAGTGTGGAGGTAATGGAGGAGTTGGGATAGTGAATTTTGGGACATAAGGACCCAAAATAGATTTAGGATATGGAGGATGTGAATCGTTAGCTTTTGGATTAGCCACTTTGGATGTTGTTATAGATTTTTCATTTGAAGGCATTGCATCTTCTTTCTTTGGGATCCACATGGTTCTGATTTTTACTTTAGTGGGCCTTTGTAGCCTTTGGGATTGATTTAGATTTTGGATTGGATTTTTATTTTCTTCAACATGTCTTTTTAAGGGGACATGAGGAGCTTTAGATTCATGTGGATGTTTATATTTATGCATTTTTACTTTGGAATTCAAAGTGCTTTTGATAGGAATGGGATGGGTATGAGGAGATCGATGATGTGGGGGAGACATGGATGGAGTGAAGAAGGGAGGATTTTGACAATGATGTGTGGATGGAGGATGTGAGATAGCATGCATAGAGGGGTGCCTTTGTTGATCCTGATCAGGGATTATGAGGTTAGGATGTTTATGATGTGTACTATGGATAGGTTATGGATGGATGAGAGGATGGAGAGGATAAGATGGAAGAGGTGATTTTGGGATATAAGGGCCCAAAATGGACTTAGTACATGGATGATGTGTGATGGTGGATGGAGGGACATAAGGAACCAAAATGGATATGGAGGATGAAGGAGGAATATGGGTGGTTGTTTTAAGATAATATGATGGAGGGGGATGGCAGCAAATGGTTGGGTGGAGTGACGGGAAGAGCCTTTTATTCTTTTGGAGGAGGCTCACTTAGGATGTATAAAGGTTGTACCAACATTTTTGGATTGTGAGTCTTGAGAGATATATCTAAGACCACCTGTACGCGAGTGTTCTCTGACCTAGATGGGCTCTAAAATACGTTTCTCATAAAGGCCTAAACCTTTTCCTTAATAGTTCATGATCTTGAGAATTCGATCTATAGTAGGATGCTTGTTATTTTGGAAGCATGATGCGAGTCCATTATTAGGTGGAGGAGGATGGGTGGTGTATATGCTTTGTTCTTCTTCTATAATAAAACCACCATGGATGAGTGTAAGGGTACCAAGGTGATATAAAAGTGGTGTCGAGATGGTAGGGTTAGGTGGTGATGAAGGATCATGAGATGGAGATTATGGGATGCCAACATCTTGATCTAGAGGAGTGAGTGATAAGGGATCAAGAGAGGGATTAGGTGATATGATAGGATCTAGATTTGTGGAAGTGGGTGATAAGAGATCATAGCATGGAGTGGTTGGATCTTGAGTGACAAGGGGATCATGGGATGGTGTGGATGAGCTAGTGTGATCTTGAGATGGGGTAGATGGAATGGTAGGATTAATATTTGGTTGAGGAGATGGATCATGAGGTGGAATGGATGGGGGACTATGATCTTGAGATGGAGTGGATAGGATGGAAGGATCTTGATTTGGAGGAGGGGATATGTTGGCATGCTTTGGATCAAGATCTTGGCATGACTCATCTTGTGTGGGAGGCATGATGATGGAGCAGTGTTGGAGGGACTCCTCAAGTGGTGGGGATGGGAGGATGGGGGATTCATGAAGGTCATGGGATTGGATTTTGGTGATACCAGGACTAGGGGGAGTGGATTGGATTTGGGTGTCTTCAATGGATTGGGTGGCGCTAAGAGTAGGTGATGGAGATTCAATGGGTTTGATGGGTTCAATAGTTTGGGTGGTGCTAGGAGTGGTAATAGTAATAATAGGCATAGGATGGGGAAGAGCCTCATCGCTGGTGGTCGTACATGAAAAAGTGGTATTGGATGGATCCACGACTTCAGGATGTAGATTTGAGGATGTTTTCTTTGTCATGAGTCCTTGGATGACATCTGGAATAAGGCCTTTAGGAATTGTAGGTTTAGGTGGGGTGATGGGAATGGATGAAGGATTATGGATGGGTGGAGGACTAGGATTAGGGACTGGTGGATTAGGATTAGATGAGTGCATAGGATTGGATGTAGGACTAAGAGGAGGTGGATTATTAGGCTTGGTGGGTGGATCAAGATTAGATGGAGGATTAAGGTAGGGTGGATTGGAGGAGGATTAAAATATAATGGAATGGAGGGTAGAGTGATATAGGAGGATATGGATGGTGAACTAAGATAGGAATATATGGATTCAAGATTTGGTTGGGAAGATTGGGATGGCAGATTAAGATCGGCGTATCAGGATGGTGGATTAACATGGGAAGATTGGGAGGATGGATTAGGATAAGAGGATGTGGGTGGCGGATTAGTATAGGAATATGTGAATGAAGGATTAAGATAGGAATATGCGTATGAAGGATTGACATTGGAGAAAGAAGATGGGGGATTAAGGTAAGAATATTGGGATGATGGATTAAGGTGGGAAGATGGGGATGTTGGATAGGTGAGAGATGTAAATGAAGGATATGATGGATATGTGGATAGGGAAGATATTGGATATCCCTTGTTAAAGGTAGGTTAAATATTGTTATTAGATGTTGATGAAGACGTGAAGGAATATCTTGAATGAGAGATTCGATTTTGAAAGACAGTTGGGGAAAGCTTGCTAGTAACTGTAGCATCAAGGGGCTCTATTTCATACTCATCTTGATTAACAAGACTTTCGTTATGATCAACATAATTGGGATTTCCCTTGACTACAGTTTTTGGTTTGGTAGGAAGAGGATAAGGATTCATTATGTTGAATCAGATTGATATGGAAAGAAAGGATGTTGATAAGATAAATAAGATAGATTAGAAGAACATGGAAGAAGGGATCATAAGATTTGTTTCAATATTAGAAGATCTTAGATGTGGAGGGAAAAAGTCTCAAATTGGGATGTGAATTAGGCTCAGATTGAGATTTGATTTAAGCTCAGATTGCGATTTGATTTAAGCTCAGATTAGGATGATTGGATTAAAGATCAGATCCAGATGATTGGAGGATATGATGGGATTGATTCCTGAGTTCAAGGATACAACAAAAATGATGAGGACAATTGTTGAATGAATGAAGGATAGGTTTAGCCGACTCCTTTCTCAAAAGGGGATGATGTTTAGATAGATTTTTTAGATAGGATGATTGATTGGATTGGATCAATAAGATGGGATGATTGATTGGATTGGGTGTATGAAGTTGACTCTAAACTAGGTTCTAGGGCTTATCTTGATGATAACAAGATGATCATAGCACAAAATCTACCTCATGATGAGAGCAGATTGATAAGTCCATGGAGGATTACTAACTTAGGATGGATAAAAATCCTAAGTGAGTGTGGATGATGATGATTAGGGTTAGTTTCCTAACCCAATTGGATAAAAATCCCCTAAAACAAATTCTAATTTTTTGGATCAATAAACTAACGATGGATATGCAATCTAAGGATGCCCTGAGATGGACCTATGTGATTGGATTGAGGATTTGATGACTTTCAAAAAATGCAGATAGACAAAAATGACAATTACAGGTAGATGGATGATAATAATTTTTTTTTTATCATGGCAATGGACTTGAAAAACAATAGGCTTTTACTAGTACAAAGGATTCACTCTCCTGAATTTGTATGGGCAACACATACACCTTTGTGTAGCTCAAATTTTCCTCTTTAGGTAACGAATTCACCTATTCGGGGAAGAAATTTTTGCCTCTGTGTTAAGCAAACTCACTTATCTGGGGGACTCAAATTTTCATAAGTCTGAAGGACTGACAAGAAATAGGCGAAGTTGTGATGCAACTTCATCTATATCTAAGGGAGACACAGGAATGAGTGAATATGTGGTGTAAATTTGCCTAAATCAGAGGGCACACAAGAAACAGGCTAAGTCGAGAAGCAAATTCGCCTATCTCTAGGGGGCACACAAGAAACGACCTAATTCAAGATGCAAATTCACCTATCTTTAGAGGGAACACAAGAAATGGGCTAAGTCGAGATGAAAATTTTCCTATTTCTATAGAAAAGGGGGGATTAGATGGATTGAAGACTGACACAGACTCACCTAAGGGATGGACATATTCACCTATTTCAGGGAACGAGTGGAAACGAGGTTGCCTAAGAAGGGACCCACAGGAAAATTCGCCTCTGACAAAGACAAACTCACCTAAAGGGATGACCTAGACTTGACTCAAACATGGAATCACCCTTTTATAGGGAAAAATCGCTTGTCCACAATACAAATTCACCTTTGAGGGTAGGGGATGATTGTGGCAAAGGATAAAAAACATGGAAAATGATAGACAAAAGGGTTGCATTGACTCAACTGAAAATAAAAGCACTGGTATAGCGCAATGAAGACACGCTAGGTGACACAATCCTAAAAATTAGTGATAAGGGTTTACAAACTTGATGTAGGCCCACCACCTTGAGTGGAAAACCCAAGATTAATACTCTATGATACCAGGGTGGTTCTCTGGATCACCCTTACTCACAAAGGTGGATAGCTAGCGTTCTAGTGGCATAGGGTCATCCACAAACACCATGGGATCACCTTCACAATCTCACTCGAGGACTATTGTATTCCACCAAAAATATTCCTATCTCAACCCAAGGGAGTGAGTTGTGAGTAACTTTAGGGTACGGTGTGCATCCCCTCCACTACACCAAGTCGTGGCTAAAACACAGGTCTATCTAGGCTATACAAGGAAATCTTGTGTGTCCTTGATATACGCTAGATATGTGAGGCACAACTATGAACACTAGACCATCACAATCATGAGTCAGGAGTCCCAATGAGGTACTAGAAACTCAGACCAACTCTGCACGTCTTATCTAGGTATCACCCTAGCTTTGACGCTTCGCTAGACATGACGTGATTATATTGGGGTACAAATTTCATTCTCCCCCTTTATATACCCCATTGGTAACATGTGTTTGGAATCGTCCCCTAGGTGATGAAATCCTAGGTAGGTCCCGCTAAAGGAAGAATATACTATACACTTTGGGTGGTCCCCTGGCTTGCACATAGCGCAAGGGGAATTCTTAGATGCACTAGCAAATCTTGGGTAGACTGGACTAGACTAGAGAAAAATGTGATTTCTCATCACCTAGGATCGCCAAAAAGGTGCAAGAGGAGTGGATATGTCAAAAACTTACTCCCAAACACATAAAACAATGTAAATTTATTATTTAATTAAGTCTACGTGTGCCTAAATTAGTATTAGAAAAAAAGACACACACACACACAATTTAATCTAGGGGTCTTCGACTGATCATCCTACAATAGATAAGTTAGTAGTTTGATACTCCGGTCTTAGACAAGTGAAGAAAAGCTACACAAGAAGATGATTAGATGCCAAATAAAATGATGAAAAATGGGTGATTGTTAGCCCAAGGGGGTGGAACACCCAACCCAATGAAAAGGGGGGTGGGGGGGGACGATCTAATCCCTCGCGGAGGGGTCCGGGGGGAAAGCCCTTGAAGAATTTTTTTTTGAAATGGAAACTATAAAGTGCTATGAAATTTTTGTTGAAAATTGGGATTTTTATACCTTCTGTAGACCTTGCAGATTCGCCCTTGTATGTGGAAAATTCATTGGAGAAGGTTGCAGGTTTCCCCCTGTAGATCACGAATTCGCCCTTCGGGAGTGTAGGTTCACCTTTGTGAGTAGGAGCAGATTCACCCCTGTGCCTAGCGAACTCTCCCATTCAGGTCGCAAGTTTACCTATCTACAAATTTGCCTATAATGGAAAGAGGCAGGATTAGGTTCACCTGTCGAGTGAGCAAGTTCGCCTATCTGATAGAAGAGGTAGATTCTTTTTCTTGTTGTATGAAGGGGAAAATATGATTTTGCCCTATAACCTATGCAGTTCACCACTGGATTTAGCAATTTTTCCTATCGAGACATATTCGCCTGCTAATTTGTCGATCTAGGCTTTTGTTTGTAAATTCGCACTTTTACACAAAAGGGCAATACCATTTTCGCCTCTTTTTGATGTAGGTTCACCCCTGTGTCTTGCAAATTCGCTCGTCTGGGGGTGGATTTGCCTCTATGTATCAAATCTGAACTTGCAAAATATGAAGCAACAAGAAAACGTGAAAGAGACCCGTGACGTGGGTCCCACCAGACATGCTAGAGATGTGTGCAGTGTTTTTACCCCATCTAAAAATGAAATAAATAAACTTGAGCAAGAGATAAAAACCAAAGACAACACTCAAGATTGGGCTAAAGATGAAACTCAAACTTAAAATGATAACAAAACCAATTGTTACCTTTTTTGAGCTTAATGGATTTGTTTTCCCTCGTTGATGGCTTGATATGTGTGCTCCTAGATCAATTTTGGCAGCATAACACCTTGATTTTTGCTTTATTTGGATGCAAGATGGCTATGGTTGCAAGGATTTGGTTATGGTGATTGTGTGAGAGATTGAGTGTGCATGAGATAGTTGAATGTGATGGATTGTGGTTGCCTATGGTTAGAATGCAAAAATGGCTAAGTGTTAGTCATTTATCAAGGGAGATTGGAATAGATGGCCAAGATTGATTCTTGGAAGAGGATCAAAGGTTGAGATCAATATTTGACCAAAGGAATTAAAAATACCCTTTTAATGTGTATGGGAATGATAAAAGGAATTAAATATTCCTTGGGAAAGAGAAAAGGAATTTAATATTCCTTGGGGGATGAGAGAGGAATTAAAATTTCCTCAAAAGGACCTTGGGAAGAGAAAAAGGAATTAAAAATTCCTTGGGGGATGGGGAGAGCTGACCAAAGGGCATGTTAGGATAGCTAATCAATGATTAGGTTGTGTAAGTGAGGGATTAGGAAAATGATTAGGTGGGTAATGAGGATTAATGATCCACCTCCCTAATCAAGGATTAATGATTAGGTTGGATATTATGGAGGATGTGACACCTCCCTAATCAAGGATTAAGAATGTGCACATTCTTAATCTAGGATTATGAAAATTAATCAAGATTAGAAAAAGGTTATGGAGGATGTGACATGAGGGGAATTAAATAAGTGTATTATTTATTTAATTTTTGGAGGAAAGGGATAAGTGATGGGAGTAAATAATTAAAAGTAATTATTTACTTTAGGCTATGATTTAAAGATGATAGAAGAAATAAATTAGGATGAAGGGATATGGGATAATGAATATTAATTAAATAATAGGGTATTATTTGATTAATATAGAGGATATGACATTAGCTGAATTAGGGGTAAATTTTCTAAATGAAAGTTATCAATTTTCAGTGTCTACATGTTCAATTTGAATAGATGAGGCCTACAACACTTTGGTTTCTAGAGGTGGTGAAAATTTCATACCATACTCCTGAACATTGGCACGGTTTCCTTACCTTTAGAAACAGTCATCTATCAAATCATAATACCAAGAACTATCAACTTGGTTTGTGAACGAGTTGCCTGAGATGTTAAATGTGTTTGACAAAGTATCCAATAGATATATTAAACACATAATTTTTTTTTGCTAAGTCAAATTTGATCTCTATCAAAGGCGTCAACCAAGTCCAAGCTTGTATCGATATATGACAACGACTCAAAATGTATTTCATATGTTTCATATTGCATGGTAGAAAGAGTGAGAATCAGCTTCTCAAAATAGTCATAAGTAATATATAATCGGCCACAAAGGTTGATTGGTCATAGACTAGTAATCAAACATGTCCAAGTGAATCGACCTCCATTTACTAACAAGTGATAACAATATTCAATATTACCCCAACTATGTGCAGCCTCTCAAAGTCATGGACTAAGTCTTGTGCATTATATGGCAGCGCTTTAATTATTTAGATTAAGTCCTTACACATTGACCTTAAAGCTTAGATTTAGTTCACAATGATATCGTTGTGTATTGTGTTTTGTGAACATTCATATTGCCATGTTTTGTGCAACCTCAAGACCTCACAATATCTTTTATTCTCCAATGTATGCCATGGTTGCACCCTACTATATAGTCACGTTGCCTCATTTCAATTCCATTTGTTTTCTTCTTAAAGATTTGGTCGAGGTCTTTGTAAAAGATTTCATACTACCTTGAACCTATTTTCAAAAGAATTCTCTCAACAAATTTTTATATATAATAATATATATATTTAATGTTTCCATTATATTATATATGCATTATTATATATATTTATGAAATCATTCCTTATAATATATACTATATATATATATTCTAATCCACGTAATATATACACATTCTATAATTGTATGTATAACTCTTTTTATCATATTTTGTAAATAACAATAAATGTGTATATTCATACACATATACTTATATATGTACACTTCTCTGATAAGCATTAAAGCTCATGGGTGTATTAGCGTATACATTATATAGCAATATGATAATCAATTACTTCATTTGATATCAAATTATTTTAAACATGTGGTTATACACACACACACATGTCAAGTTACTCCTATCATATCACATCCTCGTCAATACATACATCTGTTTAAGTGTATATATTCACATATATAAATAATTGATTCCTACATGTGAGTATGTTTGTAAATATTTCTACTTACACATACATTCATATGATTTTTCTCTCACATGAATTAACGTATGTATGTACTTCTATACATGCATACTTTTGACGTAAATACGTATTGACGGAAAGCTCAAAGGCACATATCATAATAAAATTTATATACATATATGCATATCTTATACATATGTCATCATACTCATATGGACACCCCATTATATCCATGATACATGTATGCTAACATATTCATATATCCCATTACTCATTCACCCATATAGTCAAGCACAATAAAATAAGGAAGGTCTCAAAAGCTCAAATAGATAAACATCACCCAATAATGCACTCGATAGTAAACAAGACCTTTATTAATGTAGACATATCAAGCTAGGGATGACTTACCACTTCCCAACTCAATGACTAGACTCAACCAATCTATCATGGTGTGTGTATGCTCAAATAGTTTACGTTACCAGTTACCCAACCAAGATCTTCTCCTGAGTGATACTTCCCATTTGCCTGGAGGAATGGACATTTACATACAACACTAACACATGCCCTTGGTAGTCAACTGCTCACAAAATATGCATTATACGTAATACATATCTAGAGTTAGAATAATAATTCAATAACCATCTATTCACATATATGCAGTATTTCCCCATGAAATAACATCAATTGAGATAACATCAAATGAGATTAAATTCACATGGATAACATGGTATGAGCACAATTTATTCATCTCCAAAATTCACATTACATTCACATTTTACCCTACAAAGTAATAGTAATTACACAATTGGGGTGTAACAGTGCAAATCCTTGAAACACAACATTTGGCACTCACCAAAATAGAATGGTATTTTGCATCACATTTGACACTTGCCAAAATTTGGTGAGTGCCAAATGTTCTTTTTCCAAAAAATGGTAAAAAGGAGTTGACCTGTGATTAAGGCCCACAATTCTCTACATTTGTCTAGTTTTACGCTTTATCCGACTCACAAACACCTTTTTATGTAGTTGACTTGCTGTAGTACCATATTATGCTTGATCCATCACCTTTTGAGCACCAATTTGCATGCTAGAAAATGTAGAAGAAGATAATTTTAAGTTTCTACTTCTTAGTTGATTATCTTAAGGTAATTTATTCATTTTTTGTAGAATTAAAATGTTTACATTTAGTTTTTTTGTTTAGTTTTGACAATATAAACCATTCCTTTCATGATTTTATTAATCATAATAGTTTTACATACAATTCAACATTGAATTAGATGGAAGTTGCATAAAAAAATTTAATTTTTAGGAGTTTGAAAAAGAAAAGAAAAACATGATAGAATTTAGATGAATTCATTTAAACTTATATAGAGGATTTCAAATTAACATAAACTTGCTTATGAATTTCATTTGTATTGCTTATAGTAGTTCATTTCCATCATGGTTCTAGTGGAATTCACTCTTTTTCATTTTAGCTAGATGTTTATATATTGAGTTTTTTTGTTTAGTTTTAACAATATAGACTATTCATTTCATGATTTTATTAATATTCATTGTTATACATAGAATTCAACATTGAATTAGATGGAAGTTGCATAAAAAAGTTTAATTGTTAGGATTTTGAAGAAAAAAATGAGAAGCATGACATAATAGATGAATTCATGTAAACTTATATAGAGGATTTGAAAAAATGCATCAAAGAAATGTGGTCGCATGGAATGCAATGCCAAGCAAATGCAATTGGTAGCTACTCCTAGTGATTAGTTATGAAATGTGAATTAATTGCATAACAGTTGCACTTAGGTTGACTTTTAAAAAAAAAAGATTGTAATTGAAATTTTATCATCTATCAAGATTTAATTATTAGTTAAGCAATGTGAAGTAATGATTTAACTTTGAAAGATGTGCAATGCAATGTAATCAACTATATGTCATGGGTAAATGCACAAAGTTGGGTCCACGAAACGTGGAAGATTTTGCCTTAGCCAAAAAAATGAAATCGGCTAAGCAAAAACGGGATCCCGATTTTTAAAAATCGAGATCCCGTTTCGGTTCAGGATCCCGAGCTTAAATCACAAATGTGATCCCTCTTTTTGAAAAATGGGATCCCATTTGCTAGAGGGTCCTGAACCGACGGAGAGGAAACGAGATCCCATTTTTTACAAACCGGGATCCCGTTTCGCAAGACTATTTATTTTTTAAAAATGAAGAAATATTCATTTTCACCTGGGCACACAAGATCCTGGTTTGAGAGCGACAACGACCCCTAGAAGACCTCTAGGTACCCGTACTCTCCCTCTTTTTTTGTATTTTTTCATTCGAAATTGAAATTGTTGATAAATTTACTCTTTTTAGCATGTTTATTTCAATTTTTATTTACATTTTAAGCATTTTATTTCGTGTTATTTTTGAAATGAGAAATTGTAGAAATAGATTAAAAAAATACGTCAAATTGTGAAGATTTTAAATAGAAACAAAAAAATAAAACTTGAATTGTATTTTAGAAACAAAATTTAACTTTTGAAACTTGAATTGTTTGATGAAACAAAAAAAAATTGAATTTGAAAACCCTAATTGAAACGAAACAAAAAATTTGCATTTCAAAACCCTAGAAATTGAAATAAATTGAAAATTTGCATTTAGAAACCCTAATTAAGCTTTTTGAAATCTCGAATTCAAATCAAAGCAAAAAAAAAGAATTTCAAAACTCTAGTTTGAATTGAAACTAAAAAATTGTATTAAAAACCCTAATTGCTTAGAAATTGAAACCCTGAATTGAATTGAAACAATAAAAATTGATAAGTAGGAGGTTTCTTCCACAGCGTGTCAAATTATGATATTGCTATTAGGATTCAACCGTGTAGTTTTCGAGTCAAACTCATTGACCCATGATTCATGAGTAGTGGTTCACAAGAACCCATCTCTCATGATATTGAATGGTCCACTTAGCACTCATTGCATCTAGGTGATGCTCTCAGAGGTGAAGCATTGGTCCATCCCAGGAGGTCACCCATCCCAGTACACGGTTGAATCCTAATAGCAATATCATAATTTGACACGCTGTGGAAGAAACCTCCTACTTATCAATTGATGAGCTAAAGGGGCTCTATAATGAATGGTTCATAAGGCACAACACTTGCTGAAGGTTTTGCAAATGGGGTAGCAAGCTAAGTGGGCTTAACCTTGGGGGAAACTCCTTGGTTAAGTGTGCTTGAGTTGGAGCAGTACTGGGATGGGTGACCTCCCGGGACGGACCAATGCTTCACCTCTGTGAGCATCACCTAGATGCAATGAGTGCTAAGTGGACCATTCAATATCATGAGAGATGGGTTCTTGTGAACCACTACTCATGAATCATGGGTCAATGAGTTTGACTCGAAAACTACACGGTTGAATCCTATAGCAATATCATAATTTGACACGCTGTGGAAGAAACCTCCTACTTATCAATTGATGAGCTAAAGGGGCTCTATAATGAATGGTTCATAAGGCACAACACTTGCTGAAGGTTTTGCAAATGAGGTAGCAAGCTAAGTGGGCTTAACCTTGGGGGAAACTCCGTGGTTAAGCGCGCTTGAGTTGGAGCAGTACTGGGATGGGTGACCTCCCGGGACGGACCAATGCTTCACCTCTGTGAGCATCACCTAGATGCAATGAGTGCTAAGTGGACCATTCAATATCATGAGAGATGGGTTCTTGTGAACCACTACTCATGAATCATGGGTCAATGAGTTTGACTCGAAAACTACACGGTGGAATCTTGATAGCAATATCACAATAAAAATTGCTAAAACCCTAAATTGAAATCGAACAAATCATTTTGATTTTGAAAACCCTAATATTCGAGCTCAAGAAAATTATTTTGCATTGCTTAAATGTTTTAAATTTGATTTGCATTGTATGGATAAAATGATATGTTAAAATTTAGTTACAATGTTAAATTATAATTAGATTAGAAAAAAATTCCATTTTTTGTGAAATGAGTACATTATTGCTATATGAATTTTCATTTAGAACTATCTTTTATATGAATTTTGATAATTAATTTTAGGTCAACTAATCAGTCTATTAAAAGATGAAATAGAAATAAAACAAAAATAAAAAAAATGCTAAATTCTAAATCGAGCTTCATCTAGGGTCTATTCAAAACCTTAAGTGAGGATTAAATTCAAAATCTAGCTTCATCCAGGGATCTAGGGTTCTTGAATTGAAGTTGAACTACTTAAGAATAAATGTGGTATTTTGATGAAATGTAAATTAAATTAGGGATGGTAAATAAATCAAATCTCTTTAAAAAATATAGATGTCTATTCTATTAGAGAAAAAAATGAGGATTTTGAACAATTAATTATTAGAAATTAAGATTTAAGTTATAATCTATTTTGAAGAAAAATATAGTTTTTAAATACATTTTTGAGAAAAATTATGGTAAGAAATATATAAATTAATTTAAAGAATAGAGTTTAGGGCATATGCATAATATTGATTTTTTGTGAAATTAAATGAGAGGGTTACTTGACACATAGAAATTAGTTCTATTAGAAATGAAGATTTAAGTTATTAAGTAGTGGCATTTAAAAACACCTAGGGGTGAGTGTTGGATCTCAATTGTCATGTTCTCATAGGTTAGCCCTCATGATAAGATCAAGTTCATGGTTATGGGAATGATTGAGGAGAATAGTATTCAAACTTGAAAATGGTGATGCATAATTAGATTAAATTTAGGTCCTCCTATTGAAGTGTTCCTAGCATAGTACTTTCAAAAATTTAAATGATTTTTGAATAATGATCAAGTGTAATTAAATGATAAAATAAAGATAATTGAATGCCTTTGAATACTAAGCAAGTTTAGTTGGCTCATAATGTATTATTAAATGTGTAAGGGATGGAAAATTTTGAATTTAAATTTTAAATTTTAAATTATTAAATCCATGGTTTAGGATTTACCATATATATGTACTTAGAGGATTGGTCTAGGATTTAAATTTTTGCACTAGTTACCTAGACACTAAATAATCTAAATATTTTTGTTTTCTAAGCTCTTTTAGGTTCTTTCAATTACAAACAATCTAAAATAAAATACTTTCAATTCAACATTAACTAATTTTATATTATACATGTTTTATATCATAAAATTCATTTAAGTGAGTTTAATATTAATGAAAAAAATATTAAATTCAATTAAAAAAAATCCAATTAAAATATACGTCAAACTCAATCTTAATCACACATAATTACGTGTTTCTATTACAGAAATAGTCAATCTATTCATAAAATAAAAAAATATTCATAAACTAGGCACTAACTTGCAAGTCCATTATTCCAAGGGCCACCCAAACTTCACCCTAAGTTCGCTAAACCCTAAGCCCTGAACTCTAAAATCTAAACCCTCAACACTAAAGCATCCATTTTGTCTTAGGATCTTATAATAAAATTTGGTTTCCTTAGGCAACTCCACCAAATTTGATTGCCTTAAGCCATGTCATTTTGTCATAGAACCTTACTACAAAGATCCCCTTAAGCCAAATTTTATTCCCTTAAGCCATGTCATTTTGTAGTAGAACCTTACTACAAAGATCCCCTTAAGCCATCGTATTACCGTAAACCCTAAAATCAAAACTCTAAACCCTAAATAGGCTAAAGACATCATTTTTTCACCAAATTTTATTCACTTGAGCCATGTCATTTTGTCCTAGGACCTCACTAGACATAGATCTCCTTAAGCCATCCTATCACCCTAAATCATAAATCGATGTCTTAAGGGGTCCTAATATGACATTTCTTAATGGGATCAAAGAAGTTCTTAAAATTTGGTGAAGTTGCCCAAGGCAACCAAATTTAACAATAACAGGATTGTACAAGATTATAATATGAATGATATTTGAAACAAGACCTATCTCAATCAACTGTTCCACAAGAAAATGTTCTTCAATAAAGCATTCATTTTGTCTTAGGACCTTAAAATAAAATTTGGTTTCCCTAGGCAACGCCACCAAATTTGATTCCCTTAAGCCATGTTATTTTGTCCTAGGACCTCACTAGACATAGATCCCCTTAAGCCATCCTATCACCGTAAATCATAAATAAATGTCTTAAGGGGTTCTAATATGACATTTCTTAATGGGATCAAATAAGTTCTTAAAATTTGGTGAAGTTGCCCAAGGCAACCAAATTTAACAATAACAAGATTGTGCAAGATTATAATATGAATGATATTTGAAACAAGACTTATCTCAATCAACTATTCCACAAGAAAATGTTCTTCACTAAAGCATTCATGTTTTCTTAGGACCTTAAAATCAAATTTGGTTGCCTTAGTCAACTCCACCAAATTTGATTTCCTTAAGCAATGTTATTTTGTCCTAGGACCTCACTAGACATAGATCCCCTTAAGCCATCATATCACCCTAAATCGTAAATCGATGTCTTAAGGGGTCCTTATATGACATTTCTTAATGGGATCAAATAAGTTCTTAAAATTTGGTGAAGTTGCCCAAGGAAACCAAATTTAACAATAACAAGAATGTGCAAGATTATAATATGAATGATATTTGAAACAAGACCTATCTCAATCAACTATTCCACAAGAAAATGTTCTTCACTAAAGCATTCATTTTGTCTTAGGACCTTAAAATCAAATTTGGTTGCCTTAGGCAACTCCACCAAATTTGATTCCCTTAAGCCATGTTATTTTTTCCTAAGACCTCACTAGACATAGATCCCCTTAAGCCATCCTATCACCCTAAATCATTAAATCAATTGTTCCACAAGAAAATACATAGGGTACTCCAATGAATCCTATCCTATAGACCTATCTCAATCAACTGTTCCACAAGAAAATGTTCTTCACTAACTTCACCCTAAGTTTCGAAGTTTATAATAAGATCATGCAAGATTATAATATGAATGAGATAGATCATGATCTAGGTTGATTGATTAATTTAGGGTTTAGGGTGATAGGATGGTTTAAGGGGATCTATGTTAAACTCTAAACCGTAAACCCTATAACATTTATAAATTTTCTTATATTAATAGTTAATTGTATTTTCATTCAAGTAACATGCCTTAGACATAAATGGGGCTTAATTATTTTATCATATGTATTGAATTAGGCCATTTATATTGAATGGTTTAAGGGTATAAATCCTAAACATGTATCTTACATTTTGAAATTACAGATCTAATGCAGGTTCACTCATATCTTCTAGAGATCACATGGATCGATTCAATAATATTCACAATCCACCTCCGCACTATCCATCTCCACCACCTTCACCTCCACCTCCACCCACTCCACCTCATAACCCCCCACCTCCACCACCTGAAATTGATGGTGCTCGTTTGCAGGCACGAATCAATTCCAATGTTAGAACCATCCAAGATAAAATCAAGATTTATGAAAATGAAGAATTTGTCGCACCACCTATGAGGATGATTGCATCTAGGATGCAAACCATTGCTGATGTTGTTAGGGCTATGGATGGGATCTTAGATGAGCATTGACAATGGCTAGAGGAGAGGAGAACTTCTAATTTTGAAAAGGAAAATAGAAATAAATGAAGAGATGCAGTAGAGACCAAACAATAGTTTTTAAATTAAGACAATGATCTTAAATAGTTAATGAATTAATGAATTTGGTGAACGATGGATATTTTGAGTGATGAATTTGGTTCAAACGATGAATATTTTGTGTGACGTGAATTTATGATTTTGGTTCTAGATGGATATTTTTAGGGACTTGAATTTATTAATTTGATGGAATTTATGAACTTATAATGAGGAATTTATAATAGTATATATTTTATGACTATCTAGTCTGATCATGATGGAAAATTGTAATATATATACATGCGTTAGACATAAAATGAACTTTTTGTGAATGTTTCAAGTTTATTGTTTACTATGTACACGTATTAAAATTGCACATAGTTCTTATATTTTGAAATTTTTATGTATGTACATAGTTTACTTTAATGATGTATATGTACATGCAAATTATGCATGGTATTTTTTTATTTTAAATGTACATGTACATGTTAAATGTATGTATGTTAAATGCATGGTATTTTTGTTTTTAAATGTATGTACATAGTTTACTTGATCAATTTCAATCAATGTAGGAGTGTGTTTCAATTTTATATGATCTTAATATATGTATGCACATCATATTTAAAGAAATTTGCATGTGTGTTTCAAATCTAACTATTTCTTGTAATTTTTTAAGTTTGTATGTTACTTTAGTATAATTTAATGCAGGTGCACACTTATATCTCATATCATGGATGATTTTAACATTGATGATATCATGAATCCACCTCCACATCCCCCTCCCCCTCCCCCTCCACCTTCACCTTCCCCTCCACCTAATATGCCACCTCCACAACCTATTGCATCTGATGAGGCTCACTTACGAGCACACATAAATGATCAGGTTGCAAATATACACAATAAAATCAATGCTATGTAGAGTCAAGTATTGATTCCACCACATGTTAGACGTTTTGCATCTGCAATGCAAACCGTTGTGGATGCCATCAGGACCATTGATTCTGATCTAGATAGGAATAGACGAGACAAAGAACAAATGAGACAATTTTATGCTAACGGTCTCTCTTATAAACAAATATTAGACCTTAAAATAACAAAAGCCCACCTAGCCCCCTACTTTATCGACCTTGTTACTTGACATCCCATTCCTACGAACAAATCTAAAATATCCATGAGGTGGTGCATACATCCACAGATGAGTGCATATTTTTGGGATCGATGGTATATGGTTTTTGATAGTCCCCCACATGCTAATTGGGAGTGCCCATTGTATTTTTTGAGGAAATTGTATGTAGAGTTTGTTATGGGGAAAAAGCCCAATTATTTTGATTTTAAATCATTTCAAGGTGTTGGTGGTGGCATGCCACAACAGAGGTTAGGGGCAAGGGTTGATCCCCAATGCCCTGTGCATGCACAACCCCTTGTTGTTGCTCCTTGTCCTCCCATTCCTGCACCTATGCATCATCGATCTATGGTCTTGACATTAGGTTCCCTTAGTACACTCGTAGGAGACCTTGATCAACATGCTTCTGCGATAGCGAGTGGGGAGCATAGAGACGATGATGATGGAGGAGTTTTTTATGGAGCTGGTCCGAGTACCACTCTAGGAGTGTCGAGGCCCATCCCACATGTATGTACTAGTTGCCATCAAGTATGCTATGGACCTGACCAGGCAACACCTAGTTTGGGTGAACATGGAGATTTTGGTGGTTCATTTGGTCACATCGGTTCATTTGTAGAGTTTCTTACAAGAGGCAAACATCCTGAGGACACTGCTACATAGGTATAAATATGCATCTACATGTTCATTTTATAAGAATTTTGATGAATGTATATATCAAAGTATTTAGTTTGCAATAAATTTTAACAATCAAACTGTTTGGTGTACAGACGTTAGTAATGATGGGGCAATCATCTGTTCCACGAGTACATACATCGACACCAGTCCTAATCGACAACCCTTATGGGGTATTTTGATTTCAATTTTTTAAATTATAAATGAAATTATTTTTAACTTTAAAGTTTTAAATTTATAATTGAATAACATATATGTTTAAAATATTTATGTTGGTTTAGGCGAGTCAATCGACTTCCATGTCGATTCCACCCGAGGGGTTGTCGAGCACTCCTCCACTATCAACCGTCATAGACCAGGGGCAGGTATGTATTTATATTGTAAATTTTTTAGCTTACATTAGTATAGTTACAATTATGAATGTATAATTCACTATATATGAAATGTGCATGTACACTTGTAAATATTATAAGCTTGTGTTACATGTCTACATGTATGTCTAGGTTGATACCAAAATGAGAATGGGCATCGTGCAAACATTAGATGTTGTGGTTACTCGCTAGGCCTTTGATTTTCAGGTTGTTTAAATAAATTTCTACACAAAATTTGCAAACTTGAATATATATATACCTAATTCAAGTATGTTACATGCTTTAATTTTGATCTTGTAGGACTTTGTTAGTGCGAATTTCAGCCCTGACCTAGACATAGTTACACCTCTTGGAGGGCATGCGGAGCAAGCTCCAGATCAAATGGTAATTTTCATTTTTTATTATATTTAAATTCAATCATAAATTATATATAGTGAATATATAACTTTAATTTTAAATTTCAAATTGAATATATATATATATATATATATATAATTTGAGCTAATACATGTTTTAAATTATTTTTCTTTTATAGCATGTGACACATCTAGTAGTTGAGAATGTACAAACATGTCCTGCAGAAGAGGGTGCACAACCTATGGATATGGTACAATTAAAATATGATAAATTATAAATTAATTTCAATTAAATAATTTTTAATTGTAGACTTGTGCATCTAATTTCAACTTTCTTTGTCTTGTTTATGTCTAGATTGATTAAGAGAATGGAGAGGTTGCTTCAGGTGCAGTAGAGCATCCAAACCCAGATATGACAGTAATTTAATTTTAATATGATGAATTCTAAATTAAATTGTCATTAAATATTTTTTCATTGACTTACATATGATTTCATCTTGCTCTTGTACAAAGTGTTTTAGGTCATCTGCATAGTCCGCATGGCGTGAAGAGGTCTCTTGATTATAGAGACAATACATGACCTAGAAACATGATTTTGTGGGTTATATTTGTTTATTTTGTGGACTATATTTCTGGTTTCTCATGTACTCTGTTGGACTTTATATTTCATGGTTATTGTTTACTTAGTTGGAATTTAGTTCATGAGTAGTACTCTGATGGAATTTTTTTCATGCACTTAATATATACATTTACATGCATTTTATGTTCATAGTCAAGATATTAATATAGGAAATTAATGTGAAATTAAATATAAATATGAAATTAATAGGACATTTTAATAATTATACTTTACAAATTTAGTGATCTCATACATATGTACATTCAATAATTAGCTATAATTAGTCAATGAACTTATTCAATTCACGTCAATCAATAATTAGTCAATAAATCATAATTTACAAACAGAAGCAATTCGTTTATATATCAGAAAGGATAAAATTTTAAGAAATAAACAAAACCATACAAGATTAGAGAACAAAACCATTAATAAATTCTATAATTAATAAAATCCAACACTAATTTATAATGGAATCCAATACTAATTTATAAGCTTTCAAAACAAATAATGGCATCCAATACTAATTTATAAGCTGTCAAAACAAATAATGGCATCCAATACTAATTTATAACTTGTCAAAACAAACAGGTACATTGAAAAAAATAAGGGGACATCTTAAGAGGTCATAATACAGCGTCTTAAGGAGACATCTTAAGTGGTCATAATACGACATCTTAAGGGGATGTCTTAAGGGTTTATAATATAACGTCTTAAGGGGATGTCTAAAGGGGTCATAATACGACGTCTTAAGGGGACACCTTAAGGGGTCATAATACAACGTCTTAAGGGTTCATAATAGAACGTCTTAAGGGGATGTCTTAAGGGTTCATAATAAAACGTCTTAAGGGTTCATAATACAAAGTCTTAAGGGGATGTCTTAATGGTTCATAATAGAACGTCTTAAGGGAACATCCTAAGGGGATGTCTTAAGGGTTCATAATAGAACGTCTTAAGGGAACGTCCTAAGGGGATGTATTAAGGGTTCATAATAGAACATCTTAAGGGGTCATAATACAATGTCTTAAGGGATCACAATACTACTAATGTACAAGCAATATCAATATGTAATCAAAACATGTATTTAAATATATTCTCACTAATAATTACCTCAATTTAAAAGGACAATATAAAACAAACTATATTTACCTGTATTTACTTATTCCATTGTACCATCTGCATCCTCTCTTTTTGTAATGCATCTATGATTGTCTCATGCTCTTCCATGGAAAATTTCCATAACACTTTATTTGCAGGTCTTCCGCAATACCGATCTAGTTTTATATTTTTTGCCACCACCAAATGTGAATAATGTATAATTTTTTTATGCGGTTCATAATCTTCGAATAGGTAGACCATTCTTCCTTGCTAGGTATTTTCGTAGCCAGGTGCCAACAACTGCAATTGATCCTATTGGAAAACATGAAAACAATCATCATATAAGCTCTCAAAATTTTCTTAATGGGATGAAAAACTTGTTCTAAAAAATTGCTTAAGGGGATCAAAAAAATTGTTATCAAAATTTGCTTAAGGGGATCATGGTACCTGTTGGATAATGATAGCCATCATCATCTTCTCGAGGTGATATTAACTTATGTTTACTCTCCACACAATGAGCCAACCAATATTCTATTTGCTCTTCATTCCCCTCAGGTGCAACAACAACATACACATGTCCTGCAAACAAAAATTGATTTAATAACTTGCGCATATCAATGTAAAAAATTTAGTATTACAAAATAACTTAATAAAGTGTAATAAAATGAAATAAATTGAATTAAATTACCTTCTTGTACAAGGTCTGAAACATGGTCATAGTCTTTAGATGCAAACACTTGATCATTTTCTTCAATAGTTCTTTCATATTGATCATGTGCTTGTGTAGGTGTCAATGATCTTTGCTCCCACTGTTCAACCCATTATGTATTTTCACATGCTTCCCAATCTCTCGAGATACAAAACTGGAAAAAACATGCAAGCTCCCTTGTCTAGATAGTCCATGTGCTTGCTATCAAATTCCTAAATGAATGCCATTTAGTAGATCCACTGATTGTCTCACAATCAACTCTAGGTACAATGTTATCTTCTTCAACCAACCAAAAGAATCAATGAACTCTAGAGTACTCACTCAAACCAGGTGTAGATAATATTTTATTTCACCAATCGACAATCCCACATGCATCTTTAAATTTTACTGCATCTTTGAATTTTAATTGTTCTCTAGCAAGAATTATTTTGACACACGCACCGGCTCCATCATGTTCTCCTTTACCATGGCCAGCTTAAAAAAAAATCCATATATGTTGGACATTAAGTTCTTTGTGAATCCTACTTAGCCAATAGAACATTCGAGAATTCTTGAACTGCCCCATACAATTATCTGACCATATTAGGTGTTCTTTCATATGGATTCCTCTTTCTCTTAAATTTCTGTAAAATATACTGAAACAATATTGAACAAACTCTGATGAGTGTAATCGGTTGTCACTCAAATAAAAATGATACTCCCTCAGAACTTTTCTATCATCCTCAGTGCTATCATCTACATGTCTATAAACAATATGGACAAACATAGCTACTTGCATTGAATTATAATATTGTGATTGAATTTCCTCTTGCAGAGCTAGAGTATAATTTTTTGCAAAATCAACCACTAAAAGTATAGTACCAATTGGAAATGTGTTTCTACATGCGCGAAATTGGCCATCAAGCCATCGAGCATGTTGAGAGTGCATGATATATTTTGGTACTATCTTATTCTTAAATTCACTCATGAATGCATGCACACTAACTTTTCCTGTAACTAAATCACAATGCTTTCCTATTTTTCCATCTTTTAAAGAATAGTGAACATTCTTAAATCTTTTAACTTCTACTAATTGTTGTCCAAAATCATTATCAACACTTTCATGCATACAAATTCCTAAGAATGAAATATTTCCACAGTCAATGCATTGTCTAGAAATAAAATAACTTAAATAAAACAATTTACCATTAGATCTTTCACAAAACAAACTTGAAATAAAATCCCTTATTGCTTCAGGTGGCATATTAATACTGCATTCTTGTATAATCATGTTAGTATGCAAGGTACAACATATATATCGAAAAACATCATAAAAATAACGAAATTGAACATGCGTTTTACAACAACAAGATATTCGTTGCTTATTAATTTTAACATACCATGGTTTACATTTTTCAAAAGACCTTTGACTCATTTTAATATTATCGGGTAACACTAAATCACCACAATTTTTTTTATAAAATTCAGTTTGTGTTGTATCTAATAGGTGTTTTGGGTGAGGATCGCGAACTTTGGACCCCATCCTTAATTTTAAAACATCTCTAGCATTAGATGAAACCCTAGTATTATCATGCCAATATTTTTCAATCAAAGATTTAATTTCAACATTCAATTTCATATCAGACCTCGGGAGTCAACCACTGAAACTCCAACATTGGTTGATAGGATCATTTTCTATAATTTCTCTTCTTTTTGCCGCTGTTAGCAATCTTTTAGGATGTATTTTTAAAACTTCACTAATATTTTTTACCATTCTTTTATTCAAAGTTGCTTTATTAACTATAGCAGTTGTTATAGCTCTTCTTGTTGCATTTTTATCTTTAGATTGACTATTTTTTCCATTAGATTGAATGGCACTAGCAACAGTACACATAACATGTTTTAATGATTGATCTTTTATTTTTGGTTTAACAAAATAGCCTAACCTTTTCATTATTTTCCTCATTTTTTGAATTCTCATCAATTGCATCATTAGTTGACATTGAATTGCAATTTTTTTATGATAAAAGAATTCATTGTATATTTTATTTGCATGTGTTCTTATTTGCCTCCAAGAAATTTGACCAGGAAGATTATCAAAACCACCACTTTCAATTTAAAAAAAGTATTTTCATTAAATTCTACTTCACATTCTAGATTTTCATCTTCATCTTCATCTTCATCTTCATCTTCATTTTCATTTTCATTTTCAACTTCAAAACGATTTACATTTTCATCTTCATTTTCATTTTCATTTTCAACTTCAAAACGATTTACATTTTCATCAACAAAAAGGTTTTCATTTTCATTTACATCAACAAAAACGGTTTTTATTTTCATTTTCAATAAAAGGATTATTTTCAATTTCATTTTGAACAGAAGGATCATTCTCATTTTCATTTTCAACAAATTCTATAAAAGTTTCATCTCTTTGAATATTATCAATTTCTACATCGTTAAGTCCAGCATCTTGTAAAATTTCTACATACAAATTTACCATTTCACTAACATGTGGATTTGAAGAGGTACCTGGATTTGTGCATATTGAAATATTATCCATAGCATTGAAAGAGGGATTTGAAGACATAGTAGGACTTGCTTGTATAATCATATTCTTCTCCAAATTGACTTCTTGCAAATTTGCTTCATCTACAACCATGGTCTCCTCTATGTTTTCATCTTCAATAGTTGTGGAATTAGATGCTCCCGCATCATTCATTGATTTAATTCTCACTCTTCTTTCTCTTTGTCTTTGTCTCTCCTTCTCTTTGTTTGCTTCAATTTCTTCAGGAGTCAATGTCTTCCTCCTCTTATTATGAGCTTTATCTCCCATGATTATAAAATTTTCAAGCACAAATGAATGTAAATAGTGAAATTCTTCAAAAAATTCAATTCAAATTCAAAGTTCAAGACCTATAAGGACTAAATACTTCCTTTTGTGTTCCTCAAAACAAGTAGGAAAGTAGCACAATTCCACTTTAAAACTAATTTCTTCATGGCTCCTTTGAAAAAATCAATTCATATTGCAAGTTGAAGATCTTTTGTTCCTTCTTTGAAAAAATGGGATCTCTCCTTTGAAAAAATTCTTTAAAAAAACAAGCACCTGTAAAAAAATTGCTTGATGTAAAATAGACCAATTTTACTGTTCTTGGCCGTACATGTGAAGTTGAAAACTTCACAGTAAAATTTGATAGTAAATACAAATAATATAGTTAAAAAGAAATGAGATCCTGTTCTATAATCGGGATCCCACTTTTTTAACAAACGAGATCCCGTTTTTTAACAAACAGGATCCCGTTCCCAATATTTATTGTTGGGACCGTTGGAAGGGGAACGGGATCCTATTCCCCTGCCAACGGTCATCATATTAAATATTGGGAATGAGATCCCATTTTTTTAAAAATGGGATCCCGTTCTATAATTGGGATCCCGTTTCTTTAAATTTGATTTTTTTTTTCTTTGTGGTCAGGTTTTTCCGTCAGATTTTGGTTCAGGAAAAGAATTGGGAGTCTGAACCTAGGCCTTCAACCTGGTTTGACCTGCAAGTTGAAGGTTCTAACAATGTTAGGGAAAAAATTCGAGTTTGGACATATGGCTAACAACATTTTTTGTAGAGTTTTTCGATGAAATTAAAACCCATTATAGATTAGACAGTGTAGATTCCAAATATGTAATTTTTTTTACAATTGGATTAATTTTTTTATTTTTCATTTAATTTCTAATTAAACAGGTCCATAAACTTGAATTATCAGTGTTTTCTAATATTTTAATAATTTTTTATCAACATAACATTTTTATGAACGGATTGCACGAGAACAAACTTCAGACAATTCTTTTTAATTTAAAAAAAAAAAAATTCAAAAAATGATAAGTTTAGGTCATCTTATGCATGTCGTACATGATGATTTTTCAAAACGACAAATATGCCTAATAAAAATTTAACAAAAAAAAAAATTCAATAAAAGATTACAAAAAAATATAAAAAACAAGCTTCAGTGAGTCACAAATCTTTTCCAAAAAGGATTTAGAAAAATACAATAATTTAGGTCAAAATATGGATGTCGTACATGTGCATGGTATGGTAAATAAAAGTCTTTTAAATAGTGGTTTGTAGAAATGCCTATTGAAACTCAATTTGTACAAGTTGGGTATTGAAATAAATTAGATATTTGGAAACTAGACTCTAAGTACTACATTTTATGATTACTGACTTTTTTGACGATTCCATCTCTAGGTGCATCAAATTTTAAGGTCGAAGTGTCAAATTCTGAAAATCAAGGAAAACACTTCCAGTTTTTGGCCAAAAAGTGGACTCAACTTCTTGCTAGCACCCTCATGAATAGCATAGATTTTTTTCCAAACACCCATAGCTTTGTTCAAAAGAACCTGTGTTAGGATTTTAGCTATACTAGCAAGGAAGTGATTTGTTTATTAAAATTATTTGGTAGACATGTATGAAAAATGTGGTAGCATATATAAGGTAGTGAGCTATTTGAAAAAATTCCTCAAAGAAACGTGGTCTCATGGAATGCATAACAAGCAAATGAAATTGGCAACTACTCCTAGTTCATCGACAATGTATATGAAGTAATTGAATAATTGCACTTAATAGGTTGATTTAAAAAAAAATTAGATTGCAATTAAAATTTTGCCATCTATCAACATCTAGTTATTAGTTATGTAGTGTGAAGTAATGCTTTGAGTTTGAAAAATATGCAATGCAATGTAACCAGTGATATAAATATATATGTTTGATGAAATACTTTGGTAGACATGTATGAAAAATGTGGTAGCATAGACATTGCAGTGATTTGTTTGAAAAAATGTCTCAAAGAAATGTGGTCTCATGGTGATGCATGGAAAGCAAATGCAACATGTGGTAGTATAGACAAGGCATTGAGCAATTTGAAAAAATGCCTCAAAGAAATGTGGTCTCATGGAATGTGTGAGTTTGAATAAAATTACATTGCAATTGAAATTTTGTCATAGATATTATCATCTAGTTATTAGTTATGCCACATGAAGTAATGCTTTGAGTTTGAAACATATGCAATGCAATGTAATCAACGATATGAATATATATGTTTCATAAAATACTTTGGTAGACATGTATGCAAAATGTGGTAGCATAGACATGGCAGTGAATTGTTTGAAAAAATTCCTCAAAGAAATGTGGTCTCGTGGTGATGCATGACAAGGAAATGCAAAATGTGGCAACATAGACAAGGAAATGATTAGTTTGAAAAAATGCCTCAAATAAATGTGGTCTCATGGAATGCATGAGTTTGAATAAAATTAGACTGCAATTGAAGTTTTTTCATAGATATCAACATCTAGTTATTAGTTATGCAACATGAAGTAATCTATTGAGTTTGAAATATGTGTAATGCAATGTAATTAGTGATATGATTATGTTTCATAAAATGCTTTGGTAGACATGTATAGAAAATGTGGTAGCATAGACATGACAATGACTTGTTTGAAAAAATGCCTCAAAGAAATGTGGTCTCATGGTGATGCATGACAAGCAAATGCAAAATGTGGTATCTAGTAACAAATGCATGACCTATTTTAAAAAATGCCTAGTAATTGCATGTGGTATCTAGTAAAAGTTTTTTGTTTCTATGGTTATGAAGGTTTTTATGGATATGGTTAGTGAGCATTACTTAGTTTTGTTCTTCGTGTGCTTGTGAGCATGTAGCATTCAACATCATATCGAGGAAATGAGCAAAGCCTCTAACGCTGAATGGACATGAAGCTAAAAATGTAGGGAGAAGAGAAACAAAAAGGCAAGTTCATGAAGAAAAGAAATTGCAGCCCATAGAGGAGTAAATTCTCGTGCAATCTAAGAGAGATGTCATATTGGCAACATAAATGGAATTGATGAAAAAATTGCATAAGGAGATAAATGAATCCTTAAAATGGGGGCACATCATCAACCATAAGTGAAGTTCAATGCACACCATCTACAATATGTCATGTTCAAAGTACATCAGTAATCACATCTCCAGTTGAAGACACACCATCAACATGTGGTTTTGAAATTACATAAACAAACAAATCCCTACTTGAATACAATCCACATACCACATCTCAAGTTGGAGGTACAACATCATTGACATGTCAATCTCAATGCACGCCATCGATTTCATCTTCGATTGAAGGTACACCATCTATCCCTGATGTTCTTGGCATTCCTAATTTTGAAACAACTTTACCTTTGAGATTTCCTCCTAAATTTTTGCATAGAAAAACTAAATATTTGATTAATATTGATGTTAATGTTTTGAAACCAATGACTAATAAGATTCCAAAGTGTACATGTCAAAGATTTGTGAAGGGGATATAGAGACTATTTTTTGAGAAGCTAAGTGAGACTGGAATATGTCAACTATTTTTTGAAATGATGAGGCAACTCAATTTTAGGCCCACCATGAAGATTCTTGGGCTAAGAACATCAAATGTCTCGAGTGAGAAATCCATTGTAAAGAATCTGATGAGTGCATATGAGAGCGCGGGTTCTACCTCACACATGAATGATAGTTATGCCACACGATGTGTGATGATATCAACATTAGTAAGCAATCAAACTAGGAATAAGATGATCCTTTCAAAGATGAGTAAATCTTTGAAAATAAGTAGATTATCTCTAATGAGAGCCAAAAGAAGGAATGAAAGAGTGGAGGATCCAAATAAAAATGAGTTATGGGCATTCTCGAGTAGACTACCATGGAAAGATATAGAATTATTCAAGCCTTGAGATCTCTAATACAATATTTTTGGAAGAATAACACAAGGGTCTCTCCCAATAAAAGAGATGTTGTAAGAAGGATAATTGGTAGTCAAATCCATGAGACACATCCAAAGTATTTTTTGGATATCACTCAAACCCAATTTTTTGCTAAATTTGTAGAGATGTATCCCCAAGTTAAAATATGCCAAAGGTTTTTTGAAATGATAAAGCATTTTTATGTCAAAATAAATCACACACACACTAATTTTTATTGTAGAGTACATATTTATTTTTCTAACCATTATGATGTTTATCAACGTATGTGTAGATATGCATACTAAAAATGTTTTGCAGGAATGTAACATAAGGCCTCCACGTAGATCTTGAAGGGATTTATTATCTACCATTTTATATCAAAGAGTGAATGGTAATTTTTTTTACAAGAAATCATGTTTGGATGGAACATTTGTTCATTGTGGTGGCATGCCACATTTTCCAATTTACCAACACATAGATAGTACACATATAGTTGGAAGTGAAATTGTGGAATTTGGAAAATACAAGATAATGGCCTACAATCTAAAACATGGGAAAGAAGCAAAAAAGTGTCAATTGGTCAGTGATAAGATTCTAGTGTATCAATTTATGGGAATTTTTCATGATCATATGGTCTATGAGTATGCAAGGCATACACACATATATTGATGGTTGGACTCACAATTCAAGTTATGCAAGTATACATTTCCACTTCATAGCATTAGTTGTCGACTTCACAGATAAATACACACTACAAACACATAATGAGGTGCAATCATAATTTTGCAGCTCCACACATGTTATATTTATGCATATATCATTCATTCATGTAAATGATAGTATAGAGGATAATAGGAAGGTATTGAGGGAGTATCACTTTTACATCAGTGATGATCACACACATTCTATAGAGTTTGTGCAAGGTTGCTTTCAGATGTTCTATGCTGATTTGGCTAGTAGGGGCATATCATTCAGTCGACATATCATATGGTCAGATAACTATGCATTATAATTCAAGAACTCTAGAATGTTTTATTGGTTGAGTAGGATGCATGGGATTGTTTAGCATATGTAGAATTTATCAAAGGTAGGGCATGGAAAGGGGGAGCATGATGGTGCAGGTGCATGTATTAAAAGAGCCTTAGCATGAAAAGAGTTAAAGTAAAAAGACACTCCAAAGTTGACAAATGCAAAATCAATTTTCCAATGGTGAAATCATGTTATGGGTCTAGGTAATGAAGGTAATTCTTTAGTTTACATATTTTTTTGGTTGGTAGATGATACTAACATTGAAAAATATGAGGAATATTGTACACTAACAAGATCGAGTAATCTATACTCTTATAGAAGCTCCAATGCAAGTACATGGACTATCCATACATGGAAGATGGCATGATTTTGTTCTGCATGTACACATCAAGCATGGAATGATTGCAACTCAAAAGAGTGGGTTGACAATTGGTCGTTATGAAGTCTAACCTCACTTGACATGTATCAACTCCCAATATCTCTAAAATCACAAAGATGCAATCATCCATTGACTTTGATCATGTATCAGATCTAATAGAACCATGTAATATATCCTCTTGCATAGTTAATGCAAAATTCCTACTTTTATCTTACTTTTTAGTTTTATTGTGATGTTTAAAAATATATCTAATTGGATGAACATATCAATGTAGGGCATGTTTAGGTAGTAATTGTAGATGAAGGTGTTGGTTATTTTTCTTACAACCTTCAACCCTAGGGAGAAACACAATGCCTAAACTAGGGGATTAAATATTTAGGACAAGGAATCTACACTATCAACATATTGAAGATAAGAAAAGCCAACTAACAAGGCTATGAAATCCTTCTACACTTTGAGCTCCACAGGACTTAGGAGGGTGTTCCTATATGTAGGTCTCAATATTTGATACACTTGTGCCAAGCAACAAATATAGACCTAAGAAAGTGGATAATTCTCAAATATATGAGTAATGGGTATTTTATATTCCACCAGATTCAAGAATAATCCCTTTTGCATTGAACATTGTTAAGAACACATAATTTAGATACCTCCATCTCAAAAAAACATAGAGGGATGATAGATGTATTACTTTAAAAATCAACCTTTGTACCCTTTTAACAACTTGGAGATACTAGGAAAGAGATAACTTAAACAACAAAGCAAACGAACATCAAAGTAAAAAGGTTTTTAGATTTTTAGGTTTGGGACCAAACTGAAAACATAAGATGCACAAGATTGACCGGTGCCAAGGAAAGGACCTCAAAGCCATATAACAAGAATTTTATCTTATCATGTTAAACATGTTTTGAAGATCTTAAAAATGTTATCACCCTATGATAACAAGACCACTAAAACTTATCAAATGACCATTCTTATAAATCCACCTCAAAATACAATACTCCCATTACATTCATTAAAGCAATTACACTCCTCCTTGAGCAAAAGGAAATAACAAATACAATTCAAGAACAAAAAATGTGCATGAAAAACTCAGATAACTCTTGATTATTGAATTTAAAGAGTATCACATCTTAGCCATGGAGATAGTCACAAGATAAAATATATTCATGGAGCACAATTCAAAACACAAAAACATCTTAGACTAATGGCTAACAGTTATATACTTCACCCTAGCTAAACACTTCACAATTTTTATAGAGCTTATGTCTGCCTTGCAGAACTTCATAAATTGGAACCCCTACAAATGAGAAGAAAGAAAATAATGAAGAAGAAACCCTAAAATGAATCTATGGAAGACACTTGGTATCTTAATCTCCATATGATTTGCAACAAGATTTTTTTTGAAATCTTCTTATTCCCTCCTTCTTGATCTACATATATCTTTCTTTACTAGTGAAAACTTTCACTATGCTTTTGTCTTTCTGCAGCTAAAAATAATTTTGCTTATGAAGGCTTTTACCCTTACATGAAAATATTTTATCTGAGCACTCACTTTCACATTTTAATTTTCCCAGTACTTTAAATTCTATTTTAACTTGTGAAGGCTCTTAATTATTTTATTTGGGCATTACATTGTTTACTTTATCGGTCTACAATAGATTTCACCCACATTTCACTTTTAATTTCCCAACAACAAATAGCTTTTAACTTTTGTTTCATCAGGTTATGGAAATATTTTACTCATGCAGATTGTTAGGTCTCAAAAACATAGGTTTGAACCACAAGAGGTTGCCAAGCTCTCACAACATTTTTGGCTAACGTACACGGCCAAATGATGAATTTTAACCTTCTTCTCTTCAGGCTCTGCCAAACCTAGGTGGGTATACCTATGCAAGTAGAGCAGACTTAAATAGTGTGTTTCCTACTCAAGAAATCTTTCCACAATGGCAAGTGAAAGTGGAGAGATGCAAACCTATTTGGTAAAAATTGTATAAGCAATATCAAGGTAAAATTCAATATGTTTAGTTAACAGATGTGAAGTTTTGAAATGAATTTAATGAAACTAAATAAATATAAAATGGGTGAGACCAATCCCTTATTGGGTAAAACGGAGTCAGATGAAAGTCTATGATGAATGTCTTCTATTTGGCAGAAATTCTAATTGTTTGACATACAAATATTAGTTCATAACTTGTATAAACATGCATGAATGTAATTACCAAGTTCTTCTTAGTGATCCAAATGATACTTTCAAATTACTGTGAATGACTAGAAGGATTTAATCTTTACTTGAAAGAACCAATTAATCATACCACACGAGTACAACAAATGTGCATCAATAAATTGAGTATATACTTGATATATCAATTTAAATAACAAAGAAATATTAGCCTTGGAGACAACTTAATAATATTTTCAATTAATTCAAAAAACAACTGATACCCGAATGACGCCACAAAATGAGAGTTCTTTCATTGATTCCTCCAAAATGTCATATATGCATCATGGTTTCCATTGTATAATCTATATGATAAATATTTTACAAGTATCTTTTGTATATCTCCTAGCCTAACTCCTAATTCTAATCCTATTTCTTCCAATTTTACTTCACATATATACATTACATTAGGGTTACAACTCTTCACAACATCCACCTGGTGCAACTCTTCGTTTGATTGTTCTCAGAAAAATATTTAATTAGTTGCCTCTAGCAAATTAAATGTTTTAATCTTTGTTATTTGTATTTTCATGAAAATAATAATATTTCCCTTTTTGCATTTATATTTTCACCAAACAAATATTTCCTTCGAATATATACTCATTACAAGGTTTTATATTGTCCTCCTCCATGAAAATTTTCACTCTAAATCATTAAAATTTCCTCCAGGTAAAGTAATTGTCTCTCTCTTGGTAAAAATAGATTATCTTCCGTTTATCCGTATGTATCTTTATCCATTTGAAAAAACATTCTCTGGGTAAAACAATCACCCATTCGTTAACCTTCTTGGTGAAAATAGTTTATTGCAATATTATCATAAGTGAAATTCATCCTTCAAATTATTCACCATCTTCATAATAAATTTTTTGTCTTTACTTTGCCTTATATTCCCACAAAATTTATTATTTTTTAATTCCCTCGAAAAAATATTTCACTCTTTACTGAAAATATTTACATCACATTATACTTTCCCACATTAATCACATTGTGATTAAAAATTCCCTCTCTCTTGCATTAATATTTATCTTCATAGTATATGCAAAATACATTACATCTTACTTCATTAATCTATGTGTTCATTGCACCACCACAATCATTAGATTTTACCACTCACCCGCGCACTCTTTAAAATACACCCACGATAATGCGGGAAGAGACTGCAGTACCACACGTCTTCTGTGGGGTGCTCGTGGTGACGCAGGGAAGTGCTTTGAGCTGCATCTTGCGATCAAAAATGTCTTGCATGCCTTTGAATTTATTTAAGTATGTCATCTTTGGCGCAATGATAGAAAGAAAACAATGCTCTTATCCATTATGTTCTCAAAATATACTTCCCAAAACCATAGTTCATCCCAAGCAGGAAGCATGCCAAGATGACATTAAACATAATTAGGTACATTATTATCATCTTTTTTATATATATCAATAGAAATTTCCAGAGCATCCATTACAGTAATCATGTCATTTCTTGATGTTGCACGACTAATTGTTGTCTTAAGCAATTCCTTATCTTGCAATAAATTGTTCCTCCGTCAACCAACATTGCCATCCTGAGTGAATATGCTACCTAATGCATTCCAACCAATTATTTCATACTCGAATTATCGATCTATAGATATCTTCTTATTTTGTGTCCAAGGTGTAGCTTCTCTCCATGGAATTCTGTAAATACTTATTTATCAATTGATGTATGCCCAAAGCTTCATATCCTTTTGAGTGTATCTTCAATATTTCATTACTTGGTTTTGTTTTCCATATATTTTACAAAGTCAAACTTTATAAAACAATGAAATATTTAGGGTTTTGAAATCTGCCACATTTTAAAACATATCAAATGTTTAAAATTTATGTTATTTAAACTTTAGAATATAGGAAAATTTTGATTTTGACTGTTGCGAAAAAAAGTAATTTCATTGCGAGCACACAGAGCATCTTGGAGCCATGAAAATTTGTGAGGGACCGTAATCAATTATTTTAGAAGTGGGTTTTTGACAAATTTTGAACATCTCGCCAAATTGAGGTACTTTGTAAACTGGCCTCGCAGACCATGTAGTGGAAAACATGTTTTTTCTTAAAATAATGCACCAAATGATTTTGGTATTTAACCAAACTGAAATTGGAGATATTTGAGGCCAAAACAACAACTAGGTCATCCTTAGAATTTCAAAATTTGCAACTTTTTTGGGGTGCCAAATCTAGCCCAAGAGCAGTCGCAAAACAATTAAAAAGCATACTAGAACTCCTCTTACGACTATGAAAATGCACAGACAAGTTGAGCTGTGATAGGAGATTATGCTCGTCAAATGGTTTGGTATGAAGTCATTTGGGCTTAAAAATATTAATGCCCAAAGTTGCTTATTCAACATTTTCTAAAAATTGCACTTGTCCAACTCAACTGAAACCCACCAACATGTCATTTTGAAAAAATACCAAACCTAATTCTAGGAACCTATAACTTTGGAAATTAGCTCTTTTAGGTATGGTGAACATGTGTGCAAGAGGGTTTCTCTTCAATATTATTCCTTTGCAAAATATCAAGCATCAAAGTTGACCTCTGTGAAAGTTTACAGGAAATGCGGTCTTCCAATTGGGTAAAATCCATTTGGAATTGATTTCAAAAAAATATAAAGTGATGTCTTGAAGCCTTGGAAATTGGCATGAAGGTATATTTTAGTGTAGAGAATCAAAGGAACAAATTATTTTGTGATGAAACTCTTTTGGTTACTTAATATTGCCTTCCAAAGTTGACCATTTTAGTAGATTTTACCGTGTGTAGACAACAACCTTTTACAAAACCCTTTAACTTGGCCTTTTGAAACCCAATCAAAACTAATCATATGAAGCTGAAAATTGGTGGAGATACTCACATCTGGTAGATGGACATGTCTGCAAAGTGATTTTGCATGAAATTGTACTGACTTCATTTGTGATTTTTCAAAGTAAGCCACCTGAGCAGATTTTTCAACTGTACATCTGAGTGCAAAAATCAAAATTTTCTATATGGGAACCTAAAATTTGCATGAAATTTTAGGCTCCAACACAAATCATATTTGCATATTTCATTTTCATATTTTCCTTTTAATGATGAAGGCATTTAAATTTTTCCTCGGGTAAAATATTTTACCCATGCACCATTTAATTACTTTATCCTCTACCATAAAAACAATGTTAAAAAATGCCTTTAGATATTTCTCGTTGGTCCCACCAGAGCTTTCCCCACACCGCCTGCTACTTTTTAGTGACATCATCATCCATCCCCATGGGCTAGCGAGGGGCGGTGGAGATTCATGCACACTCCATCCATGCTGGTTGTTGATCGGTCTCCTCCTATTGCTTCACGTTTGGCTACTTCTCTTTGATTATGGCGGCACCAAGCAACCCTATATTCTTCTCATTGAACTCTTGGTTATGAAGGCCCACCCAAGTGATAGAACTACCATGTCTTCGAGGGTGCCAAAGATTTGCCTCTTAATGTTCATACATCTTGCCACTATTCTGCATCATAATATATTTAGAATGCATATAATAAACACTGGGTGTTAGTGCCAAACAAATTTACTCAAACAATTTTGATACATATTCACTACAAGTGAAAACTGCTCTTGTGCAAAAGTAGACATGTTGGATTTTCCTGCATATTGGGCATCTAAACAAAAATGCTTCATGTAGCCATTTTTGTGTTTGACTTCCCTTTGCAACGTCAAATTGACCACTAAGATGCATCGATCTTCACCACTTCCTGGAAACACATCCAAGATCCTAACAAATGAGAGCATATCTGTAGGCTTGAAAAAATTATTTTCCTCCCTCAAACATGCTATCTTAGTAGTAGAATCATTTTGAAGGAATAATATAATCATCATCAACAACATTTATTGGAACATGCAGTTTTTTCTTTTGACCCTTGTCCTGCTGCAACACCATTGAATTCCTCCTCTCATGGCGAAAGGCTACAAAATAATTCCAATTGCCAAGTGAAATTTCAACATGATAATTCTTCACATCTAATTCACTTTGCGTAGCCTTCATTGTTTCTTTTGATTAGAACTAGTTACTTATCTATTTTTTGTTCCATGCTGCCACACATACATAAATAATTTGACAAGATATTTATCCACCTCAAATGCATCCCAATAAGTTCTAGGCTCAAATGGATTTCATTTCAGACCAAGTCTTGGCTTCTTATAGCCAATGGAAGAATTCCACATAATCATGAAACCTAAACAAGATAAGTTTTTATAGAAAATTTTATTTTTCAGTATCATGGAGTTGTTCAATCAACCAAGCAAGATTAAATAGTGTTGTGGTTGTATCCCATGATAACTCAAATGATACCATTTTTATCTCTATCTTCTTCTTCCACTCTTAAGATGTTGAAAATGGGGATATGATGCTTGCATAAAATGTGCTACTAAATACTCCTTCATTCTCTATTATGTGATTTTCATCTCTTTGCACAACACCATAAGTATGATTCATATGAAAACATACACTATTTTCATGCACAAGATGAATTTCTAAATTCAAACATTAATTCTCAATGTTGTCTATTAGTACCTCATATTGATTTTTTTCAAGCTCCTCACACTCATCATCATTTGCAAAAAGAGGGTTAACCCTATAAAACTGGGTTTTCACCATATCCAACCTCTTCACCCAACTGGATAGAAGCTTCCTCAAATTGTGTGACACATGTCAGGTCACCTTGTGGGCCCAAATAATTTTTGTTTTGTTTTGAAACAAGTTTTTATTCTGAATTGATTCGAGGTTGCCTCTGAATGCTCCTTCGGTGAAATAAATGAACTGGGTAGACATTAAGATTCACTTTCAGGCACCTTGCATAGTATTCAAAATAGGTCAAGTGGCCTCTAGAATCTCCTTGGAAAACAAGTCAAACAATCTCCTGAAGTCATGAAAATACACATTCATGTAGATATTTCACCCAAGAGCTCAGTGCAACAAACAACTTGGAAAAAGAGATCTCAAGGTGCAAGATATTCAATGCCAAAGTGGCTCACTCAGAATTTTTTGTAACTACACCTATCCAAAACCAACTTGAGCACACCAAGTCACCTCCTTGAAAAATTATCAAATCACCTGTTGGGAAGCTACCACTGGAAACACTAGATAATTTAGGTCCATTGAGTATGTGTGCAAGAGGGCTTTCCTTTAATCCAAATTTTTCACAATATATTAAGGGTCAAAGCTGACCTCCTTGAAACATTCAGATGTTAAAATATGACACATTGCCTTTGCTTTTGACCTTGTTAAAATATCAAATGTGATCTCGAGACTCTGAAACCAGACTAAGGAGCATATGAATATGATGGGAATTCAAATCACCAATCCATTTTCCATGACGATCATCCAATTGTGAAATATTTGTCTGAACAGAAAGCCACTTTGTAGGCCTGAGAGTATGCAAACAATAAAACAATCCTAGAACCCTCCAGCTTTGTGTTTCACAACCCTGCCAAAACTCATCACAGGAGGCTGAAAATAAACATACATGTTCACATATTTCAAATGAATACACTCACCAAGGGATTTGACATGAAAGAGAATGGGCTTTGAATTATGACCCTCCAAAGTAGGTCACTGGGGTAGATTTTTTAGGTGCATTTCTAAGTGTGCAAAACAATTTTTTCATCATGGGAACTTAAAATTTTGCAAAATTTTACAGTCCCAATAGAAGGAAATGGAAAGAGAATATATTATTACATGTTTCATTGTATCGAGGCCAAAAATAAATTGGAGGCTCCAGTTATAGATGGAGAAATAATAGAATATCCTACAAGTCTGGTGGTTTTTACTAGAACATGGATTAGAAGGTACCCAATTAAGAATGCTCCAGTTTGGTTGTTTGAGGAATTTGACATGTATAAGAATTCTTCACTAATCCAACCTTTTCATGGCAGTCAATGTTCATTTGATCAAATATCAGGGTAAACCTGTGAACAAGAACTTGTGGAAGGTGTGTGCGTTTGACCATGAGGGAATACTTGACACAATAAAGAGTAGAGAAAACCTGGATAGTTCGTTGGATTGATTTGTAAGTATGTACATCAAATTCATAAAGTCATACATTATTCATCACTTTTTTTGGTTATTGAAATATGCATCATTTTCTTTTGTTCTAACTTATAAAGTTTTAATTTTTTAAATCACATTCTTTCATAGATTTATACCTCTTCTTCATTCTAACTCATATATTTCAGTTGATAGTTAGACTATATCAGTGGTTGAAATTCATTTAATGTTTATTTATTTCTTTTAGGTCACATTAGAGTATATTAGTGTACCCTTCTCAACACATGATTATCCACTGTATTCATATTAATACGCATAATAGATAGAACAACCTTCAATTGGTCATGAATTTACTATTTGTGTTGCATTTGAGGATGTATACTAGCATTATGAGGGTTCCTTTGATATTTGGATGTGTAAGTTTGATTGTACAAGGGTGTGCAATATTTCATTATTGTTAATTAGCTAGGGTTTGGCATCTACATTGTACTTTGAATATTGTTTTAGCTTGCATGTGTTTGATAAAGCATCAATTTCCTAGAGTTGTCTAATTGGGAACATTATAAAAACTAGAGTTTTTGGCTGAATTCATTTTTCTTTGATTAGTAACTCTTTAATTCTTTAAAGTTTGATATCATACACTTCCTCTTTTTAATGACTTCATTTTCTATCATGCACTTCCTCTCTTATATGTGTGTGCATGAAGTTGCTTCTCTTTACGTATTAAAGGACTATCCTTAGCTCCTCATAGTTCTGAAAACTTGTCCCATGACTGATAATGTTCATAGTTTCATGCAATATTCTCTTGCTACCTTCACTTGTAGGTGACTAGAAAAATAATTTTGTTTTTGATTTGTAGTATTGTGTTTTCCTGTTCTGTACACCCATCATTATCTTTGAACAATCCCTTATTGAGTTGATGAGTTAACTATGACTTTTGCATGAATTTGGTTGGCTCTATAGGTTTGATAACTTGTTTTACCTTGTACTATCCTTTATTTTCAATTATGAATATGCATTAGACCTTATGATAGTCCCATTCTTGTATTCAATCATGACTGTGACTATAGATAATTCTAGCCACAAATAATATCCTACACCTTCCAAATGAGTTAGCAAATTATCGTTGCATACTGGCACCTTCTTGATGCTTACTATCCTTTATTTGTGCTTTTGTCTCATCTTTCACATATTTCCATATCCTGCCTCATTAAAATCTTTATTCATTCATGTTTTCATTTTGATATGATTGACCTTGCTATTGAAAAATGATTGTTATCTCTTTGCATTGTGTCCTTTTCTATCCTCATTTCCCCTATGTCACTGTGAAAGACTTGTCTTCCTTCTTGAAATGAGCTTACTGTCAACATATTATACACTTTTCAGCCTTTGAGAATTCATGATCTGCTCTTTCATCTTGAGAACACATCATCTAACTATCCTAGTGAACTCTCATGGTGGTTTATACTTTGAACTCTCTTACTTGTTGCTGGGTGATCCCACAATAGTGGTTTACAATTTTTAGCCAAACTGGACACTTAAATTATTATTTTTAACTAAATCTTCACATTCAGGCACCTATAGCAGATAAACCATGAGGAATTTGAAGATGATACAAACTAGAGTCTCGTCACATTTTGTCTGTAGATTCTAAAAATATTTTTTTCAAAATTTTTGGAATCAGATTGCACTTCTTTTTCCACCTCCCACGAAAATTGGTTTTTTTTAGAAAACAACATTTTTAAAAAGTGACGCTCACCGTATACAACATAACTTTTTTTGTATGAAGGATAAAATTCTAATTTTTTCGAATTTAGATTTGTAACTATGATATCTATCACTTTAATTTGGTATCATAGTTTTTTATTGAATATTTTTTCCTTAATCAAGTTTCAAAGTCAAACCAATTGCAATTGAGACATAGGCGGACTGTATACAACATAAATTTTTCTGTATGTATCAAAATTCATTTTTTTTTAAAAATGGATCAAGGACATCAATACCCAGTACAAACACATTTTAAATTTTTTTATTTTGATAATCTTCTATTTTTCCACATGTGCAAAACAAAGAGCTTGATTTTCGGTGAAAAACCTATGTTTAATAAAACTAAAAAAACACATACATAATCAAACCAAAACATATTAAAATTATATTTGTTGGATAACTCATTCTGAGGACTAGCTAATTCTAGTTGGCTTTGTGAAGATTCCTCCATTATCATCCTCAACCTGAGCTCCGAAGTGCCAAAATTTAGGTTTTTTTTGTGTCTCAGATGGGGGATGAGGGATAAGGGGGGTTCGTACGAACCCATAGGGGTTCGAGCGAACCCCTTCAAAGAGGTTCACTGAAACCTCTTTCCTATGCATTTTTTTTTTTTGGTGGCCAAGATTCAAAGGGGTCGCTTGAACCCTAGTTCAAGTGAACCCATTATTGGTTCGGTCGAACTAGTAGGTTCATACAAACCCCTAAAATCACTGTTATTTGCCTTGGGGTCATTTTTTGTGAGTTTTCCTTCCTCACCTGAATTGTAAACCACTATTGTGGCTTCACCTTGCTCATTTGAACTCCCTTATTTGTTTCTCCTGCACTATATTTGCTGTGCACTTTTCTACCACTATTGTTGCTCATCTATTTGGAAATTAATTTTTTCTTCATAGACATTATTTGTTGTACTCATTAGCATTAATTTTTGCACTATATGAAGTCATTATGCTGCTCATTTTTTATCTAAAGATGCCCCATGTATTGTTGTATTATATGAAGTATAATGGAGCAACTGCTAAAAGGAATTTGATTGTCGACGGGAAATGCTTCACACAAGCAGTTAGTAGTGTGAGCTAACAACCTACACTCAATGAAACTCATTTCATAAATTAGAATTTAGTAAATTAAATTAATAGTCTTGTGCTGTGTTGATAATGCTTGCCCCTTAAGAGGATTTCTCTTTTAAATATATGTAGAGGTCAACATGGATTATGGATGCATTGATGTTGAATGCACTAAAACCAATTGGAGCAAGAAATAATAGTGGTGATTAGGATGGAGGAGTGGATTTATAGAGTGCATTCCTTAAATTTTGTGAATAAGTATTGAGTTTTTAGTGCAACCAATCCTTATAAGATCACTCAAATAATATAACTGTGGTGTGTTGCTCACTTAATACTCCATCATATTATTCAATAATAAAGCAATACAAGAGTTACAAGGAATTCCTCTGAAGCATCCAACCTCTCAATGCATCCTCATGTGTCCAAGCATGAATCCACACATCCCATGCCATGCCTCACATATGCACTCCTTAGAAAGACTCAATAATGATAGCCCACTCACCCAACCAACCTTAACAACTAAACATGTGCTTGATTTTATAGATTCAAACTCACACAAATACAACCAATTGGTAAGATAAAATCATGTATCACAAAACCATGTGAATACAAAACCACTTACCCCTTATTTAATATTGAGTACTAAATTTTCACTTTATTTAATATTTCTCCAATATTAAATTGTTATTACATGTCTCCCACACATTAAATAATAATACAATGTTACAATACAACATAAAGCGGTCCCCAAATAATTACCTAGTGTGATTAACCACACTGCCTAGGTGTATCACAACTAAATAATTATTTAATTACAAAATTATAATAAATCATTTTATGCAAAGGTGTACAACACCATATCCCAACAATACTTATATAATCTCAGCCACACAATATTTCTAACACTATTCTACTTCATATTGTGCCCAATCAAAAAAAATTCTTCACTAAGGAATTTTGTAAAGAGTGGTCAAAGTCTTGTAAAAAAATTTCCTCAAAAGTTAAAAGTTTCTAAAAATAGAAACTTTCTATGTTTAGAAATTTTAGGGTTTTCTAGGTTTGTTTCCAAATGGATGATGGAAAAACTTTCTAAAACAAGAAAATACTTCCCAATTAGGCTGGTCCAGTCATAATCGTCAAAAGGTCAAGGTTTCTCTAGTGGGTTAATTCTACTTTTTTAGAAGGTGAAGCATGAGCTCCAAGGTCATCAATGGAGGATTATTTTCTACTAGGTATCAAATTAAAAGTTTCAAATGTTGCGCAAACAACGTCAAACTGTCAGTGATCGAGAAAATGTGGAGTTCACGTGAAATGGAGGTGAATCCAGAAATGGTGAAATTTATAAAAAAAATCTCTCTGAGATGTCTAGGTGCCCTATCCTAATAGGGGTGCCTAGCATTTGGTGCCTTAGTCATTTTTTCTTCCATTATTTTTTGTTCAAAAATGGTGAATCTTGCTTGTCAGTAACCTTCAGTCACCCAAAAAACAAGATAAAAGCAACATTAGAGGCTGAGAAAAGTTGGAAAACATATCACTGAGGTTCAAATAGGTTAGTATGCTCATCATCTAGATGCAGGTGTCTATTGTCTCACATAAATTAGTGATCAAAAGACACAGTTGGCAAATGCGAAGATCAAGGATGAAAGAAGGATGAAAATCATGGAAATTTGGCTAAGGTATGGGATGATAGGAACCCCTGTTACCTAGGGGTGCTTGGGTTTTCAACACTTAGAATATTGTAGACCCTGACATGCCTTCTTTCCAAGTTTAGCCTTTTTTGGTCATTTATGGGGTCTGCGATCATGATTAGATGATGTCGAATGTCAATATGAAGCTTGGGGATCACTTTAGCAGTGATCGAACATAAGATTTCCATGGTCAAACAAATTTTATAAGTTGGAAATACCAGATTGTCAGCTCGTCAAAGTTGGAGGCAGGCCTCATCAGAAGCAAAAGCAAGCAAAAGTTGAAAAACAAAGAAAATGAATAACACTAGAGAGGTTTTATGTGTTTGATGATGTCATAGAATGCATATATTTTCTCCAAAATATGTCTTCACATGTGTGATTTTTGTAGCTACAAAGAAAAATTCCATGTTGCACATGCAAATGGACTCAAATTTTTGCATACAAAGGTTTTATCTTCATGGATAGACTTCAAAATGTTAGGGATTTGTGAAGAAATAATTTGTTTCATCTTCAAACTCTATTCAAGAAGGATTTTGGCATTCATTCTTGATGTTTTATAGGTTGGCATCTAGAGGAAGAAAAATATATTTTTCTTCTCATCAAGATTTGGAAGCTCAAACAAAGTGCCTTTTCAGTGTTCTTCGTGGATTCAAGATTGGGAAGCATAGAGGCACACTTTTTCATGGTCCAATATTCTAGGGAATCATATTTCAAAAATAGTTGGTCAACTTTTTCAGTTTTAGTCCATCTACTTTTTGCTCCTCTTGAAGATTGGAAAATTTTATATTTCCAAAAGTCCATTTTTTTGATGCTTTTTCAGGAATCCCTCAAATTTTTCAAAATCTAATGAATTGGGTCTCTTTAGAACATGATTTTCTATAAAACCCAAACCTCATCTTTTTTTGGGGAATTTGATTTTCAGTACTCCTGACAAGGAGGCAATTACTAGCTTTCTAGCAGATATAGTTTCCCAAATTATGAATGAGTGAGTCACCTTTTTGGTATAGCAAATATTTCAAAGAATAGAACTAAAATAAGTAGTTAAATCGATGTATTTTTTGAGTTTAAATTTCTATTCTTGTTTCATGCTTATCTATTCTTTATAAAATAGAAAATCAAATGTATAGTTGGAACTTTCCTTGCTTTTAAATTAGTTAATTGATTTTAGCAGGTGGTTAGTTAGTTGTCTTGTGTTAGTTTTAGAAATAAATCTTGCTAGCTGGAAATAATAGTTAGCTTAAAGCAAGGATATTTTAGGATTACCTACTCCTTGTGTGTGTATAAATAAGGGCAGCCTTTCCCATTATTCTCTATCTGCTATTGTAAGAGCTAATTTGTAAGACTGTATTGCTGAAAATTGTTGTTCAGTTACCGTTAAAATTGTGTCAAGTGTAATATGGTGTTTGATTGCACATTGTAAGCCTACATTTACTACACTATGCTGTCCCAGAAGTGTAATTGTTGTTAAAAATTGAGAAAAGTGAAAACTTATGCCTTCTTTTCTTTAATTTACTTGCTCAATGTCTTTCAATTTCTTGTCTTATGTGCTTTACTTGTATAATATTTATTTCATCTTACATCTTATAAGTACAATGAATCTTTGGGTGTGATATGGAGGTAAGTTTATTTAAGCTTCTATGATAATCAAATTATTCCTTTTTTACTTTTGACTCTCAAGCTCTGAGTTTACTTGAGTTCTCAGAAGCATCTATAGTTTAGGCCTAGTTGTAGTTTGAAGTTTTGGAAAAGAGAAAACCTCAGCTATGACACAAAGAGTTTTATAACCTTGTGCACTTAGATGAGAGTAAAATTATTGGCAGTAGTTTAGTATTATTTTTAAGCATCATCAACGAAGAGGGAGCTTCCCCTCCTAATTTGAAGAGAAATTTAACTTTGCATAGTTTTCTGTTTATAATCCACATTCTAGAGGTGGGAATTGAAATTCCAACACTTCAAATTGAAAAACTAAAGCCATAAATTCTAAAGCTGGTGTGAATTAGGAAAATAATAATAAGAAATGATCTAGAAGAGCATAAAATTGATCTACAACAGAAACACACTCCCCAATACACAAAAATCACAAATCTTCACACAACTTTATTGGATACCTACAGAAAACACACACATACTGCACTATAGGAACAACTTCCTTGTATCCTATCCAAATACATGTTTTGATGGGTGGATGAGTGCTCTCTAATATTGTAAACCTTATTATAACATCATCAAGCAAGTATTATTTCCCCAAACACACCAATCTATAGTTGCTCATAACTAAATTTACTGAAATCAGCAACACACAACAGATGTAACAACTACCAAAATGACAAACTTGAGTTTTAGTGATCACTATCTCTAATGTTGAATTAGTGGGCATCCATGTGAGGTTTGAAAATATATTCACCAACATCTGCACACCTTTGAAATTATTCAAAATAATCAACCCATAAATTACTTTCTTCAACAAGCTAAATGGTTTGGAGAAGAATTTAAAACCATTTCTTGAAACTTCACTCTCCATGTTTTCAAACTTCATGGAGCTCCTTCTTTCTGATACAACCATAAAAAATCCATCTCCCACAACATCACATCCCATAGAAAAATATGGTAAGAAATTTTAAATGAAAATTACATAGCATGATATGGTTACATTCACAAACTTAACCCAAGCTTCTTGTGTTATCCCCATCAATGTTGTAGCTTCATTCTTTGTTCGGATTGAAAGTATTCCACATGGACCACTGAGATGCATGATATTAAAATAATTACCACTTCCCTTGAGTTGTTTCCACTATTGTACCTTCTTATGTGTGTTACACCTTGTTGTGCATTTACCTATTTACTATTACTATGAATGGTTAAAATATTGAATATATAAATGTGTTTGCAATTTTGATTAGAAAACATGTTCATGTATTTTGTTTTCGGTGCAGTCACGGTAGGAGGGTCCTTAGAGAGAACAATTCAGACCGTGCAACAAGAATTACACAACAAAAGCATCATGGAAATTGGAGGAAAATGCAAATTCAAACATTCTTATTATCAACAATTTTAATTACATATAGCTGACAACATCAGGTTTATAGATTGGGCTCACAGACTTGATACAACATGCTTGAAAATACAGTATCCCTATATGCGAGCCAAAATATTACATAACAAATCTAATATTCATTCTTATCTAAATTGTTCTGCTTTCCTAATGAAGTATTACAATATTTTATATCATATTCGAGATCTAGAAACATCTGTGTCTGCCAAAGATCATTACAATCCCCTGAAGAGGAAAATGTAACGTGCAAGAAATAGGCCCACCTTAAGTTTGAATTTCTCCACAGTAGGTACATAAGATGAAGTTTGGACTTAAATTTAAGGTCGAGGACACTCCATGAAATAATTTGAAACACCTCACAAGGATCCACAAGTTACAGGAAGGATCCACAAGAGATCAAACTAGCCATTAGGCTCAAAACTGTTTTGGTGCTTGTTCCAAAAACTATCAATCAATGCAGAAGCAATAACTTTCCAGAAAAAGATCCAATTGAGCTAAAATCTTGGAATAATTAAAATGAACATGTCCACAATGAAAAAATAGATCCAAAAGGTTTGGTGAGAAAATATGATGAAATATTGAATTTGCCAACTTGAACTGAACAAGAACTAAACAAGAACAAAACTAAAATGAAAAAAATATTTTTGGTTGATGCAAGATTGCCAAGACCCAAGGATGCTCCTGCATTAGACATCCGGGGTTATTTGAAAAGTGATTCCCTCACTTTACTGGGGCCAAAGGAAAACCAATACGATCTACCTCAGCCTCAGAAATCCAAGAAGAATCCTCCACTAGTCTGCCTTTCCACTTCACTAGATATTCCTTGTACCATCTTCCACGCATTTTCTTCCGATCCCTGATATCCAAAATATCTTTTATCTCATCTGACTGTTGTTTAGGAAACTGGTTTTCCAATTTTTCCTTACTATATTCACTGAATTCTTCTTCATGGTACTGATGTAGATCTGCAATGTTGAATATAGGTTATATACCAATGCCATTTGGTAACTCTACTTCATATGCATTTCCTGAATCAAATTTCTTCAAAATATTACAAGGTCTAAACTTCCTCATTTTGAGCTTATTGTATGTGCCAACTGGAAATATTTCCTTTCTCAAATACACCATCACCTCATCTCCAAATTCGAGCTCCTTATGTCTCCTCTTTTCATCTACTTGCTCCTTATACTTCTGGTTCGTATCTTCCTATTGTTTCTTTACTTGAGTATGCACTTTCTTCATATGTTCTACAAATTCCTCTGCTTCTACACTTCTTTTGTCTTCCTTACCGATGTCTCACAATTTTGATATACCTCTAGGGTGAACTCTAGTAACAATCTCAAAAGGTGTCTTTCTAGTACTCCTGTTCACTGAATTATTGTAAGAAAATTCTGCTTGTGCAAGGACTAAATCCCAACTTTTGGTCTTCTCTCCAACCAAACATCTCAATAAATTCCCCAATCTCCTATTTACTAACACTGTCTATCCATCAATCTATGGGTGAAAAGTAGAACTGAACTTTAAATCTATCTTTAACTTCTTCCAAAGTGTCCTCCAAAAGTAACCAACAAACTTTGTATCTCTATTTGAAACAATACTCCTAGGTAATCCATGCAATTTGACCACTTCCTTGAAAAGCAAGTCTACTGTATGTACTGCATCTGTTTTCTTCTTACAAGGTACAAAATGTGCCATTTTAGAAAATGTATCCACCACCACAAATATAGAATCATTACCTCTCTGTGTGTTCGGAAAACCAAGTAAGAAATCCATGTTGACATCCTCCCAAGGTCTCTCTGGAACTGTCAAAGGCTTATATAATCCAACATTCTGATTACTCCCTTTTGCAAGTTGAAAAACTCTACAACTTTGCAAAAATTTCCTAAAATCCTTATGAATCTATGGCCAAAAGTAATTTTCACTTACCAATGCTACTGTTTTATCAATTCCAAAGTTTCTGCCAGTCCTCCACTATGCTTTTCTTTCACCAAGTTATCCCTCATTGAACTCCGGGGTATACACAACTGCTTCCCTCTTAACAACATATCCTCCTCAATGAAATAATCCAACCACTAACACCTATCCTCCAAGACTGGTTCTTTACAAGCTCTCCAAGGCTCTAGAAAATTCGGGCCTTCCTCATACAAGTCCTTCAATTCATCAAAGCCTAATATCTCCACTTTCATTTCTACCAGGAAATTCCTTCTTCTACTCAAAGCATCAACAAATCTATTTGAATTTCCCCTATGTTTCAAAACAAAAGTATAACTTTGCAATAATTCCACCCATCTCATGTGTCTTTGATTCAACTTACCTTGACTGTTCAAATACTATAATTCCCGATGATCTGCATACAACACAAATTCCTCAAGCAACAAGTAATTTCTCGACTTCTTCAAGGCTTGAACTATAGCATAAAACTCTTGATCATATACTGAATACCTTCTCCTAGCATCATTCAATATCTCACTGAAATAAGCTACTAGTCTTCCTTCTTGACTCAATATTGCTCCAATTGCATTACCATTTGCATCACAGTCTACTTGAAATACCTTATTAAAGTCTGGTAAAGCCAACACAAGCTGCTCAGTCACCTTTTGTTTCAACAACTCAAAACTTTGGTCTGATCTAGATGTCCACCTAAAATATTTCTTATCTCCTCTCATCATTTCTGTCATAGGACTACAAATAGAACTTAAAATCCTAATGAAATTTTGTTAGAAACTAGCCAATCCATGAAATTATCTTACCTCTCCTATACTTTCTGGTGTAGGCCAATCAATAATTGCTCTTACCTTCTCAGGGTCCATCCTCAATCCATTTACAAATATCAAAAATCCCAGATATACCAATTCTTCCTTCATGAAACTACACTTCTTAATGTTTACCAGTAACTTCTCTTCTCTCAACCTCTACAAAACTTGTCTTATATGCAACAAATGTTCTTCTCTAGTCTTACTGAAAAAATAAAGATGTCATCTAAATAAAAAATCACAAACTTACCCAGTGATTTCTTCAATACCTCATTCATCAACCTCATGAAATTAATCGATGCATTTGTTAGTCTAAAAGGCATCACCAACCACTCATACAATCCTTCATTTTTCTTGAATGTTGTCTTCCACTCACCCCCTTCTCTAATTCTGATATGATGATATCTAATCTTCAAATCTATCTTTGTAAAGTATTTAGTTCCACTCAAACAATCCATAATGTCATCCATCTGAGGCAAAGGAAATCTATACTTCACTATGATTTTGTTTATAGCTTTAGAGCCTATACAGATCCTCCATTCTCCATCCTTCTTAGGTGCTAGCACAATAGGTATTGCACAAGGACTTAATAATTCTCTTATCAAACCCTTCCTCGAAAAATCTTGCACTTGTTGATTCAACTCTTCACTCTCTACTAGTGTTATTCGACGTGTTGCTTAATTAGGAAAACTAGCTCCAGGAATCAGATCCATGCAATGAATAATACTCTTTATAGTTGGTAATCCATCATGTACATTATCCAAAATGATAGTTTCATACTCTGTTAGCAACTCCTTTATCTTATTCAGTTCTTCTACATGCTTCAAGTCTTCAACCTTCTTAGGAAAGAAGGCATAACACATGTTCTCATGTCTTAGTCCATCCAAAAACTTCCTTCCATCAACCAAACAAATTATAGCATTCGTACAAACCTCAACTTTAGGAACATCCTCCAATGGAAACAAAGTATGCTTCATCCCATTAGCAGCAATGGTATATATGTTCTTCTTTCGATCATGAATATCATGTCCATCATACTGCCAATGCCTTCCCAAAAAAAAATGGCATACATCCATAGGAATGATATCACACAAAAATTCATCATGATAATTTCCTATCTTCAATCTCACCAAACATTTTTCACTTACTAGTATCTTATGATCATCTTGAATCCATGCTATCTGATAAGGCTTCAGGTGTTTCAACCTTTCCAAATTCAATTTGGTCACCATTTCTTTAGAAAATAGGTTCTCAGAACTTCCACTATCAATAATCACTCTACAACATTTACCAACTACCTTGCATCTGGTCCTGAACAAATTCTTTCTCTGCAACGGTTCTTGCTCCATTTCACTTTGACATAATACTCTTATGTTCACCAACACTTCTCCTTCTTCCAATTTATTATCTGATCTGGCATGATCCTCCTCAACAAAGGCTATTCTTCTACTATTCTCTATTTTTCTGCTTGTCTCTCCCTGATTACATTCAAATGCTCTATGTCCTTCTCCACCACACTTATAACAAGTTCACTTGAATACTCTTTTCTCATGTCCTCTATCACCTTTTATATAACCCTCATTCTGGTAACCATCATATCCTCCTCTTTGGTGATATTTTCCATCATCTCTATGGTACAAATTATCATTCTTACTGACTTCCTTATCTTTATTCTAATCTGCAAAAGATCCCCTTCCTCCTCTACTAAAAATTCTTCTTCTCTGAAATCTTCCACCTCTTCCTCTTTGTCTCTACTTGTGTCTTTTATTCAGCTTCTCTTCTACTTTTAGGGCACATTGGTATGCCTCCTCTACACTTAGAAACTTGATCAGACTAATCTCATCCTATATAGATGACCTCAAGCAATTCACATATCTAGCTACTTGCTCGACCTCATCTTTTGAATGTCCAAATATGATATTCAACTTGTAGAACTCCTCAGTATACTCTATCACACTTGACTCCTTCTGCTTCAAATTATGCAACTTTTGGAACAAATAGATTTGATAGTATGCCGGCATAAATTTTGTCTTTAACTTATTCACCATCTAATCCCATGATCTGATTTTATCCTTTCCTCTTCTCTACCTATCCGTCTGTAAATGTTCCCACCAAGTGGATGCATGTCCTTTCAACTTTGTACATGAAAATTTCACCTTCTTATCTTTGGCGGTTCCTTCAAAATCAAAGTAATTTTCTATCTCCATTATCCAATCAAGCAATTCATTCGAATCCAACTTGCCATTATAATCTAGTGGATTGAAATGTGTTTTAGTGTTTACTTTGGTTAGGGCTCTTATGAACCTCTCTTCTCCTTGATCAAGGTCAGGTTGATTTTCTCTTTCCTCTTCTTCCTATTCTTCTACCTCTTCATCAGTCACATCATCAATTGGTCAACCTCTCCTCTAGGCCATTTCAACTACTTTCAATCTAGCAACAATTCCTCTCAACATCTCCATCACAAATGGGTTTGCATTTCCACGCACTCCATTTCCTCTACCTTTTCTTCTTCCCACCATCTTTACACAAGTCCTTTGCAGCTGTGGGTCGGATCCTCAATCCACCACCCCACAAAAAATCTTCAACAAGACTTCACAAACTTTGACGATCTATCATGGATCAAACCTCACTCTGGTACCACTTTGGTGTAGTCACGGTAGGAGGGTCCTCAGAGAGAACAATCTGGACCGTGCAACAAGAGTTACACAACAAAAGAAACATGGAAATTGGAGGCAAATGAAGATTCAAATATTCTTATTATTGCTAAGTGAATTTTTGGATTAGATTGTGTTGGATCTTTTTACATTAACATTTCAGATCACACTTTGTAAAAAGTAAAAAGATCCAACACAATCTGATCCAAAAATTCACTTAGCTACAATATGGATTATGGAAACTTGATATCATTATTCTTATTATCAACAATTTCAATTACATATAGCCAACAACATCCAGGTTTATAGATTGGGCTCACATGCCTAATACAACATGCTAAAAAATATAGTATCCCTATATGCGAGCCGAAATCTTACATACTGAATATAATATTCATTCTTATCTAAATTGTTATGCTTTCCTAATGAACTATTACAATGTTTTAAATCACATCCGAGATCTGGAAACATCCACGTCGGCCAAAGATCATTACAATCCCCCAAAAAGGAAAATGTAATGTGCAAGAAATAGGTTGGCCTTAAGTTTGAATTTCTCCACGGCAGGTGCATAAGATGAAGTGTGGACCTAAATTTAAGGTTGGGGACACTCCATCGAACAATTTTAAACACCTTACAAGGATCCACAAGAGATCAAACTATCCATTAGGCTCAAAACTTTTTCGGTGCTTGTTCCAAAAACTTTCACTCAATCCAGAAGTGATAACTTACCGAAAAAAGATCCAATTGAGCTGAAATTTTGGAATAAGGAAAATGAACATGTCCATGATGAAAACATAGATCCACAAGGTTTGGTGAGAAAATATGATGAAATAACGAATCTTCCAACTTGAACTGAACAAGAACTGAACAAGAACAAAACTGAAATGAAAAAATATTTTTGGTTGATGCGAGATTGCCAAGAACCAAGGATGCTCCTGCATCAGTTTTGTATCATTTGGAAAGAAATATGTGAATATTAACTTGATTAATGTTATATTGAAATAAATATATGGAAAGGGTTTTTATTGGATTTGATATTTCAATGATGATTTATATAATTCAAATGATGGTATTGTCAACATCTAATTACTATTGTGAATGTGTTGAGTTGGATGCAGATGTAGGGATCAAGCCTCTGAAAGGAGGGGAAGTATCACTCAGGAGAGGGATTTGGTTTGGAAACCCTTAAAAAATCCTAAACTAAACTCACACACACTCACATATAAAATGGTTACGTGTAGTCATTATTTTAGATATTGGTAAGTCAATCCATAACATTGTTTATTCATGTGTTAAATAGGTTGTGATCTCATTTGAGAATGTTTGAATTAGTGTTATGTGCTTGGTTGGTGAAATATATTTTCTTCTAATTTCTTGATGTAATCGATTATATATATATATATATATATATATAGAATGTATATATGTGTATACATATACATTTTGATGATAAGCCAATGCACATGAGTTAATACGTACATGAGTATACGAAAGTATATGTACCTCTACATGCTCATGGATGGATTGATCATGGGAATGAGGGTATCTGATGGACATATATATACACACATATATATGTAACATATAATTTTGTCATCACTAGGGTTTTTAGGACCTAGGAAAATAATCTTTTATACTTTACATTCAAGGATGACCCTAAAGATCTCACCCCAAGAATAGAGGCAAGAGATTTGACAATAGGGTATCCTAGGGTATGCTTTCACATTAGGAGAGGGGTTCACCACCAAGTTTAAACTTGGAAAATAAAATGACATGCAACAGGGAAAACTTTAAGAAACCCCCCCCTCGACGAAGGTGTAAATTTCTGAAGAATCCTGTATACTTCCCGATAAAAAGTATTAATTTTATTGGAAATTTTTTTCATTTTTCGGGAAAAAAATAATAATCCCAATTGGCGAATATTTTATAATACCTAGAAGTCTCTAGAAAATCTTGGCGAATGCAGTATTTTTTTAATTGAATAAAATATTTTTCATTGGCGATTAAAACCGTTTTTCAAACCATAATTTTTTTTTCCATTGGCGATTAAAACGTTTTTTCAAAGAAAATATTATATTTTCATTAGCGAATTAAAAAGAATCTCAAAATCATAAAAAAATCCAGTGGTGAAATAAACGAATATACCAACGAAAATCATAGGGGTTGTTGGATGAATGTTTGATGGACAACTATAGTTGCATTCCAAAACTAAATCTCTAAAGCAATAGACTTGCGATTTGAAACCTTCAGAATAACACTAGAACCTTTAGATTTCTAGAAATCAATGGTTGAGATTTTATTATCATACAAATGGTTATAAAGTTCTATTTCTCAGCGATTGGGCGACCTTGATGGGCTACACAACTTTCAAAGTGTCAACTCATTTAATGAATTGTAAGGTGCCATTAAGGGATGTCTTCTCAAATTCTTTCAAACACCAACTTTAGGTTTAACATAATCTTTTGAATCCTTCGAAAGGATAGATCTTAAATAAGGAGGTTGGAGAAACGGATTTAGTAGTAGATTGTCACTTCCTACCGATAAAGTTAAGTGAGCCTACATACGAGGAAAGGTGGCATCATTTTGAACTCCAGACTTAGAGTTTCCTCAAAATGGTACTTCCAACCGATATCAGGGTATGGGAAGATGAACTTGTGGCCAACATGCAACCAAATTTGAATTGGCCTAAAGAAGAGCAACTCGACATCATTTCAAAGCTACGTTCAGTGATGTGGAAAGAGAAAACCAGCTATGCCGAGTACAACAGGGTGATTTTCATTTTAGAAGAAGAAGAACGCGTTGAATTTTATAATTTAGTTATGGAAATGTAGTTGGAACTATACAAAGTCCTATCCCCTCTAGTAGTTTAACAACATGCATGAATCCTTTTGTGAATTGTGAATTTGTGACACATAATGATAAGCGGGCGTAGTTTCAACTTTTGAGCACTTTTTGAATTTTGATTGTACAAGGTGTGGGGTGATAGGTCTGCGAAACCACATTTTTGGCATTAGAGAGATAAAATAATATATTTCTAAATCTCTGTATTTATTAATGCTTCCTTTTAATTATGAATGAATTGTGTTTCTTCATGATAATTGTTCAATGTTTATCTCTTAGGACAGAATGCCTATTTTTTCATCTCTAAGACTTTGTGTTCAGATTAATTTATTTGTTAAAAGATAAACTATTGATTTTCTTTACTGATTGTGAGAAAAATGAACTTTGTGTCATTTGTTTTAAAATATTTTGCATCTAATTTCATGGTTAAAGTGCCAAATCTGTACACCAACAAGAAAAAAGAGTTGCATTCTAGAAGTAAATCTCTGAAGCATTAGACTTGTGAATTGAAACCTCCAAAATAACACTATAACCATTAGATGCAGATATGTGGTGAGATAAAGGCCCATTGCTCATCACTCATTTAGTCTTTTCAATGCCTCGATGTTGTAGATTTCATTTAATTGAAATTCTCAATCTTTTTGAAGAAAGTGTGGTTGGTATACTGCTAGTGCTGGTAGTGGCGGTGATTAATGCCATATGTGATATGAACATCCGAAGAAATTTCTTGGATAGCTGATAGCTTTAATGAGACAAGATTTGTAATGATTTCATATTGTTTGAACTTTGGGTGGCACTAATGAATTAGTGATTTTGACAGCTTGTCAGCTTGAGGTACAGTTGGCATGTAGCCAGATGCCAATCAAATTAAACATTTTAATTATACAAGCTGGTAGCGGCACTGGTGGCCCATAAATAGGGATAGTGATTCAGTGAATAGTGGATAGTGCCATAAGGGTTTTTATTTTCTAGGGTTAATAAGGATTCATGAAGAAGATGATGCGGTATTGGGGATACTGTAAATTCTCCTGCCTACAGTTATGTAGTTATAGAGTAATCAGTAAAAGGTGAATTTCGTTCAATTTCAGAATGGGTGGAATTGGAAAGAAGTTGATTTGGTTAACCCGACTTCTTAGATAGGTTTTGAACCAGGATGAGGAGCTCTGATGGAGGTAAGTGCTATACCAGTGCATGGAAGCTATGTACAAAAGATGGAAGCAAATTTGCTTCTCCTCTTGTATTTTAATAGCTCCCATTTCCCCAACATGGCTAGCCAGGAAAGCCCCATGAATTTATTTTCAAAGAGACATTTGTATTACATCTTCTGTATGACTCTGATTCTCGAAGGGGATAAGTACATTTTATATCTTCACAGCTCCCATTTCCATAAGATTGATTAGAACCCACTTTCCCTAACATGGTTGGAAAATCCATCAGCAGAAGCTTGGAATCATGCATTTATTTTCAGAGCCACATTTGTATTACGTTGTCACCAACAGAAGCTTGGAACCATGCATTTATTTTTAGAGCTACATTTGTAGTAATTTTTCAGCAGCAGAAGCTTGGAAATTGGAATCAATTTGTAATCCATTGATGATTGTAACGAGCAACAACTTGGAATAAATTATTAAACTTTGTCTTTGTAAAGTAGTAGTACTAAAGTGATACACTGACATATGTTATTTATAAAAAATAGGAGCTTGCCTGATCTACAACTACTCGTCTGTAAAAAGATATGTAATAATGTGACATTGAAATTCAGTTGCAATAAAATAAATGGTTGTGTTTTGTTATTCTTTGTTATTAATTTGAAATTAGAGTAAAAGTTGTTTTCCGAGTTCATAATATACTTTATGCAAATATATTCAAATATTTTTTTTTCTTTTGAGAAATTAAGTAATATACTTTATGCAATATGCACTTGATAATTCATGGTTATATTGGGCCATCAGGGGAATGCAATCATTCATTCCACCGATTTTTATGTGTTACAATGATGTGCTTACTTTTGTTGACTCTATCGGTATATCGGGGAGCGCACCTTATGAGTCTTCACCTTCGACCCATCGACAGGGCTATGATGGGGGTTCCATTGATAAAGCATTGTTAGGCCGATGCCTATGGTATTGACTATTGATTTTTTTTAGGAATGGGGGAAGGACTACAAGTACGGGATTTCAAATCTATTTATGGATTCAATGAAATTATGTAGGCTATAATATGGATCTTGTCACACAAATTTCTATGATTTTCATTATGTAATATGTAGGCTATAATAAGTCCTTTGCAACGTTAAGTTATCGATCCCTTTGCCTTTATGCCAATCCTAGCACGCAAAAGTTTAAAACAACTTTAAAACACATGTGTCATGTTTATTTTTTTAAGTTAATATAATAAATTACTCAAGTTTCAACCGTTGGATGAACATTTGATGTATGGTTGTAGTTACATTTCGTAATGAAATTCACAGAGCGATGGGCTTGCCAACTTAAACCTCCAGAATCACCCTATAACCATTAGATTTAGAAAGATCAACGGTTAAGATTAAGAATTTGTAACTTGTAGACCTAAGATGTTTCATTCACTTTAATGTTTCAATTTTGAGAAGCAAATAATTTAAAGCACTTTGTACTTCTAAGTGTCAACTGTCAACTGTCAAGTGATTAATGTTTATTTTTTAAAGTTAATATACTTTATGCAATATGCACTTGATAATTCATGGTTATATCGGGCCATCGGGGGAATGCAATAATTCATTCCACTAATGTTTGTGTATTACATCAATGTGCTTAGTGCTTAATTTTTTTGACTCTATCGGTATATCAGGGAGTGCACCAAATGAGTCTTTCCCTTCGGGCCATCGGCAGGGCTGTGATGGGGGTTCCACCAATAATACATTGTTAGGCCGATGCCTATGGTATTGACTAATACTATTGATTTTTGTTAGGAATGGGGGAAGGACTATGAGTACGGTATTTCGAATTTGTTCATGGATGCAATGTAATTATGTAGGCTATAATATGGATCTTGTCACACAAATTCTCTACGATTTTCATTATGCAACATTGTAATATGTAGGCTATAATAAGTCCTTTGTAATGTTAAGTTACCGGCCCCTTCACCTTGATGCCAATCCTAGCACGCAAAAGTTTAAAAAAACTTTTTTTTTTAATTAGACTGCACGAATTGGGTAGCATGATCCCCTATAAACTGCAGTGCGCCTGGTAAAATTTTTAATGTGACCGGCAGCACTGGTGCGACACGCCCTCCGGTACCATGGGGGTGGGGGAGACTAGACCTTGTGACCAACCTCCTGCAACAGGAAAGATTTAGCCAGCCGAGCTAAGGCCCCAACCCCAAAAGTTTAAAACAACTTTAAAACACATGTGTCATGTTTATTTTTTTAAGTTAATATCATAAATTACTCAAGTTTCAACCGTTGGATGAACATTTGATGTATGGTTGTAGTTGCATTCCATAATGAAATGCACAGAGCGATGGGCTTGCCAACTTAAACGTTCAGAATCAACCTATAACCATTAGATTTAGAAAGATCAACAGTTAAGATTAAGAATTTGCAACTTCTAGACCTAAGATGTTTCATTCACTTTAATGTTTGAATTGTGAAAAAAAAAGCATTTAAAGCACTTTGTATTGCTAAGTGTCAACTTTCAAGTGATTACTGATTTTTTTAAGTGAGAGGGTCAGCACACGATGAGATTCTTTCAAGTCCTTTGCAATGTTAATTTATCGGCCCCTTGGCCTTGATGCCAATCCTAGTGCACAAAAGTTTAAAACAACTTTAAAACACATGTATCATGTTTATTTTTTTAAGTTAATATCATAAATTACTCAAGTTTCAACCATTGGATGAACATTTGATGTATGGTTGTAGTTGCATTCTGTAATGAAATGCAAAGAGCGATGGGCTTCCCAACTTAAACCTCCGGAATCACCCTATAACCATTAGATTTAGAAAGATCAATGGTTAAGAATTTACAACTTGTAGTCTTGTAGACCTAAGACTTGTCATTCACTTTAATGTTCCAATTACGAGAAAAAAAGCATTTAAAGCACTTTACACTTTGAAATTGTACAATGATTTTTAAAGTATTACTCTTCACTCTTTAGATTGCTCATTGCAATGCACCACCTTATTTTGGATTCCACAATTCCACTTCCAACAACACCATTCTAGTTTTCAAGAGACGAGACTCAGAATCTGGGTAAGTGAAAGAATTCCTGTGGCTACGTTTCATCATTTGGAATTTCTTAAAATATTATTTTGTCAAAGTTTGAAGTTTGGGTTTAGAGACTTAAGAATTCATTAAAATTAAGGAGGACTAATAGGTATTAGGGAATTCAAATTTCACAACTTCACATTTGTATAAGCATGTCTACCACTAGTACCACTAGAACAATGTCTGATAAAAAAATATATTATTCAGAATTGCTTAAAACCCCATATTTCACTAATGGGTACCATGATATTTATGATCCTGAAATCTATGGTAGGCATACCTCATTACTTAGATTTTCATCTCATAATAGGGTTGAAAAGAAAACGTAAGTTAATAGTGTCAGTGCACCGTGGGTAATTGGATTAGGGTGCATGATGTTACATGACGTTTTCCCTTGCCCAAAATTTATCATGGTCTGTGTCAAAAATTATGATGATAAGAAAAGAGCAATTGTTAATAAAGATAGCCAAGTAGAATTTTTATCCATTAATGCATAATAACTTGGAAAAGTGTTGGGGTTTACAATCGAAGAATTTGGAAATGACCACATTGACCTAGAAAATCTTGCTAGTGATTATGAAGCAATGGAAGAAAGGCAGAAAAATAATTTCTTAAATAAAATAGTTAAGGATAAAAACAAATTGAAAGGTGATCATAAGCCTCTTTATAATTTGGATATTTTTAAACCATGGGTTAAGGATACTATTTCCATGCTAGCATTTTGCCTCGGTCTGGATAGCAGTTTGGAAGTGGGTGCAAGCCTCCTTGAAATGGTATATAATATCCATTATGGTGATGAACATGTGAAATATAATTATATTCAACACATTGTAGAATCCACGCATAAACAATTTTTAATGATTAAAGCATGTTCCACCAAGACATTTAGGTTCACAACCTACTTGTTTTATCTTTTTCTATTCAAATTTAGTGGAATATTTCTGACCAACAAGCTTCAGATTTGGCCCTATAGTAATGTAGAGGAAAATAAAATGGCTTCAGTGTATGAATGGACCACTGAGATAAGGATGCATGATTCTTGAAGGAACTACAGTCATTTTGTAGACTAATTTTTAGCTCCATTGCATTAAGCAATTACAAATGCTCCAATGCCTAGATTGCCTATGTCATGTAGAAACTGCATGCAACTAGGAAAATAAATACAATTGGCTGATTGGTACTTAATGAAAGAATATACTGTGCTTAGATTTTATGGATCGGGAGTACAACCATACAAACTTCCAATACATGTGACATAAAGGGTTTTTGCATTGGAATATGTAAGGAAGGTGTAGAGTGTTGATGAACTACACTTTCTCAGTCAGTAAAATAAGACCTTATTTCCTTCTTTACCTTTTTCATGTGGAGGGTTCACATTTGAGAGAAAAACATTTAGTTTGGCACATAATCTTTTGATTTTTTTGACTTTGATGCTATCTCTCATTGATAGTATGATCCATGTGACATCATTAAATCAATGATTGTGGCAAATAGGAATGTTGTAAGTAGAATTCAACATCAGAGTAAACCCTTGCTTGAAAACTTGAGAAACAAGGATTCTTGGGATGAGGTCAAAATAGCAATGGAGAAAAGTGCTGCTAAGAATGGTATATCTTTTGAAGAATTTTCAGCAGAAATTATGGCATTACACTGAAAGACAGTTAGGAAATACAATAATTTTTATGAAAAAAGTGATAAACCATCTAGTAGAGTAAAAATTATAGGTTCTCTAGAGAACAAAGTTGTTGATGGTGAAAATGACACAAACAACATTAAAGAGAATATTTCTACTCTATTTCTCCTGAAAAAGAAAGACAACATATAGTAGCCTAACTCCCAAGGTCCTGGTAGCTGGTTCCCAATTGTCTGGTGTCACTCAATTGGTCCATGCAACTGTAATATTCAAGGGGCCTTTGCTAGTTATAAGGAATGCAAGCAACAACAGATTCATCAATCTAAACTTAATGAAAAGGGGGGGGGCTTAAATAAATAGAAAAAAAAGATAGGTCAAGGCATAAATTAGTAAAACATGAATAAAATTCTCCAATATCCAGAAATATGCTTCCAACAATGAATGCTCCTTTAATAGGTCAATAAAACCATAACATGAATCAATTTACAAAACAATCCATACTATTGCATACACTTACAGTGCTTAGTTTAACCATCACAATCACTCATCACAATACTTTTAAGATTTAAAAGAAAACAAAATCTTCATTCATTACTAAAGTCATAGATCAACAGAAATGAAACAATTCCATCCATAGATGATTTAATGAAATAATCTTTAAATCTGGTTCCTTCTATTGATTCTCATCAAATAAGAAAAATTTATGCTTCAACACACTCATTGGCATACGAATAGACTATGATTCATTAACCTCATCCAATAAACTCAACTCCAACATATCAATGTATAGAAACTGTATCTCAACCTGACATTAACTAAAACAAGTGTCTCTTCTCAAAGCTGTAAAATAAATCCTATCTGCTATCACTGGTGGCCAAAGAACAAAGGAATGAACAACCCTTACAAAAGAGGCAAAATTACCAATTTATAGAACATCTACCCGTGTGAACCAAAACTAGGGTTTCAAAAATGGTCGGCCACCAACCAAAATGCCTTGACAACCTACAATAACTCACCGCCCAACCATGACTGCAACCAGATAGCACATCAAATCGATCTAGGATAGACAAAGATAGGGTACAACACCTCAAGCCATGCCTTGCATCAATGCACCATCTGCGTGAACAACAACATGCGCAAAACCAGTGAGAACACGAGCCGTCGATCAGATCTATGTCACCAATGAACGACCCAGATTGGGCCAAACTAGGATGAGCCCATCACGTCCCACCTGCCATCCATCAATGCCCCATTGGCCTAGAGCAGAAGAATGGAACAGTACATGCAAGCCCAACTTTCCCTCAACCACAATAGTGTACCCGAATCTCGCAAATCTTGTCATATCCTCGAAACACGCACACTCCATCCCTCCACATATGACAATACCGACTTGCTTGATTCAACCTGTAGAAAAAGAGCCATCATTAATGATTAATACATCATCAAAAACCAAGTCGGTGCATTAGAATACACAAGGCAAGAAAGTTAAGCAAAAACCCAGGCGGAGGCGAAACCAAAATAGGCGGAGAGGAAAATAGGCCAAAACGGAGCCAAAACAGGCGGAGGTGAGGACAGAAATGAAACTAGCCTAGTGGAAGTGGCGACATAAAAAGAATGGAAACAAAACCATGAACTTAGCCAAAGTTCAGAGTTTCGTTCCATCCCGGTTTTGGTTCCGGTTCTGGTTTCGGTTTTGGCAAAATAAAGGAAGATCCACACAGACCAAAGGGGACAAAACCAACCCAAGGGCTGAACACAACGAAATGATAAAGACACGGGAAGTGGAGCCAGAACGGGAACGAAATCCGAACTGTGAACTTCGTGCAAGTTCAGATTTGAGTTCCATACTGGTTTTGCCTCTGAAAAATGAAATGAAAAGAAAAACAAACCGAGGGAAACCTAAGGGAGGAAACCAACCCTTAGGTCGAAAATAGGAAAAGCAATGAAGAAAAAAAGAGAGTGGGAAGTGGAGCCGGAGCCGAAACGGGAATGAAAATTGAACCGTGAACTTCGTTGAAGTTCAAAGTTATGTTCCATCCTGGTTCCGCCTCCAGTAGAACCAAAAGAAACAAGGAAAACAAGGAAAACCTAAGGGAGGAAACCAACCCTTAGGTCCCAAAAAAAAACACCAAAGGAAAATAGAAGGAAAAAGGGAACAACGACGAACCCAACATAAAGGTCAAACCCAAAACCCAAAGGCGGAGGTGGAGGTGGGATGGGAAAGAAAACCGAACTGCGAACTTCATGGAAGTTCAGAGTCAAGTTTCATCCCGACCCCAACTCCGACAAAGAAAAACCAAAGGGACAAAAAAGCACAAGTGGGACCGGGAATGGGATGGTTTCCCGAAAACAAGTTCCAAACCTGATTCCATTCCGGTTCTAGTTCTGCCAAAACAAAAGAAAAACAAAGGAAAACAAAGTGTTGGAGGAAAGAAAACCTCCCAAACTTTGTTGAAAAACAAAAAAGGGGGACACATTTTGACCAAGGAAAAGGATGAGGTGGTTATGCAAGGCATAAAAAATGGCAACTCGGCTAGGAAAATGGTTTATCCATTTTCAAGACCTCAAAGACTTCAGTCACCCAAAAACTACCTAGCCAATGAAGCATGCTAACTTGAATAAGATCAGATATGTAGAACAAGGTTGAGCTAGAATCTCAGATGTATGTGCTCATGAACCATGATAAATTTGGGTGTGTGCATATATTGTGTATCCTTCCTCATAGAAAATTTCTCCACTCCCTAAAAATTATACCTAAGATTCAAGCTACATGGGTTGAAACCCTCAACTGTCGTGCAAGGAAATCCTGGGATTGCTCCGCTGTGAGATAGACGTCCATAGCCCTGACGAAGATACCTCTAGTTGTCTTAAAGAATTTCTCTACTTCCAGACATGTGTCCATAGCCCCGATAGAGATACTTGACTCACCCACCTGATATTGAGATTGCCCCTTTTTCTTTTCTTTCTCTTCTCTTTTTATTTACTTAAGCTTTACTTGTGGAAATTCTTTATGAACCTTTCTCAATACTCAGATGCAATTGATTTGAAATGTGGGTTGAGAACTACAATGGATTTCATGACAGTCTTGGAATCGGATTTTTCACTTGAATCAAAGATACAACCACCCCTAAATGAATAGGTATTGACTTGGGAAGATGTTTATCTATTTTGTGATAGACTTAAAGCATAATTCATGAGACATTTACAATAAACCTTTCCTTTAATAACCTTTCAGACCAACATTAGAATGATCATAAGACATGAGTTTTAAAATGAAATCCTTTAACAAAAGTTAATTGAAAATACCTAAATCAAATTCTCTCCTAGTGCCATGGAATACTTTGCATAACAACCCCTGATTCCTAGAATGGACAGAAATGAAGATCCCCAGCAAAACAAGACAAAAAAAACTAAAACAAAGACAAAGAAAAGAACAACAAAAATAGAAACAAAGACCAAACAAAACAAAAAACCAAAGCTAATTACATATGATACAGTATAGTACATTCATTCAAAACATCAGAACTTTCATGAACCAAAGTAGTGCTTGAGAAATTGACCATTAACTGGAAATGGAACAGGTTCTCTTGTTAAGGTAGTCAAGCAAAAAGCATTCTCGCCTAGTATCTCAACCACTTGATATGGACCCAACTAGAGTCTATCAAATTTTTGGTGATCTCCCTTCTTCTCCCTGGATTTACCCCATAAAAATACAAGATCTAATATCCTAAAGGCTTTTACCTTGGCCCTTTTGTCAAACCAGCATTTGAAAACAACCTGATGTTTAGAGAATTGCTGCAAAGAAGCATCTCTCTATTCTTCCATATTGAGCAAATTGGTTAGTCTGACCTCAATCTTATCATCCCTTGTATAAAATTCTCGCATAAATTTAAGGAAGAGTATTTGCAAATAGATTGGGAAGATGGGGTCTTGGCCATAGACTAACTTAAATGGTGAATTTCCTAAGGCAGCTTTGATTCGAGTTCGATCTGCCCATAGGGAAAATCTCAGCTGGTTATGCCAGTCCCTAGGATTGTTTTCTTGTAATTTTCTTATTACTTCCAAATTTTTTTTATTTGTGGACTCCGCCACTCCATTTCCTTGAGGGTAGTAATTAGATGAATATTTCAAAATGATTTTATGCTCATAAGCCCATTGAATAAATTTAGTTGAAGAAAACGCAAGGTGATTATCACATACCAGGGCAAATGGAACTCCAAACCTGGTGGTGATGTTCTGAGTTAAAAATTTGATGACCACCTCTATGGTGCTATTTTTGCATGGCTGAGCCTCAATTGCAGTCAAGATAAATTTATGACCTGTAGAAGAATTTGGATTAATAACACCTACAAAATCAAGTTCCCATTGAGCGAACGGTCTTACCTCATACACTGGTTACAGAGGCATTGCTGGATTTCTTTCCTTGGGTGTAGAGGTTTGGCATACATGACATGTCCTTACATGTTGGTGTGCATCCTGAAAAACATAAGGCCAATAATAGCCTAATCTAAGAATCTGATGAGCCAAAGAATCAAGAGATCCATGTCCTGTACCATGTCTTTGTTGTTTGGTGTTTCTACACTTCAACAACTCAAACAGAATAAAAGTTATCCTATCTCCCTTGAAAGGTTGATCTCTAGGAACAAAGAGATAACCCCAAGGTCTCATGGGTGTTAGGTTATGATAATATAGTGGAATACACTCAGTGATAAAATGTGAATATGCTGGTAATCACAAGGGGTCTTACGTACAAATGCTGGAAGCTCTAAACTCATCAGATTTTAAGATATGGTGATGCTTTAACCTCAAGTTCTAACCATTTAATAAAAGAAACAAAAAAAGATGAGGGTTTCAGAAGTTATAATTGTTAACACTAATTCTAAGATTAATCATGCAAATGATGAAAGATATGGAATGGATCAATCCCTTAAACTAGTTCTTGGTCGACTCAGGCTATACCTGCAATCTTGTAGAGAACAGTGCAATCTTCTAAGGTGTTAAAGATTTTTTAGGCTATAGGCTTTCATTCAATAAGACTGAATGAATATATACATTTGAACTAAGCACATGAATATGAGGTACACGTTGACCTTGCACATCATTCCCACAATCAAGAAGTTTCCCAAGATATGAACTAGGGACTGCTACAACAGTCCAGGTATTAAATCACAATCATTATGAACTAAATCTAAGCTACATCCAAAAATTTCTAAGCGATCTGAAAGATAGAACAAGAAACATGCAAGATTATTCAATGCAAAGGAGGCACCGGTCATAACACAATGTCTGCACTTTGTATTAAATCATCATATTAGCAAAAATTCTAGTTTGTTACAACACTTGCTTGAAATGTAAAGCTAACTTCTAATCCTTTAACATGCTACTCTGTTGCTAAATCTACTATCTAAACTGATTGGTAACCAACTTAACCAGCTTGGCCAATTTTTTCCAACCCTTACAAATGAGGCAGAGGGCCATACTTATAGAAAACATGCCCGCGTGAAATAGAGCTAGGATTACAAGAAAGTCAACCACCAACTAGATTGGCCTTGACAACCAGCAATAACCCGCCACTCAACAACTGAATGTAGAAAGGACCCCATCAGATCATCCTGGGATCGCACAAAGCCAAGGGACGGATCCTCGAGCCATGCGCAACATTAATGCCCCACTCGTGTGAACAACAACATGCGTGAAACACTATGTTGAACACAAGGCATTGATCAGATCTGGGCTCGACAAAATGAATGACTCATATCAAACAAAACTAGGTTGAGCACCCTTTCAGATTGCATCTACTCACCATTAATGACCACCAACCAAATCGACCTTGCATGTGGGAGTGGGTCTCGTGATAGCAACTGCAAAGTGTACCTGATTGCACCCCCAAATCACACCCAAATCTTTAAAGTACATCCCACCAATCCCAACTCGATCCAACCTGCATTCAAACGGGACACCATTAATGCCAAATACACCATCATAATCCGAGTAGGTCCAAAACAGTTCCTAAGGTCATAGAATCATGCATAAACCTAGGTGGAGGTGAAAGAAAAAGCCACCTCAATGGAAGCGGAGGCGAAACGAGACAGGAAAGGAAACTAAAGGGAAACTAGGTGGAGGCAGAAACAAAACCCACCCCAACAAAAGCGGAGGGAGAATGGGAATAGGAAAGGAAACCAAAGGGAAACTAGGTAGAATGGGAACCAAAATCCACCCCGGCGGAAGCAGAGGAAAAATGGGAATGGGAAAGGAAACCAAAGGGAAACCAGGTGGAACAGGAACCAAAACCCACCTCGACAGAACAGGAATGGGAAAGGAATCGACAAATTTTCCCAAGTTCAAAGCCAAATTCCATCCTCGTGCTGGCCCCGAAAAAAACATTGAAGCAAAATGAAGAAAACCCAAGTGTGAGAAACCAACCCAGAGGCCGAAGACGAATGAAACAACGAAGAAAACAAGAACGCGAGAAGCGGAGCCAGAACAAGAACGAAGACGGAATCGAGAAATTAGAAAAAGTTCAAAATTTGGATACATCCTAGTTTTGACTCCGACAAGCGAAGGAAAAAAAAAGCGAAGAAAAGACCAAGGGAGGAAAGCGATTCCCAAGGATGAAAACAAAAAAATGCGGAAGAAAGCAAGGGAATAGGAAGTGGAGCCGAAACGGGAACGAGAACAAAACCGAGAACTTAGCCAAAGTTCAGAGATTCGTCTCATCCTGATTTCGCCTCCGATAGAACAGAGGAAACAAGGAAAACAAGGGAAAGCCAAGGGGGAAAACCAAACCCTAGGACCCAAACAAAAAAAAACAAGGGAGAAAACATAAGGGAAGATAAGACCACCCTAAAGAGGACATCCGCAAGACCTCAAAACCACCAAGAACTCAACACAAAGGCAACCATAACCAAGACAAGCACAAAAGACCAAAACCCCAATATTTTCAAAGATAAGCACAAAGAGTGGGCAAGCCACAGGAACGGGCCAAAATACTAAGCCAAATGAGTGTCCCCACTTCAGAGGGGTGTGCATGGAAAACTACATAATAAATGGTGACTCCACTAGGGAAATGCTCCAGAGCATTTCGATGACAAACTAGCATCATGAACTCACAATCTCTGGTTTCAATCCAAGCATCAGGTTACAAATATACAAGGTTCCAAACATCACTAACAAGCCAACCTTTCCTCTACCAGGGTCAAAGTGTGTGCATATGCATTCATTTCCTTTCCTAAGTTGCAACAAGGGCTAAACTTAGTTTGGTGGATCATAATTGAAGCATTTTCGGTCATTACCCTCCTGCATTAATTCTTCCAGTCCAACTGGTGTTGAAGAGTGAGGACCATGGGTGGAGTTACACCACCACCCAGGCTTCACCACTGACCAACCCTTCGAGACCGACCCCACCCCAATTAATGATGCCTACGGCAAGTGGACCCCACCGATCGGATTCTAGCTCCAAAAGCAACTTGGATAGAGCCTCACTGCCAGTCAAGCGTCCATAGCCTCGATGAGGTTATCACTGTGACCCTACATAGCTCTATTGCCAATCAGGCATCCATAGCCCCAATTAGGTTATCACTGTGACCTCCCCAACATAGCTCTATTGCAAATCAGGCATCCATAGCCCCGATAGAGATACCAGGATACCCTTGAAAATGTGAACGTTTTGATTTTCAATATTTTCTTTCTTTCCTTTTGATATTCTCTTTTGAGATTTGCTTTTAAAGCTTTAATTTTCACCTTGTAGGAAATGAAGCCCGCATTCAAGGATGAGAACCACAACGGCACTGGAGTAGAATTTAAGATTTTCACCTAGTCAGACCTCCTAAAGACCATATGCAACTTCAGAACTCTTAAGATTTGTGTGAACATATATGACCCAAATATATTCCAGGTTTTAACTTAGTCAAGTGACACTTACTCCCAACCCATGAAACATCAGATGAAGAAAATCTACCAGTTTGAATGAATCCAAAAAGATGATAGGAGTCTGTAAAAGAAATCCCAGAGTAGCCCCAGACAAACAACCAGTTATATAGATGCAACAAGCCCAGAAGAAAGTAGGAAACCCCCAAAAGAAGAGCAATAGGGAAAACCAACCCGAGTAGACCAAAGCAGACCAAAACCAAAGCAGCAGAGAAACATAACAAAAACCAAAAGAAACCCCACAAAACCCAAGGCAAAAACAACACAACAGAAAGGAAACCTAACCTACTTATGTACAAGGACAGAGCTTAGAATAGCTCAAGACTGGAAATAATGCTTCAAATATTGCCCATTGATAGGCAGTAGGATATATCCTCCAGTGAGGGTTTTCAAATGGAAGGCATTATCTCCCAGAATCTCGGCAATCTAATAAGGGCCGAGCCAAAGTCTGCCAAATTTTCCATGCTCCCCATTCTTGTCATGGGCTTTATCCCAGTAGAGAACCAAGTCAAAGATTATAAAGGCTTTCACCTTGGATCTCCTATCAAACCATCTTTTCACCATACCCTGATGTTTGGCAAAGTTTTCTAGGGATTCATCTCTTCTCTCTTCGAAGTGCAACAATTCAATCAAGAGGGCTTCACGTTTATCCTCTCCATCATAGTATTCATTGATGAATTGTAGGGTAGGGATCTTCAGTTGGATGGGAAAGACAGGTTCCAAACCATACACTAAGTGATGAGGAGAGGTTCGTAAGGATGTTTTCTGTCTAGCATGGTTTTCCCAAAGAGAAAATCTGAGCTGAATATGCCAATCCTTGGGGTTCTTATCTAATAGTTTTTGAATGACTATCAAAAGGTTCTTATTGGAAGACTTATCCAAATCATTCCCCTGTGGATAGTAATTGGATGCAAACTTTATGGTAATCTCATGGTCATAAGCCTAGTTAGAAAAATTTAAAGATGTTAATGCAGAACAATTATCACAAACTACAACTAATGGAAAACCGAAGCAGTTAATGATACCAGATTCCATGATATTGATTACTACTTCAGAAGTACATTGTTTTCATGCAAGAGCTTCAATCCACCTATTAAAATAATCAGTTATGGTGGGAATATATCTATGGACTACAGATGAAGATGGGTTGATTGGACCAAAGAAGTCCATTCCCCATTGTGCAAATGGTTTTACCTCTATGATAGGCCGAAGTGGAAGAGCTGCACACCTCTCCTTGCTTGCTGCATTTTGACACACATGGAAAGTCCTCACGTGGTGATGTGTGTTCTTGAATAAGGTAGGCCAATAATAGCCTACCCTCAGAATTTGATTTGTAGTGGAAGGTGTTGAACCATGGCCTATGCCATATTTAGCATGAAATTTAGTCATCACTCTCTCCGCCTCTTTTTTCCCTAGGGATCTCAAGTAGACACCTTCATGATTTCTCTTGTATAGGACAACCCCTTTCATCATAAAACTGCCACTCTTCAAATGTAGAGCTCTCCTTTGCACTGAATTAAGATGTTTGGGACATTGTTGATTCAACAAATAGTAGATAATGTCATCATACCAGTCCCCTAGAGAAACATCTTCGAGATTATAATGCTGAGCAACAAGGTCAGGACCCATTTCTGCCATTGTCTTGGTCAGTCCCTACCCTCTTACCAACTTCATGGGTTGGATTTTAATGTCATACTCTTGTAACATATTTACCCACTTGGCTCTACATTCACCCAGCTCATTTTGCATCAACAACAACTTGACTATTGGATAAGGGACTATAGCAAAGACCTTGTTTCTCAATATATAGTCCTAAACTTCTTCACAGTTCGGATCAAGGCATAAGCCTAATTTTCAACACTAGGATACCTCAGTTTGGCATCCTTCGAAGGTGCACTCATGAATGCTATGGGATGTTCATTACCTTGATCAGACCTTTGTGTCAACAAGCCTGCACATGAGTGATTAGAAGCAAATGAATAGATGTAGAATGGCTTAGCATAATCAGGACTTACTAGAACAGGGGCCCCAACAATAGCTCTCTTGATTTCTGTAAATGCTTCCTTAGCCTCCATATTCCATTCAACCTTTGCCTCCTACTTCAACATGGCATTTAAGGGCTTGATTATTTTTTCAAATCCAGTGATAAATTTCTTGACGAAGTTAATCTTTCCAAAGATTGACTTCATTTCTTTCTTTCTTGTAGGAGGTTGAATTTTCAGTATTGTCTCCACTCATTGAGGATCAATGGAAATACCTTGTTCTGAAATACCATATCCTAAAAGCTTTCCTTCAGTGAATCCAAAGATGCACTTCTTTGGATTAAGTGAAATACCAAATTCCCTGCACTTCTGGAATACTTTACACAAATCTGCAACATGATCACCTCTCTTCTTGGAAAAGACTATCAAATGATCCACGTAGATGATTATGAATTTTCCAATGATATCCTTGAAGAAAATATACATTGCTCATTGGAATGTAGCTCCAACATTGATTAATCCAAAGGGCATTCTACGATAAGCAAAGGTTCCCCATTTTGTAGTGAAGGTAGTCTTGTGCCTATCCTCATATTGAACCATGAACTAATTGTATCCAGAGTACCCATCCAAAAAGGACATCATCTGAGATCCATTGACAACCTAATGCACCTCATCCAGTGAAGGACCTGGATAATTATCATTTTTTGATGCTCTGTTCAGGTTTCTTAAATTGACTCATAGTCTAATTTCTCCATTTTTCTTCCTGATTGGAACCAAGTTTGCGACGCATGTTGAATGTCTTACTGGGAATATGATTCATGCTGAGAGTAACTTTTGTACTTCCTTTTGAATGATGGGATCCAACAAAGAATTGATTGGTCTTTGTCTCTACCTGAATGGCTTAACATTTAACTTGAGGGGGATAGTATGTGTAATGATCGAGGTGTCATATGTCCTCAAGTCATCATAACTCCAGGCTATCACATCCTGATATGTATGCAAGGCATCAATAATTCCTTTCCTCTCCTCTAGAGTGTACACCTTACCAATAAAGACATTATTGACATTACCTTGGGTCCCCATGTTGAATGTTTCACATTGACAGTTGAGGGATTCTCTTTTCATTTTCTGCTCTTGATCCCTTATCTTGTCTAGATCAAAGATCCTTTCCAATTGCACCATGCATGTCAGGATGGTGTTAGTATTCAAATTGAGGACTCCTTCTAGGCCAATTTCGGCCTCTTGAGGCTCAACCTCATCAATTACTTGGGAAGCAAATACATCACAACTACTAATAAAATCAAGAATGTGCTTATCATATTCAAATACCTAAAAATTGGTGACATTATCAGGCACTGAGGGTACTGGAACAAGTTCCATAGTGAACTTCTTTAAGCTCAAAAGTGATAATGGCTACAATGTACTTACTGCTTGTGCCAAAGAATCAACATTCTGATTCTTACTCTGAGGTATCAGTTGAATGTTGAAGTCATCAAATCCTTCAATAAGATCCCAAATTATGTGTCTGTAGTTGGCCATCCTTCTGTCATGACATGAGTATTGTTTTCTCACCTGCCTAACCACTAGGTTAGAATCTCCAAATACTTGGAGGATTTTAACTTTCTTTCTCAATGCCATTAGTAGCCCATGAACTAAGGCTTCATACTCAACTACATTGTTAGTGCATTGGAATTGGAGTATGTGAGCATAAAAGTAGGTTTTACCTTTAGGACTGATCAGCTCAAGCCCTGCTCCAACACCTTGCTTGGATTTGGATCCATCAAACCTTAATGTCCAACAGTCATTAGCTCTTGCTCTTCTTGGAATACCCTTGTCCTTACTGTCACCTGAAGGTTCTTTAGGAGGCTTTGGATCCTTCCCCTTTTGACACCTTTGAATGGTTTGTATGTTTGACCTAATAGTTGGGGTTATGTTAATGTGCTTTTGTATATGCTCTACTGCAGTTTGATACAAGCAACATTTCAGTTCAAAATGAGGAGCATCATGGAAATGACACCAATTAGGAAGAATAAATTCTTCAAAGTTCATATTTCTACCCAGCTAAATTTGCTCTTCTACACATTTCCCAATAAACTCTTGGAAGTTATCCAACAAAATGAGTTGTCTATCTGCCTGGTCATCAAATCCCTCCGTTTTTTCAAGTTGCACTTCAGAGCTGTTGGCTTCTGATGTGGATTCACTAGAAGAGCTTTGCAACATCAGGATTTCTCTTGTGTCCGAAGCAGGGGAGTCTAGGATGTAGCTCCCCATACTGACTTCTGATACCAATACCTCATTTGAAGTATTCTAATACTCAGTAATGAGATACTTCATTCTAGGTTCCCTCTCAATTCTGATCTGATTTGGGACTCCTTTCCAGGGGAGCCACATTTGGGAATGATCTGTGGATGTGTATCCATTTATTTCCTTGGTGAAATCCCTACCCAAGATCAGACCATAGGTGTCAGGAATGTTAGCTACCTGAATATTAAGCACCTGTTGCATTCTAGGGTCTGAGGCAACTTGCATGGGAATCATATTTAGTTCTCCTACAATGTTCGCCTCTATTTTGTCTAATTGTGTGACTTTTCTTTTGAGAGGCTGCAGGGGTAGTACCAAGAGCCCTACAGATAGCAAATGGCATAAAATTTGTGGATGCCCTTGAATCTAGCTAGAAATTGTGCAGATTTTTACCAAATATACGAATGGAAATCAGAAAAGGAGGGGTTTCCATTTTGCCTTGGAATAAACTCAAATGTGAGTCAGCCTGGGAAACTTGACTCTTATCTTTTTCTTTACCCCCATCCCTGGGTTGTGATGGACTAGGACCTTTGGGTGTTTGTGAGATAGGAGGCCTTGCAATTCCCTCATTTGTAGCTATTCCTAGCATTGCTATACTTGAATTAAAGGACCTAAGTACTACATTTCTGATTTTAGGAACTCTTAATAACTCGAAAGTAGAGAGACTCACATTTAATTTTCTAAGTTCCTTAGTGACATATTCTCTCAGCTATTCCACATTTGTGTCAGTGTGGAGCTCCTTGGAATGACCAATTTTCATATCCTTTGTTGCATCAGCAATGCTTCCTTTGGAAACATCTAGTTGTCCTTCCTTTGTGAGGTATTGTGTTGGCACCTAAGGGTAGGATGGATTTTTATTGGCATGTGGATCCGGTGGAGTAGTAAAATTGTGTGGAGGGGAAAATGTAGTGAATGGTTGTCCAACTTGCGGATTCTTGTGGGGCTTGCTCCTTAGATCATATTTTCTTGCAGGCTGTTGAAACATCTGCACCTCTTCAATATTAGCCTCTTCTTCATCCAATGGGCCATTTCTATTTTCAGTTTCTTCATCAAACAACTGATATTTTTCATCTTCATTGAGCACTTGTTCAACCTCTCCACTCTGGCTACTTGATTCCTCCTCTGGTTCATTCTCCTCATCGCTAGGGAACAAAGAATGATTCAACACAAAGACTGGGGAATCATAGGGATTTGAGGGCACCAACTCTTGGCCGGTGGAGTTGTTTTCAACTTCATATTGAAAAATGGAAGCAGTAGTTTGAAATTCAGGGTAGTCAAGCTTAGAGTGTTTACTTGTCTTGTGAAGCCTACACCATCCAAACAAAGCAGCCTCTACCAAGTATACACCACCTGGAGGTTTCTCAAGATTAGAAGGTTGATCTAGTGGAGTGGGAACTCCTCCATTGTTAGGCCTAGTGTTCCATGGCCTATTCTACCTAGGTGGCTGTCTTCTTTCAAAACCTTGTCCTCTTTCAAAGTTTTGATTTCTGCCATAGTGTTTCCCTCTATTATAACTTGATTGCATGCTCTTCTGATTAGCTTGGAGTTGATTATTTTGGTTCCTCAAGTAGGTTACCTCCATGTTCAACTTCTTCACTTGTTTAGTTAGCTCATCTAACTTTTCTTTATCAGGATTGTTGTAAGGGACTAGATTCACAGTGTTTGGGGAATACCCTGACACTCCTCCAGAACCAGTAGACTGATTCAAAAATTATGAGTTATGCAAATATGTAGAGAAATTAGCTTGCAACTATGAATGGAGGGGATGGTTAGCAATTTTCTAGGGATAACTACGCATTGGTTGGACCTGGTTTATTGGATGACCCGGGTGAGGGACCAAAGGCAACTACAAAATACGATTCATGATGGGTGTGTGATTAGTCAGAGCATGGTTGAGAGATTGGACTTGGCTTGGGTGAGTAGCTTGTCCCAGAGATGGTAGAGGTCCAGAAAAGTGTTGTCTCAAGTCTGTACTAACCTTAACAACCTCCATTTATGCGGTGAGAAAGGTAGTTGGTGGATTAGTTCTCCACATAAGGAAGGTGGAGGTAAGGCTGTCCAAGGCTTCAAAGTAGACCTCTAGGACAGTGTCCTCATTCCCCACATAAGGTGCCTAGAGTCTATTGTATGCTCAATGGAACTTATTATTGAATGATCCTATAGGTTCATTAACCTCTCCTTTTACCCTAGTAAATTGCATATATAGCTTATTATAACTAATGAGAATCTTAAATTTTAGTAGGAATGCAGCCTCCAGCTCAGCCCAGTTATGGATGGAAGCAGTAGGTAAGTGATTATACCAATAAAAGGCCTCTTCTCCTAGAGAATAGGGGAAGAGTCTGCATGCAACATCCTCATGATTAATCCCTCTATCTCTCAGATAGGTCTGAAAGATCCTGATGTGCTCTTCTGTTGTACTATTTGGGTCATTCATATGAAACTTAAAGAAAAAATGCTCAGAGTTCTTAGGCATAACATTGTAGTTGTTGAATGTCAGGGGCGATGCGTTATTTGCCAAGAAAGCCATCGGTGGAGGTGGTAATGGTCTATGAATGATTGGTAATCACAAGGGGTCTTACGTACAAATACTGGAAACTCTAAACTCATCAGATTTTAAGATATGGTGATGCTTAACCTCAAGTTATAACCATTTAATAAAAGAAACAAAAAAAGATGAGGGTTTCAGAAGTTCTAATTGTTCACACTACTTCTAAGATTAATCATGCAAATGATGAAAGATCTAGAATGGACCAATCCCTTAAACACAGTACCTGGTGGACTCAGGCTATACCTACAATCTTGCAGAGAATAGTGAAATCTTCTAAGGTGTTAAAGATTTTTCAGCTTGTAGGAATTCATTCAATAAGATTGAATGAATATATATAGTTGAACTAAGAACATGAATATGAGGTACAGGTTGACCTTGCACAACATTCCCACAATCAAGAAGCTACCCAAGATATGAAGCAGGTACTGCTACAACACTCTAGGTATTAAATCACAAGCATTATGAACTAAATCTAAGCTACATCCAAACATTTCCAAGGGATCTAAAAGATAGAACAAGAAATATGAAAGATTATTCAATGCAACGGAGGCACCAGTCATAACAAAATGTCTGCACTTTGTATTATATCATCATATTAGCAACAATTTTGGTATGTTACAACACTTGCTTGAAATGTAAAGCTAACTTCTAATCCTCTAACATGCTACTCTATTGCTAAATCTACTGTCTAAACTGATTGGTAACCAACTTAACCAGCTTGGCCAATTTTTTCCGTTAAAAATGAGGTAGAGTGCCATACTTATAGAAAACATGCCCACGTGAAATAGAGCTAGGATTATAGGAGAGTCAACCACCAACCAGGTCGGCCCTGACAACCAGTAATAACCCGTTGCTCAGCAACTGAATGCAACAAGGACCCCATTAGATCATCTTGGGATCACATGAAGCCAGGGGACAGATCCTTGAGCCACACCCAACATTAATGTCCCCCTGGACAAACAACAAAGCGTGTGAAACACCAGCTCGAACACAAGCCTTTGATTAGATCCGGGCTGGGCAAATGAACGATGTAGATCGAACAAAACCAAGTTGAGACCCCCTTCAGATCGCGTATGCTCGCCATTAATTGCCACCAACCAAAAAAAACTTGCGTGTGGGAGTGGGTCTCGTGATAGCAATCATAAAGTGTACCTGAGTGCACCCACAAATCATGCCCAAATCTTCAAATTACATCCTGCCAATCCCAACTTGATCCAACCCGCATTCAAATGGGACACCATTAATGCCAAATACACCATCATAATCGGAGAAGTTCCAAAATAGTTCCTAAGGTCAGAGAATCATGCATAAACCCAGGCAGAGGCGGAAGCAAAACCCACCTCGACGGAAGCGAAGGCGAAATGGGACGGAAAAGGAAACCAAAGTGAAACTAGGCGGACGTAGAAGCAAAACCCACCCTAGTGGAAGCAGAGGCGGAACGGGAACATGAAAGGAAACCAAAGTGAAACCAGGTGGAACGGGAACCAAAACCCACCTCGGTGGAAGCGGAGGCGGAACGGGAATGGTAAAGGAAACCAAAGGGAAACTAGGCGGAACGAGATCCAAAACCCACCTCGGTGGAATGAGAATAGGAACTGGACTGCTAAATTTTCCCAAGTTCAAAGCCAAATTCCATCTCGGTCCCAGCCCTAAAAAATGATAGAGAAGAAAAACAAAGAAAACCAGAGGGCGGGAAACCAACCCGTAGGCCGAAATCGAATGAAACAATGAAGAAAACGAGAATGTGGGAGGCGGAGCCGGAACAAGAACGAAGACGAAACTGAGAACTTAGCAAAAGTTCAAAATTGGGATCCATGTCGGTTCTAACTCCAACAAGCCAAGGAAAAATGAATCGAAGAAAATACCAAGGGAGGAAAGCGACCCCCGAGGACGAAAACAAACAAATGTGGAAGAAAGCAAGGGAACAAGAAGCGGAGCTGGAACAGGAATGGGAACAAAATTGGGAACCTAGCCAAAGTTCAAAGTTTTGTCCCATCCCGGTTTCGCCTCCGACAGAACAAAGGAAACAAGGAAAACAAGGGAGAGCCAAGGGGGAAAACAAAACCCTAGGACCCAAACAAAAAACAACAAGGGAGAAAACAGAAGGCAAAAGAAGACCACCCGAAAGAGGACATCCGCAAGACCTCAAAACCACTAGGAACTCAACACAAAGGCAACCATAACCAAAGCAAGCACAAAAGACCAAAACCCCAAGATTTTCAAAGATAACCACAAAGAAGGGGCAAGCCACAGGAATAGGCCAAAAGACCAAGCAAAAAGAGGGTCCCCACTTTAGAGGGGCGTGCATGCAAAACTGCGCAACAGTCTTCCCTGAAACTCATAAATGGCGTGCTTAGCCTCTTGCTGATCCAAACAACGTAGGTAAATTCCTTGGAAGTTCCTTTTGTAGATGGATCCCCCTTTAAGAATGTAATGAGAACTATTCATCTTCAATGCTCTCTTTTGAGTAGCATTCATTCCTTCTGGAAAAAACTGTTGAGGGGGAAGAAGATTAAGTCTGTGTACTAGGGATCCTTTGTAAATGATTGGACAGTTTACTGTTGGCATGTAATATTCTTGTCTACATCTACCATTTCCTTTGATAAACCATGCCCTCTAATGAGCTTCATTGGATGAATCTCCAAGTCAAATTCTTGTATAATTTCCATCCACTTTCCTCTTTGTTCTCCCAATTCACTTTGCATCAAGAGAGATTTCACTGCTGGATCAAGAACTATGGCCCTTACCTGACTTTGCAGAATATAGTGCCTGAATTTATTCACAGCTCGAACCAATGCAAAGGCTTATTTTTTCAGGGGAGGGTACCTAACTTCTACATTCTTAAATGGAGAGCTCATGAAGGCAATAGGCCTTTCCTCTCCCTCATGTCTTCATTGTGTTAAAACAATTGCACATGAATGATGAGACGAGGAAGAGTACATATTAAAGGGCCCTAGATAATTTGGGCTAGTCAAAATAGGTGCCTCAGATATTGACTATTTGATCTACAAGAAGGAAGATTTGGCCTCATTTCTCCATTAAATTTTTGCCTCTTTCTTCATCATTTCATTAAGGGGTTTGACAATTTCTGCAAACCCTGTTATAAATTTTTTGACAAAATTAATCCTTCCGAAGAAGGATCTCATTTCTTTCTTACTTCTTGGCCTTGTCAGTTTCAAGATAGCCTCCACTCTATCAGGACCTATGGATATCCCTTCTTCTGATATAATGTGGCCTAAGAGTTTCCCTTCAAACACTCCAAACACACACTTTTTTGTATTGAGGGAGACACCATAGCTTATGCACCTTTTGAGAACCTTTTCTAAATTTGTAGCGTGGTCCTCTCAGTTCTTTGAGAAAATAGTTAAGTCATCAACATAAATAGTGATACACTTACCTATTAGATCCTTGAATGCTACATCCATTGCACATTGAAAGGCTCCTCCCACATTGATAAGGTCAAATGGAATCCTCCGATAGGAAAATGTGCCCCACTTGGTGGTGAAGGCAGTCTTCATTCTGTCCTCATGACCGACGAGGACCTGATTATACCCGAAATAGCCATCCAGAATGGACATCATCTGGGACCCATTGACTATTTGTAGTATATCATCAAGAGAAGGTAGTGGGTAATTATCCTTCTCGGAGGCCTTATTTAAATTCCTAAAATCAACACATAACCTGATTTCACCATTCTTTTTGTGGACATGGACTAAATTTTCCACCCATGTAGAATGTCTGATTGGAAAGATTATTCTTGCAGATAGGAAATTTTGCACCTCCTTTTGTATCAGAGGATCAATCAAAGCATTGACTGGGCATTGCTTTTGACGAAAGGGCTTGGCCTCTAGCTTAAGAGGTATGGCATGTGTGATCACCGAAGTGTCAAAGGTCTTCAAGTCATCATTCCCCCAAGCGATGGCTGCAATGCTCTACTCCAAAACTTTGCAAATTTTCTATTTGATTTCTTTTGGAAAAGTCTTCCCTATTAGAATTTCTTTCAGGGCCTGAGTGAGTCAGATTGATAGATTCATATTTCCCTCCATCACTCTCCATGGGTACCTTATGACAAGCCCACAGGTCAGAATCAAATATTCTCTCCAAAGCCACCATCCCCTTGGGAATACTATTGCTTTCCAGATACAGTATCCCTTCTGCCCCCCCTTTCTCAGGATCCCAATCTCCACGATCTCTCTCAGATTCATCTATTATATGCCCCTCAAAGATATCTGAACTTTCCAGAAAGGCCAATATATGCTGGTCATCATTAAAAACCTGGAAATTTCGGACATTATCCGAGACAGCTGGGACTGAGATTAATTCAACTAACAATTTCTTCAGCTTAGAATCTTGCATAGGTTCCAAGGTGCTAGCAGCAACAACAAGGGCATTCACAATTTGATTAGCTTCTCTAGGGATCTGAGTGATCCCAAAAGCATCAAAGTCTTCAATTAAGTTCCAAATTCTATTTTTGTACGCAACCAATCTTTTGTTATGACAAGTATACTGGATGTGTACCTACTTTACAATTACCTCTGAATCCCCCATTACCCTGAGAGCAGTGACCTTCTTTTGATGGAAAAACATAAGTCCACGAGAGAGTGCTTCATAATCAGCCATATTGTTTGTGCAACCGAACTGCAACTATAGGATGCAAAATAAGTCTTCCCTTTCGGGCTGGTTAGTTCAATCCTTGCTCCATTTCTTGCTTTGGACTTGGATCCATAAAATTTAAGACTCCACAATTGATATTTAGCTAGGATCTCTTTCCCTTTTTTAACAACAAGGGATGAGTTGCTTGGGATAGGTGGTGGCTCAGACTGTTGCTAGCCATCAAGATTTGAAGGTGATTGGGGGTAGGCCTCAGTCAATGATTCCTCTATACTTGGAGCATGTTCAAGAATCACTTCCTGAACAACTTCTTGGATCAAGTTGTAATCAAATTCACTTTTTATAAATGTGTTAGGCATTGGTAGAGTATCTGAGGTAGGGGTATTTGAGAAAGGTCGAGACACCTCATTCTCCTCTTGAAACACAAAGCATAGAACCTGAGTCTACTTAAAATGTGAGGGCTCCTTCCCTTGAGAAATATTTGTTCTAGTGAGGCTAACAACGTTCTTGACTTCAAATGTGAATTTATTGGTGGGTACATGAGGTTGATCTTGACAAATCAGGCTGGCCTATATGTTTTAAGATATCTAGGCAACCTTGGCATGTTAACTCTGAATGGTTGTGATAATGAATCCTACACCAATTAGGAAGCAACAAACTACCCAAATCAGTCTCCTCTCCCAATACCAACCTATATCTTTGCAATTTTCTTATTAGAACTTTCTGGTTGACCGAGATCATTGGGTCACTCTATTCTAGGGGTAGTGTATCATCAAGATTGAGCACTGAGAAGGTCATGACCTCTTCTTGCTTGTAAACTCCTATTTCAATTTCAAAATATGGTACTTCATTAGGATAATTATATTCAATAATCATGTGTTTAAGCCTAGGTTCACTTTCAATCCTAATCTTTGTTTCTATCCCCTTCCAAGGCAACCACATGTGAGTGAAATCCAAAGATAATTACCCCCCAATACTCTTCATTAGCTCCCGACTCAGGAGCATACCATATGTTTTTGGGATATCAACCGCTTGGATTTCTATGTAAGTTTGGATCTTTGGATCAAATCCAACCTGTACATGCATGATTTTCAGTTCTCCCACCACATTAACCTCAGTTTTGTCCAACTGAATTACTTTCTTATTGGTCTGGGCAAGACTTAATCCTAACTTCTTACAAATTGAAAAGGGCATAACTTTACCTGATGCTCTAGAGTCCAAAAAAAAAATATGCAAATTCTTTCCAAAGATCCTTAAACTCAAAAGAAAAGGTGGGGTACTGGACTTACCTCCATAGATGGACACATTTGTCTCCTTCATTGGAGTCATTTTACCTTTTCCTTTTGAATGATCTGCCTCCTCCAGGGCTTTCATCACAACCTTCCATTGAGCCGGGCACCATTTCATGATTTCAAAGAATGACAATGATGTCCTTTGTCTCTGTAGCTCTGCAATGAAATCAAACTCTGAATCATTCTTAACTTGATATTTAGGAAAATAAGGTGGATTACCTTTGTTATGAGAGTTGGAAGGCCCCTTTGGTGGTGGCGGGTTATTATCTGCATTTTGATTAGGTGGGACCATATTGTTTGGGGGTACAGATGTAGTGAATGGGCCCTTATTCTGATTTCTCAGGAAGTGACCACCCTCAGACTGAAAGGATTGGGAATCATACACATCCTCTTCTGGTTCATTATCTCCCTGCATGGGAAATTGGTATTGCTCCTCAATGGTCTCATAATTCATAGAAGTACTTACTGACCGCCATCTTGATTGGAATTTCCTTGTGGAGGGTGGGAATCAACTTGCACAATCTTCACTACTTTTTCCATTTTTGGGAAATCAATCTCAGAATGTGTTGCAGTATCATGGAGTCTACACCAATTAGTCATGAGATTGAGATCTGCAACATTAGTAGAGTGTGGTCTATCCTCACTAGACTAATAGTTATGGGGAACTCCCCCATTGTTGGGTCCAGTGTTCCACTATCTGTTGTTGTTGTTGGACCTCTGATTGTATCCTCTATTTTGATTTTGATGATTTTGGTTAGAGGAGTTTTGATTTTGGAAGTTCCTATTGGTGTTCTAATTTGTATTATGATTAAAGTAACCACCCTGCTTGTTATAACCTCCCTGATTCTGGTAATTCTGATTTTGGTTATGTGGGGGGTTAAGTTTGAGCTATGCCATGTCATTGGACATTTGTGCTAGAGTCATTTTGAGATTTTCCACCTCATTGGTTAGTTGAATAGTGTGTTCATTTTGCACAGTTTGTCCTACAGGTGGAGAATAAACAAGAGTTGACCCTCCCCCTTGCTGCTAGTAGCCTTGAGGTTATTGGGAAGAATCCTGAATGCTACTAGCGAAAAAGGGAATGGTAGGTGAGGTTTGTAACTCATAAATAGGTCCGTAATTTGAGGAAGACATCCCTAGGACTGTATTGAACAACGATGTACTAGGCATTTGATAGCTCATAAGGGGAAGGACTCCTCCTAAACTTCCTGATTGTAGACTTATCTGTTGTTGCAATTTAATGGCTAGGTGATAAAATTTCGACAAGGAGTCTATCTCATCGGGAGCATAGGTTCTCTATAAAAATAATCCAATCAAGGGATCAACAGCTCTCAAATATGCTAGAATGCCAATTTTTTCAGCTATTAAGTATGGGTCTTGTAACCTACGTAACATCCTTTAGAACCTAGTGTTGAATAATAACAATGGTTCATGAGGTTCCTTCCTTATGGTAGCGAATTGATGGTACAAGATGGCTGGGTCTACATAGACCCAAAACTAGTTAATAAAATAATTTTCTAAATCTACCCAACTGAGAATAGATCCCTGGGGAAAATTTAGATACCAATTGTATGCCTTATCCCCCAAAAAATAAGGAAACAATCTACATACCATGTCATGGTGAGCCACTTGAGCATGAGTACAGGCATCCTTGAATGCTTGTATATGTTCCTCAACACTTCTTGATTCTCCATGCACGTACTTGGGGCAAAACCTTTCTGGATTTTTTGGTAGATCATGAATTCCACCAGGGTTGGTCCCTAGTGGAGAGGGGTTATTCACAAAGTAATCCATGGGTGGTGGTGATAATGGTTGAACTGGTGCAGATATTGGTCGAACTGGGGGTGGTGTTGGATTTGGTGAGAATCCAGGTGGAGTAAGTGGTGGTGAAAATGGTGGGATGAAAACTCCAAGAGTCTGAGGTCTATGTCTAATCGAGGTTCGAAGTTAAATCAATGGTTCAGGGTCAGTAGAGGATCTGAGAATCCTTCCATATTTTTCCAGTGAGAATGACCTAATGTGAGCCAGTTTCTTCCTTCGGCCCTCCTTCTAGTGCCAGATCTGTTGATGGTGAAAATGACACAAACAACATTAAACAGAATATTTCTACTCTATTTCTCCTGAAAAAGAAAGACAACATATAGTAGCCTGACTCCCAAGGTTCTGGTAGTTGGTTCTGAACTGTCTAGTGTCACTCAATTGGTCCATGCAACTATAATATTCAAGGGGCCATTGCTGGTTATAAGGAATGCAAGCAACAAAGGATTCATCAATCTAAACTTAATGAAAGGGGGGGGGGCGGTTTAAATAAATAGAAAAAAGATAGGTCAAGGCATAAATCAGTAAAACATGAATAAAATTCTCCAATATCCAGACATATGCTTCCAACAATGTATGCTCCTTTAACAAGTCAAGAAAACCATAACATGATGCAATTTACAAAATAATCCATACTATTGCATACACCTACAGTGCTTATTTTAACCATCACAATCACTCATCACAATACTTTTAAGATTTAAAAGAAAATAAACTCTTCATTCGTTGCTAAAGTCATAGATCAACAAACATGAAACAATTCCATGCATAAACGATTTAATGAAATAATCTTGAAATCTGGTTCCTTCTATTGATTCTCATCAAATAAGAAACATTCATTCTTGAGCACACTCATTGGTATACATACAAACTATGATTCATTAACCTCATCCAGTAAACTCAACTCCAACATATCACTGTATACAAACAGTATCTAAACCTAACATTAACTAAAACAAGTGTCTCTTTTCAAAGCTGTAAAATAAATCCTATCTACTATCACTGGTGGCCAAAGAACAAAGGAATGACCAACCCTTACAAAAGAGGCAGAATTCCCAATTTATAGAACAACTGCTTGCATGAACTTGAACTAGGGTTTCAAAAATGGGCGGCCACCAACCAAAACATCCCGACAACCTGCAATAACTCGCCGCCCAACCATGATTGCAACCAGAGAGCACATCAGATCGATCTAGGATAGACAAAGCTAGGGTACAACACCTTGAGCCACGCATACCATCAACACCTCATCTGCGCGAACAACAACGCACACAGAACCAATGATAACGCGAATCATCGATTAGATCTGTGTCACAAATGAACAACCCAGATCGGGCCAAACCAGGATAAGCCCATCACGTCCCACCTACCAGCCATCAATTCCCCATCGACCCAGAGTAGAAGAATGGAACAACATACACAAGCCCAACTAGCCCTGATTCGCAATAGTGTACCTGGATCCCGCAAATCCCACCATATCCTTGAAACACGCCAAATCCATCCCTCCACATATGACAACACCAACCTGCTCAATTCAACTTGCATATAAAGAGCCATCATTAATGATCAATAAATCATCAAAAACCAAGTCAATTCATTATAATACCCAAGGCATGAAAGTTAAGTAGAAACCTAGGCGGAGGCGGAATCGAAATAGGAATAGAGGAAAACTGGCGGAAGCGGAGCCAAAACAGGCGAAGGTGAGGACAAAAACAGAACCAACCTGACAAAAGCGGAGATAGAACGGGAACGAGAATGGAATCGGGAACTTAGCCAAAGTTCAAAGTTCTGTTCCATCCCAATTCTAGTTCCGGTTCTGGTGAAAGAAAGGAAGATCCACGCAAACCAAAGGGGACGAAACCAACCCGAGGGACGAACACAGCGAAATGAAAAAGATGCGGGAAGTGGAGCTGAAATGGGAATGAAAATTGAACCATGAACTTCGTGCAAGTTCAGAGTTAAGTTCCATCCTGGTTTTGCCTGTAACAAAATGAAAGAAAAAGAAAAACAAACTGAGGGAAACCTAAGGGAGGAAACCAACCCTTAGGCCGAAAATGGGCAAAGCAACGAAGAAAACAAGAGAGCGGGAAGTGGAGCTAGAGTTAGAATGGGAACGAAAACTGAATTGTGAACTTTGTGGAAGTTCAAAGTTAAGTTCCATCCTGGTTTCGCCTCTGACAGAACCAAAAGAAACAAGGAAAAGAAGGAAAACCTAAGGGAGGAAACCAACACTTAGGTCCCGAACAAAAACACCAAAGGAAAACAAAAGGAAAAAGGGAACAACTAGGAACCCAAAACAAAGGCCAAACCCAAAACCCAAAGGCGGAGGCGGAGGTGGGACAGGAAATAAAACCGAACCGCGAACTTCATGGAAGTTTAGAGTCAAGTTTCATCCCGGCCCCGAAACCGGCAAAGACAAACCAAAGGGACAAAAAAAAGACAAGCGAGACCAGGAACAAAATGGTTTCCCAAAAACAAGTTCCAAACCTGATTCCATTCCGGTTTCGGTTCCACCAGAACAAAAGAAAAACAAAGGAAAACAAAGTGTTTGAGGAAAGAAAACCTCTTAAATTTTGTTGGAAAAAAAACAAGGACAAATAGCAAAAAAGGGGGACCCATTTGACCATGGCAAAAGATGGGGTGGTCATGCAAGGCATAACAAAATTTACAGATGAAAACTGGTCACGATAAAAAATTACTGCCTTTGGGTCTATGAGGAAGGACATAGGTGATCCAAGAGCTCTTGCAGAGTATGGAGCTAACGAATAAGATAAAGAGTTTAGAAAATTGTGGACTATAGAGCATCCTGATGAACGTGAAAACAAAGGAAGTGATGATGAATCTAATGATGATAGTGAAGAAGAAGAAAAAAGCCATGCAAATAAAAAACCTGGTTTAAGTGAGGCTGCAAAAGAAGCATATGCTTCAGCATATACTTTAGGAGTAACCATACTTGAAAAAATTGGTTATGAAGGTGGTCCTTTGGGGTCCAAAGACTCCAAAAGACAAGGCATTTGGATGGTAATAGATGTTGAGCATAGAAAACCATTTGATAAATTTGGCCTTGGGCTTGGAGGTGAAAAAGTAAACCAAGGGCTTATAAGTCAATTTGTTAGAGCTTCTAATCCTCATCCTCATGGTCAGATACAATCACAACTAGGTCATGCCCTTGGTAGATAGCTTAGTGCAACTGGGAGTTCCATTGGTTGCGATGTTATGGGTAGTAGTACCAGTAGTGGTCAACATGTGCTACAACAACAAATTACACACAAGAGGAAAGGAATACAAGATACCACAAAAACACCAGGTGATCAAGGCAATCAAAATAGGCAAAGGATTTTGACAGGTCCAAGTCACACTATCAGTGGATCCACCACAAAGGAGTTATTTCCAGGCACTCCCCTATGACATCATTAGCAACTGCAAGTACTCCTATTCCTTCACCATTCAAGCATTCCATTGCTCCTTCTTCCCTAGATTATGATTTCATTGAAGAGTTTAAAAAGAAATCAGACTTGAATAAAAAAGAAAAGAAGCAATTGACGGAGAGTGCATCTATTGTAACTTCAAAGCCTACAACAACCATGGTATTACCCACATTTGACACAAATAAAGAAATCATGGAGTACACAATTGTTGTTCCCATAGTTCAAAACAAACCAACAAATCAGATGGATCGATCTGAATACCAAGTAACCAATTTTTAATTGGATTTTTTTGGCCTAAAAAATACTGACAAAATTAATGTATCAAAGAAGAAAAATGAATTGGTGTACACATCATTAATAAAGCAAGATAGAGAGAATAAAAGGTTGTAGACCCAAATAGAAAAGTTACAGGCAGACCTAGCAAGTGAGAAAGCAAAGAGGAAAGAATTAGATAACAAGAGCAATGAATTAGCAAAAAGAATAATAAAATCCGCCTCTACATCAACAAGCAAAGAGGATAAAAAAAATGAGGGAGAAGTGAATGACCTGAAGCAAAGGCTAGATGAGAGCAACAAGAAATATGATGAGGAAAAATCCACTTCATAAAAATTATGACTAAGCATTGCGAATGGAAATGCACAATGGGAACAAAAATTGGAGAAACAGAGAAAAACAAATGGAAGATTGGAGACAAAGCTAGATGAGAGCAACAAGAAATATGATGAGGAAAAATCCACTTTAGAAAAATTAAGACTAAGCATTGTGAATGGAAATGCATAGTGGGAACACAAATTGGAGAAACAGAGAAAAACAAATGAAATATTGGAGACAGAGTTGAAGGAAGCAAAAGAAGAAATTAAGCCTTCTCAAAATAAGTTATCTGCATTTTGTAGAGATACAATGAGGCATATGAAATAAAAGATCTGGGATGAAATAATGCAGAGGTTTGATTATTTGTGTGACATGTTTCAATTGATTGATTCTATCAGACAACATTATAAGAAGCTTAGCAAATATTTAGTGGACAACAAAAGCGTGCTGGAATTAGAGAAATCTACAAATCAAGTTCTACAAATAGTCTACAAAGCCAGTGACAATGATTTGAAATCAAAAGGGATTATTAATTGGATTGAAACCTCAATGAAGTTGTCATCTATGATTGAAAAGTGTTCGAGAATGCGTGGAACAAAGGAATATTTGCATTTGGTTGCAAACAAGATGAAGGTGGTGGATGAAAAGGTAAGGAACTTCACAGAGCTTGGTTTTCTAGAGGATTTTGACACAAATCAGTGACTCATTGGAAAGGATGGTTTTAGAAAGAAGATGGAAGGTGCAAGGAAGATTGATTGGACCAGTTTCCTCAAAACCCAGATGTGAACTATTTGGATTCCATTAGAACACTGATAAACTTGGATGGAAAATTGACTGAAGAATTCAAGACAGGTTTGACTTCCACTTACAATCATGAAATGTTAAGAAAACTTCAAGTAAGACAACATCAATTAGAAAAAATGGCAATTCCACCACCTAAAGAGTGGAAGTTGCTAGAAAAGGTGATACAGTGACTTGATTTTTAATTTTCAATCTTTTATAATTTGAGTTTCCAAGTTCCAACTCAGCTCTGTGCAGACTTGTCTTTGGGCATTGGCAAAATTTTGCATTGCCAATGCCAATATGTACTCCTTCATGTGAAAATCAATTAAAATGCTCAAATTCAGACTTCAGTAATGTGATTATGTTCAATTATCTGTATTATTTATTTTATCATTTGAACTATAAGGTGATGACTGTTACCTCATTATATTTTCTTCTTGGTAGAGCTTCCAAGTTATGGATGTTGAACTGTTAGCTCATTATATTTACTTCTTGGTAGAGCTTCTAAGTTATGGATGTTGAGCTGTTAGCTTCTGTTATGTTTTGACTAAAATTCCTGATCAATATCCACCAGCTTACAGTCTTACACGTCACCCACATCCCACATACTGCAAAATACACTACATTTGATTTTATGATTAGAACAAATTGCAGAGATTTGTGTGATAAGATCCATTTTGTGTCCCACATTACTACTTGATCAATGATCATGTCCATAAATAAATCTAAAACCCCATGGTCACAACCCCTATTCTTGAAGAATTCAAATTCAATGTACTAACAAATTAAATGTACTTCCACACACTCAATTTGAATAACATAAACACCACTTTGGAGACAACCAAATAAGTTAATAAATTATAAGCATATGAATCCACAATAGTTGAACACTCGAAAGAAAAATAGTAATTATGTGTAACCTTCTCCATTGTATTGATCTTTAAAGTTCAAATGATATGCATTATAAAAATAGTTTATGATATGAGATGGATGGGCGAATTGGTGCAATCTATTATCTATCTTATTATTTTCTACTATAAATTATAATTAAAAATGATGTGATGATCCATTGATCTCCTATTCAGGTCTTGATCTCTCTTATATATGAGAGGCAACAAGCTACAAACCCCTTACAAAAAGTCACGACGTTTGAAAACTAAACATAACTCAAATTTTAAATAAAACAACGTCGTAGGTGAATGCACCAATCCGTTAATCTCCAAGAAGAATCTCGTGACCACCTAGGATATGTTCAAGGCTTCTACTCCATGATAGGGTGCTCATCATGCTGTTAGCTGGTGTTCTTACTTTGAATTTGATGGTTGTCCCATTGGATCTGATTTTGACACATCTACAATTTGGTGAATAAACAGATTGACTACAAAGAGGTGATGGATGTACTCCTATTCAACATAGGTGTCCACGTTAGAGATCGCCTCTTTCATATCATATTCTAGAGAAATTATTTTTTCGAGTTGCTTATGAGTGTTTTGTAAAACCATATCCTCGTCATTTATTTCTTGCAACACAACAATTAGAAGCCCAACAAGATCTTCCTTCCAATCATCATATTCTTGCGGATTTCCAATGCCATTATGAAGTGTCAGGAGTGGGACTGAATCAAAGCAATCAAAATCTTCCCTAACCCTATTATGATATCCATTATGTGATTCTACCAGCTTGTTATATGTCAGCAATATTTTTCCTTTCATGACATTCTTATCTGTGAGCTCCTTTTTTTTCTCCATCATTCTAGGTTGCAATCATTCATTCTCCACCAATGCAATGTATGTATGTTTGAATAATTTCCAATATTCATTAGCACATTTCATCATTTTGTTGAATCTTTATTTTATTATTTCAGATATAGTGTTATATTTTATGGTTTTGACTTCTTTCTCTAATTCTTTGAATTTCCCCTTAGATTTCAGATGGCAATTCTTCCAGTAGGCTGTATCAACCAATGCATCAAGCACTCTCTTATCTTTTTCAAGCCATGGGGAGTAAAAATTTGATGTGGAGGAGGAAGATGTTCTTTCTCTCTGATTTGCTAGATCCTTCTTTAGTTTGCCATTTTCCTTAATCAGTTTTTCAATTTATGCTTTGGTACATTTTGCCACATTTATGTTCAATTCTGCTGTCTCCATAGGGTTGGTATCCACTACTCGTTGAACCAAGAGATGAACAAACACTTGGTTTGGATTAATAATTATAGCAGGTCTTTTATCATGGGGATACAGTGACCAAATAAGAAAGGTGGATTCATCTAGGTTGTACCCAGATCCTGAATACATTTTGTCACTTGCTTCTTCTATTAAGTTCATTGTCTTATCCCCTCTTTTTCTGAAGCTATCAAATACAATTGAAGAGATAATATCCCACCTTGGTAGGAGCAACACTCTAGCTTCTTGAAGAAATTCCCTTCCTCTTTCAGGAGTGATGGACTCCATTTCCCTTTCTACTTCCCTTTTCAATTCCTCAAGAGCGGTTGCCTCATGTTCAGGAGTGATATCCTGCATCTGTTGTCTCATTTTTTTGCCTTTATATTCATAAACAAATGATTTAAATTCAGAAGATTTAACATAATCACAATAAAAAATAAACTATTGTCCAACTCCGACCCTCACATCATCAGATAGTTCATTTGATGCCTCAAATATTACAATATTCCTCTCTTGAGGGGGCTCATACTGTGCAATCATAGGAGCACTGATTTGTTTGACCTGCTCACCCTCTTCATCACCCTGCTCTTCTTCACTTATATCAGTATCTACATAAAAAATACCTCAGGAGTAGGCTGTGAAGGTATGTAATCCAAGGTCTCTATGGCTTTAGCTTGTACTCCTGAATAGGTTGCATGAGGTGCATCAAAAACAACTGGGGGAACATCCTTTACCGGTTCATCGACATGAGCGATGAGTTTCTCAATTCTTGTTAAAGGATCTTGTATCTCACCAAATGCCTTTGAATAAGATGGGACATTTTTTTCTTCCATTCCTCTGCAAGCATAATCTTGTTATAGGCGGCCATTCTTTCGTTGGTGGAAGCATCATCATGGTTTCTTATGACATCTTCGATTGAGAACAAATGTTCATAACATGATAGCCCCTACGATAATCTCGCCTTGTGAATAAAACCTTCTGCATCAAATTGTTTCCTTACATCACCTAGAGGTAGGTTGTACTATGCTAATTTACCTTCAAATTTCCATATCCTTCATTGGAAACCACTGTAGAGTCTCCAAAACATAAGGTGTTGGGCATAATGGATTGTTTGCTATGTCCTTTGAGGTGTTTGGAATCAGATTTTGCCAATTGCCTCACAATTTCTAAATAATCAATTCGGTCAGGAACTACTCGTGGCATCAAGTGTGGAGCCCCTTCGAACCCATAAACCCTTATCAGTGTACAATCACGGAAAGCATACCAGTCTCCCCAGTTATGATTCACTTTATTTCTCTGGTCATTTTCCTTTGGTCTTAGAAATCTTTGTACTTCTAGGGATAGTTTATAATTGCATGGATACCCCAGTAACTTCATCAATGGTTTTACAAACAAATCTTCAAAATAAAGGTAATGAGAACTACCAAATCAATTGTCCCACAATGAATTCCACATTTGTATAGGTTTAAAATCTCCATTTTCATCTATATCTTTTATCTTTAATTATTCACTCTAGACCCCTTTGACTTGTCCCTCGTACAATAGAAAATGCATAAGCAAATAATAGTGTTCAAAATTAATATTATCACTATTATTTTTAATCTTTTCAAGCCCTCGATGTAGGGTGTTGGCCAAGTAGCTAGCAAAATCAAATGGACTGGAATCCTTGCTCTGTGTGTTTGCAGCTAAGACCATTAGGGCAATCGACATGAGAGGCAAAACCTCTACTCCCATAACCTGACTAGCTGAATAATAGGTGTATCGGAAATACTCTTCAAACAAATCTTCATGGAAAGGAGGGTTTTCACTACTACAGGACCTCCTGAGTTGGCCTCCTTCATCCTTTGGCCTATGCAAAGGTAATTTCCATCTCTTATAGCTGGTATCCATGTGGTGATACTCTATCAAGAGATCTTTGATCATGAATGATAAATTCAGTGAACACTCTAACTGAAATAAATTAGAAATGAGATCCCTAAAAATAGCAAGCATGTCACCCCCGCCACGTGACTAAATAGTTATTTTCTTGGGGTCATATTTGATAGAAAGAGCTTTAATTAGCTTTGAGTTCACAAACAAATTGGGCACCACAAGTCTTCCCAAGTTCAACCTCCATGAATTGTAGACTGGTTGAAACCTAAATTGTTTTTTGTAATGGTACATGAAGAGGTCATACCCTCGTTGCGGTGTCCAAATATCCCCTAAGCCCTTATGTTTGTCCCATAGTCAATCCATGGAAGGACTCATTTGAGCACTCCTCTTGGGTCTCGGCCCAGACCCAGGGCATTGATCTATTAGGTCTTCATTTAGGAGTCTCTTAGGCTTTTCGTTTTTGTATTTTTTAGCTTTGGGTTTGTCTGTACTCTCTTCCATTATTTAAATCTTAAGCTTTTGATGAAAATAGCTTCTCACCTGGGTCTGAAGTACTTACGTGAGTCTTGCTGAGTCGCCTCCATAGTCCACCAATATTTACTACATCAGAACTCCAAGTTTTTGCCCTTCTGCTTCTGCCCTAAGTGAAATCTTCTAGGATTTTGTAACAACTATGCGATCAACTTGTGATATAATTCACTTCAATTCTGGTTCATAAATGCACCGCAACATGATTCCCTAAGATGTCACATTAGTCTTTCATCGATAGCCACCCTCTAAACCAATGGACACCTATCCTTTGTTCTATCGGTGGGATGCCAGATAATGTTTCCCCGATGCACCATAGTTCCCCCAATATACTTTATGCATTTGATAATTCATGCCCATGGACTTGGGGACCATGTTTATAATTCATGGTTACTTTTTTTGACAACTTGAATCTATCGATATATTGGGAGAGGACCTTAGGAGTCAGCCTGATAGAGTATTGTTACACCTATACTAGGTTGTGAGCTAGTTTCATCGGGCCATCAGCGAGACTATGATGGGGGTTCCGCCGATGAAGCATTGTTAGGCCGATGGTATTGAATTTTGTTAGGAATGGGGGAATGACTTAAGAGTCTAGGACTACGTCACTATGGAATTTCAAATTTGTTTATGGATGCAATGTGAATGTAGGCTATTATATGGATCTTGGCACACAAATATCTACAATTTGCATTGTTCATAAAATCAAAGTGTGGTATATTTTGTGATTATTGATAAAATTCGATAATTCATGCCCATGGTCATAATTCATGGTTACTTTTGTTGACAACTTGACTCTATCGGTATATTGGGAGAGCACCTTAGGAGTCAACCTAATAGAGTATTGTTACATCGATACTAGGTTGTGAGCTATTTTCATCGGGCCATTGCCAGGACTGTGATGGGGGTTCTACTCATGAAGCATTGCTAGGCTGATGGTATTGAATTTCGTTAGGATTGGGGGAAGGACTACGTCACTACAGAATTTTAAATTTGTTTATGGATGCAATGTAGGCTAAATTATGGATCTTGTCACACAAAATTCTACAATTTGCATTGTTCATAATGTATGAATCATAAAATCAAAGTGTCATTTATTTTGTGATTATTGATATGTGGTAGATAAGTGGGGTGGACTCGGTGGAGGCTATTTTCTTTGTAAAGAAAAAATAAATTTCATTTTAAGAGATCAAATTTAAATTTTAATATCACAATTTCATGGATGATGATTACTATATAATTTATAAAATATTATCAACTACAGTTTGAATTTGGCATATGATTCATGAAGTGCAATATAATATAAAATATCATGGAGTGCAATATAAAATTAAATATCCTGAAATTGAAGTGCAATGATTCACAATTTCAATGTTCATTGAATATAATATAAAATATCATCAACTACAGTTTGGACTTTGGAACAATGGAAACTGATTCATGAAGTGTAGTAAAAATACCTAAAACCTGCTAATTCTCTTCCATTTCCCAAATGGAGTCAGGGTCCTCAAACCAATGCTCATATTGAGATAAAGTAAAAGAGTCATCTTGATTCTAAGTCTACTCTGCACTTTCTTCAGCTTGTATCTCAAATTCAACATTCATTGTGTGATTTGTGTCAATGTCATCTGTCCCAGTCCCACTACCACCAGTACCACTAGTACCAACGTTTGGATTTGAAGAGCTTGTGTTGCACAACCCGGTCCCTCTTCTTTCACATGTGATCCTCCAGATTGTGAGTGCCCTTTCAAAAGGATTTTTTTTGACATTATACACAATTCCTTTCATCCTCAAGCAATTTTCCAAATTCTTGTCCAGTTTGTTTCTTAACTTTGATTTCAAAAACCCCAATGTACTGAAAACTCTCTCATCCTCCACCAACCCCAATATCATTGTTTGACTTAAATCAACAAGTTTGAAATATTCTGACATCAAACCACACAATATTTCACTCTAACCTAAGCTTGTCCAAACCTTTTTTATTGATCTTGGTTCAAAGGCCTTCTCCTTGCCCATGGATTTATACTTGTCCCTCATAGCTGTTGCAAAAGTCCCACATTGCTTTCTAAGCTTATTTTCATTTAAAATTCCTTCTATTGTCTACTCATTGTATGTTACCTTTTCTAAAAACTGTTTTATCAAGATTTTTACTTGATCATGAAAATATTTTCAGTTATCTCGGTTTACCCAAAATTGAGGATACGCAATACCCATGGCTTCAAGTATTTCATGTCGAGGGAATCTTTCACGAATCTCTGAGGAAAGAGATTTTGCAATTTCCTTCAAATTATCACTAACAGATTTAACAATGGCGTTAAAATCTTCCTCGTTAATAGGTACTTCTCTTCTAGAGCGCCTGGCTATCTTACAATGGTACATTGGTATCTCATATCCACGTACACAGATACATAAGTTCCTGCTTGCATTAAACTATGAATAACTATCAGGATTATTCAAATCAATAATTTTCTGCCACATCAAATAATTTGTGCCTTCTTGTGTTAGATCTAGATATAGATGATTGAGGGCCAAGCATGTAAGTTTACGTAGATTGGAATATTCATAAATATACATAGTTTTGTCTTGGGATTTCTTCACAATATTGTTCATCTCATCCAACATGGGGAGAAGACTAGCTAAAGTCAAGAGTGTCTCTATATCGCTTAACCTATGTAACAAGTTAGGAGATTTGTCTACTATGCTGCAATGCTCATACATCACTCAAATCAAGGATTGATATTCTGAAAGAACTCGTTGCGCTGGTCCATGCAGGGAGATCCATCTGGTATTGACATCCTTGAGAAGCTTGTTTCCAGGTGTTATTCCCTCAACAAAATGTTGAAATTCAAGGAAACATTTGGGACTTTAGCAAAAGTATGCGTGGATCTCATGAACTAGATTTTTAACTTTTGATACTGTAGGAAACTTGCTTACAATTTTGAATGCTAAATTCATTCTGTGGGCCATGCAGTGAATGCCAAGCATGTATGGTGCACAAGTAGTTTGTAACTTTGTGCAAAGACCGCTCCTTTGACCTTACATCACTGCAGCTCCATCAGCTCCTACACACACCAACTTTTTGGCAATTGTCAACTCATCCATAATTGTAATTTCATTCAAATATTTATTGACTAGTTCAAATAGATTTTGCGATGTTGAATTTTCCTTCATTTTATGAACACAAAGAAGATGAGGTTGGCGAACATGTTGTTATATAGTATACAAATGCATACAACCCAAGAAGTATTGTCTACCACAGTAACTTCATCTAAAGATAATGCAATGAAATTTGACTCTTTTAATTTCTCCTTTAAATCTTGCTTTTCCACTGCAACAAGAGAGTTCGCCCATTTCCATCTAGTGTTTACTGACAAATGTGAGAAGGGAAAGTGGGGAAAACTCAAATAATATAATAAATCAAAATATTCCGGGTAGTCTTTCATAGGACACCTCCTAGACAAAATATGAAAAATAACACTCATTTGAAATTTTTTTGACAGATTTGCTGTTGCCATGGCTTTTCCAAAATGACCCTCAAGTGTACCTTCACATTTTTTAATCTTTGACATTCTATGGTTATGCTCTGCATAATCTATGACATACTTAACATGAAGACATTCTTCCTTTGATTTCCATCGTACGATGGATTGTTCCTTTCTGTCTATGATTTGTTTTTCGTAAACTTTACCAATATGCTTTTCTATAGTGTCAAGCTTTAGCTGCATCATCTTGTCTCTTCCAAATTTCCAACTAAAAATATTACATTTGACCTCTGTTGCCCTTTCAATATCATTTTCGTTTGATATCCCCATTGGTTCAAGGAATGGGTACTTTGACAACCAACCAATTTGAAAATTCCTTCTCATTTCCCACTTGCACCCCAATTTTGATTTGCCTTTTCTTCTCTTGCTACCAACATCATCCTCATCCAAGTCAATTATCTCATTCTGGCTAACTAGGGTATCCCTTGGAACATCTTCTATGGTATTGCCATCCTCATTTGATACATTTTGATTTAACACAATGACAATCTCACCTTGACCTTTCTGTGAGGTATTGTCAATGCCGTCTTCAATAATATTTGGTAGAAGAGGCAATGGTGTAGCTCCACCTTGATCTAATAGATTAGAAGCTTTGCTAATTCCAAAGTAAGATTGTATGGTACCTCCACGTTTTGGGTGTTTTATATGGCCTCCCAGTCTGTTCATTACCCTCAAGAGTCTTACCCTTGCAGTTGTTGCTCGACATATTGATATCTCACTTTGAATAAAAGTTGGAAAAAAATGTCTTCTTGTTTAAGAAGGACAAACCAAAAGAGAATATAGATCCCATTCCCTACTCAAAATCATGTTTAAGACTGAAGAAAGAATGAAAAACAGGTAAAAAAATCTTATTATTATAACTAATAACTAATAACATTATGAAGAAATGATCACTCACCTTTGAGTCTACATTTTTGGGTTTTGCTGACTTTTGAATCGAGAAGTAGAACCTCAGAACCGAACAAAATGTGTAAGAACAAATAACAGTTTCAATTGTATTTATATCAATCCATATTTGGCAAATTCCGCGGGATTTTTAAATGGTATGTTAAAAATTTGGCAAATCCCGCATGCTTATACAACGATACCTTGTAATTTTCAAGGCGAAATAGGTCCTCATAAGCAACTATTTATGAATTTTAATTGGCGAAATGGGTCTTCACAAGAAACTATTTGTAAATTTTAATTGGCAAAATGGGTCCTCATATAATGTTGTTTTAATAGTATTGGTGAATATGTTGGTGTTTTATGACATGCTCCCCGAGATTCAAGGCAAAAATATTAATCAGTCCATTGGAAACGTGTAGTCTGTTATGGAGAATTTATTTCCTAAACATGCCTCGTAAAAAAAAATTGCTGGTGAATGGACATGCATTGGACTGATAGTTCGTGGAATCCTGGCGATTTGAACACCCTGCTAGATACGGTAAATTCGCCAATTTCAATTTGTCCGATTCCTAAAATTATCCAATTGGTGAAGATTTGCCACTAAAGTTTTCCTTGACATGCAAGATGAAATGTAAAACCTATTTTGATGCAATGCTTCACTAAATGACTTGGAAATGCAAAAAAAACATAATGGGTGCTGGCAAGAAGTTGAGTCCACTTTTTGGCCAAAAAGTGGAAGTGTTTTCCCTGATTTTCAGAGTTTGACACATTTGACCTTAAAATTTGAAGCACTTAGAGATGAAATCTTCAAACAAGTCATTGATCATAAAATGTAGTACTCGGAGTCTAGTTTCCAAATATGTAATTTATTTCAATACCCACATTGTACAAATTGAGTTTCAATAGGCTTTTTGTTAAAACCACTATTTAAAAGTCATTTTTTTTACCATACCATGCACGTGTACGAAATCCATATTTTGACTTAAATTATTATATTTTTCTAAATCCTTTTGGGAAAATACTTGTGACTCACTGAGGTGTGCCCTGGATATTTTTTTGTAATTTTTTATTGAATATTTTTTTTTTGTTAATTTTTTATCAGGCATATTTGTCGTTTAGAAAAATCGTCGTGTACGACATGCATAAGATGACCTAAAGTTATCATTTTTTGCATTTTTTTTTTTAAATTGAAAATAATTGTTCGAAGTTTGCCCTTGTGCAATCCGTTCGTCAAAATGTTATGTTGATCAAAATTTATTAAAATAGTAAAAAACACTAATATTTAAAGTTTATGAACCAATTTCATCAGAAATTAATTGAAAAATAGAAAAAATAATCCAATTGTAAAAAAAATTACATATTTGGAATCTACATTGTCTCGTCTAAAATGGGTTTTAATTTTGTCAAAAAATTCAGCAAAAAACAACGTCAGCCATATGCCCAAACTCAGTATTTTTTTGTGACATTGCTAGGACCTTCAACTTGCAGGTCAAAGCAAGTCCAAAGCTTAGGTTCGGGTCCCCAAGCCTTTTCCTGAACCGAAAAACAAAGCAAAAACCCGACCAAAAATTAAAATTTTAAAAAACAGGACCTCGTTTCATAAAAAAATTAATTTCTTATGAAACGGGATCCCATTTTAAAAAAAGTGGGATCCCATTTTATAAAAAGCAGGATCCCGTTTTAGAATGGGATCCCATTTTTGGCTCGGGGTCCCGAACCTAAATGGGATCCCGTTTATTAAAAACGGGATCATGTTTTTTGCAAGCCGATTTGTTGCCTAAGGCAAAAACTTCCACATTTCGTGGACTCATCTTTGTGCTTCTACCCTAATAGAAAACTATAAAATAGAAAGTATGCACCTGAAAACTTTCAGGAGATGGAATGAAGCTCTGAAATCCTAAAAAACTTGATTTTCTCGCCTAGTGGGACTGACTCATTCGCCATTCTGGGTGAATCAGTCCTAGATCTAGATTTTTACACAAGAGTAAGTTTTAGCCAAAAGGGTATCCAAAACTGCAAAGATATCTGAAAAGCACCCATAGTAGGACTCATTTTCCACAATTGGGGGATGAGTCCCATTTTGTCGTGAAGTGTCCCAGGATTAGAATCTTGAACTGAAACTTTGCAAGCCTTTGATGATGGATAAAATAAGCACTTTCCCATTGATTTCATGCAAATTGGATGGATATTGTGCCCTATATCTGAGTTTCTATGAGTCTTGACAACTTTGACAACATTTACAACTTTGTCATTTTGGTGCTTTTGAAGACTTCAAATCCACTTTTCTTCAATCTACAAATCCGAAATCACACATTAAAGAGGGGAAAACTTGTTGATTGTTAGGGAATAGGGGTTTTCCTTGGTCAAACCCCTTCTAGGTAATTAAACCAAAATGATGAAATAAGATAATGAAGCATGAAACATGAAATAATGCAATTAGAAACTTGTCATGATGATGGATCTTGAATTGTTGCAACAATTGATGAAGAATTCTTCCCTTGAATGCTCTTGAAGATGCTTGAATGCACTTGTAAACTCAAACTTGATATAAGGATGAATACTTGAATGCTTGGGGAAAAAATGGGAGAAATAACCTTGTATTTATACTCAATTATGCAAGAATTCTTGAAATTACACTACAAGCCAACATGAGATCTAGGAGAATAAAATCCCATCAGAAATTTGATTTAAATTTGAATATTGGTCACATGAGACTCATTCGCCACAAGTGGAAAATGAGTCCCATCTGGCATAATGTATGGGACCAAAAATCAAAAGTTCTTAGAAAGGTATAAAAATAGGTTTGGAACCCAAAATTCTAGGTGGGACTCATTCGCGATGAATGAGTCCCAAATCACTAAATCTAGGCCACACAAGCTAGAAACACTTGAATTTTGATTGGTTACTGATTGGTGTCAGGATTATCCTCAAAAAGATGCAATAAATGAGGCTTGTGGATGAAAAATAGGGCCAATTAAATCATAAGAAAGCCCAATTATTAATGACAATGCTAGACGGGTAAACCCACAAAAATGGCTTACAATTCTAGTGAGGAAGGAAAATTACGAAAACCGCCCCCATGGAAAAAATTCTGGTTTTTGGGGGTTCGAATGAACATTTGTTTTGAGTGAAACCATTAAATTTTGGGTCCCACCATTCGCGAGAAAAAAACAAAAGGAAACCTTTGTGGAAAGGGGGTTCGTTCGAACCCACTCAAACCCCGATTTTCCCCACTTCTCCCCCTCTGGCACCAAAAATCTCCAAAAAATTTCCCTTCAAAGCTCAAGTTGAGGATGGAAATGGAGGTGACTTCATAGACCCAACTAGATTATGTTAGTCCTTGGAATAAGCTATCCAATGAATATAATTTTAATATGTTTTGGTTTTATTATGTATTTGTTTTTTTAGTTTGATTAAACATATATTTTTCACTGAAAATAAAGATCTTTGTTTTGCACAAGTGGAAAAATAGTAGATTATCAAAAAAGAAAATTGAAAAATATCAGCCCACTAGATATTGATGTCCTTGATCCAAAAATAAAATTAAAAAATTCGATACATACAAAAAAAGCTATGTTGTATATGGTCCGCCTATGTTTGAATTGTGATTGGTTTGACTTCGAAACCTGATTAAGGAAAAAATATTTAATGAAATTCTATGAAACCAATTCCATGCACTATATATCATAGTTACAAATCTCAACTTGAAAAAATTAAAATTTTATCCTTCATGGAAAAAATTTATGTTGTATACGGTGAGCATCACTCCTTAAAAATGGTGTTTACTAAAAAAACTAGTTTTTGAAGGAGATGGAAAAGGAAGTGTAATTTAATTCCAAAAATTTTGAAAAAAAAAAAATTAGAATCTACAGACAAAATGTCACAAATCACTAGTTTGTATCATCTTCAAATTCCTCGCGGTTTAGTTGCTATACGTGCCCAAAAGTGAAGATTTAGTTAGAAAAAATTAGTTCAGTGTCCAGTTTGGCCAAAAATTATAAACCAATATTGTGGGATCACTCAGTCTAGGAATGTGAAAGTGTGTTATACAACACTTTACAACACTCCAAATAATAAAGGATTAATGTTGATTATGATTGAAATTATGTTTATTATGCTTAGTTAATTGATAAAAACCTAGAAAAGTTTGAAAGTATGTTACAACAATTCACAACACTTTTACAAGGCACCATTAAAATTCATTAGTTCACAAGGGCCCAGGACCTAATGTGAATGTGGTACCACATTACAACACTAAATCAAGGCAACATTAAGCCAAGATCCACAAGGAGGACTCAAACGAGTGTGAAATGTCAAAGGACCCTTTTTTTGAAACTACATTTAGCCCCCACTTTATTGAGAGGATGAACCTACTTAAAACTCACACTAAAGTAGACAAAAAAGAAGGGTCCAATCATATCCATGCAGACGGTCTAGGATTAAAAAGATTGAGGAGGTAACCAAGGCCCTAGGATCCAAGATCCCAAGTCAAACTGGCATAAGCACAAAAAGAACACACACAAGGAGAATGATTTGCAGTGAAATGAGATACACGATCATGCAATGACAATAACTAGAAGGAAGAGAAGTACAAATGAGAAAAAATAAAAAGGTGGATCAAGCTTAGATCATTTTTCCAACATGATGTGGATTAGATCTAGGTTGTTTTTTCAAAAAATTCATACTCACTCTGAGGTGATGAAACTCTTGGTTGTCTGTTGGGTGAGAAGTCCTAAGAGGTGAGACACATACACTCATGGCTGGTATGCACTCACACTCACATGCAAATGGCTATGGGGAAATTCATGCCTTAGATCAGGCTTCCTGCTCAAACCACACCAAAGTTATACCTCCTAATAACTTTGATAAGGTGCCACACAAAAATGATTTTTGAGCTCCATGAGGCAAGAAAAACTTTGTATGCTTGAAACTCATAGACATTGTAAATGAAAAATAGTGTAAGGAATGTTCAAAGGTACTTTTCTTAGTTCATGCGAGGTCTCTTCTTAGGGAACATCGTGCTTAATGTTTCCAAGAGAGAATAATTCAAAAAAATATCACACTCTTGGAGGAAATCAAGCCCAATGACACCACCAAGAAAAGGATACATCACAAGAAGAAATAAAATCACACAACAAAACATGATGAGTGTCAATGTATGCCCCCTCTTTAAAGTGGTTGCTAACACCATTAATGTGAGTAGATGCTTTAAAGTAGAAGAAAACATGAGAACTTACTCGAAAAACCCTATGCCAAGGCATATGTTTCTAATAGGCTATGTCATGAAAAAGGTAGTATGTCATAGGCAAGCCAACATAAGGCACATCATCCACATCCCAAGATTTCTCTTATATGTACATGAAAGTTGATCGACTAGCCAAAAGAGACAACAACAAGTGACATACGAGGACAAGGCTACTTAACTCCTTGCCCCCACTTAGTGTAGGACAAGGATGGGCTGAAATGATTGATGAGAGACATGCTAGAGTGAAAATCAGTATCAATTAGAGGAATTAGGTGTCCCCACATAAGGAAGAGCACCAAAATCCTTAAGATGTTGTATTTTACTACTCAAATCCTTACATTCATTAGTAGCATGAATATGAACTCTATAATATGCACAAAATGAATATTTGTAGTAGAATTTATTTCATTTTATTGGAGGAAGGGATATCAAGTGATCTTAGAGGAGTCTCGACAAGATACCCTTGTGATCAATAGTATTAGATGTTCCTTTATTTTCTGACAAATATATCTCTTGCTTAGTATTAGCTTTCATACCTATGCAAGACTCTTTAGATTAAGAGATTTTGTTCTCTCCTTTATAGAAAGGTGTAAAATCTAAAAAATTCAAATCATTAGCTTTGTGTGTGATGATATTGACATTAAGTGAAGATTTCCTTGTTTCTTGTCTCTTTCAAGGAATCTTTTGTAATAGTTTTGATATTAAGTGAAGGCTTGTTTCTTTCTTTCAAGGGACAATAACCAAGACCATTAGTATTTTCTTGTGTGTGGGGTTCTATAGGGACATGGATACCTTGTTCTCTAGCACCACATCCTTTCCATTGTAACCAAGTTGTTTCATCATTTCATAGCCTTTTCCATAAATATTTTTCATTGCTTTTGGATCTAGTGGTTGTTGATAATCAGCTTTATCAATTTTTTTTGTATAAGTGGTTAAGGTGGATGCTTTCAAAGGGTCTTCTAAATTTTGTGTTGACATTATTTCTTTTTATTTTCCATGCTTATTTGTTATGGTCTTTGGTTTCCCATCAAAGCTAGGTATGAAATCCAAGGAATCCCAATCATCGTCTAATAGCTTCATGACTTCCTCAATATGTTTATCGCTGTATTTTTGTTGCATGGGTTCCACTTGTGTAGTTGGTGCTAATGTTGCCAAAGGATTTTCCTTGCCTTTCTCAATGTTTAAACAACTATTTGGTTTAAGGTCCACTTTGAGTATGCACACTTTGTTGTTGTAGACATACTTCATTATATGATGAAGAGTGGAAGGTACCCCATTCATTGCATGAATCCATCATCTGACTAAAAGGATATTATATGAAAGATCATGAGGAATAACATGGATCAGTGTTTTTAATGTGGCCTTTCCAACTATAATAGGAAAAGTGATCACCCCAAGCGGTTGTTTTCCTACATTGTCAAATTATTTGATAGATAGAGAGTCGGGTTGAATGTTTGATTTATCAATACCAAGCCTATCCAAAAGGGTCACACTACACACATTAAGGGTTGAGCCATTGTCAATGAGGGTTCTCTTTATCCCTTTTCTTTTGTATTGAGATATTATTATGAAAGCTTCATTTTTTTTTGTACTTCCAAAGGGGGAGTTCACTTTGGTGGAAAAAAATTCAGCATCTATTCCTTGAATTATGGCTGCTATGTCATTTGGTTGCACATTAGAAGGGATAGGAACTTGTTGTAGGGAAATTTGAAGCATATTGTGATAGTTAGGTGAATTTTGAATTAGGTCCCATAGGGATATCTTAGCAGGAATATTCTTAAGTTGTTCAACAATATTGTGCTCCTTTTCACTTTGTGAAGTTAAACGAGGAGGACTGGGTAAGATAGGATTAGGCAAAGGTAAGGTTGTTGGGGTTGGTTGTTGTGGTTGCAGAATATTTCTTGTGTTGTATGTATGAGCAACAGTATTATGACTCGGCTATTGTGACACATTATTCTTAGGTGGGTAAAGGATAAGTTTGGGTTTGTTTTGAGTTTGTGGTTTGTGTGAAGGTGGGTAAAGGATGAGTTGAGGTTGAACAATATTAACATCCCTTAGTGAGTTAGAGTATAGTGGTACTTCATCATCTTCATCTAAGGGTATAATATAATTAATGTCAATGTTTTACTTTTCTTGCACCATGATATTCTCCCTAGGAGGAGAGTTTTTTAGGAGAACTAAAAACAAAATGTTCTTGAAATTCAAGGATTGGTTCTTCCAAAATCACTTCATTGCAAGTAAGGGAGTTATCAATGGTTTGATTGTCTTGTTTAGGAGAAGGATCAATTTGATTGTCCTTTTTGAAGATCTCATTCTCTTGTGCCATACTACCTACCCTAGTAGGAGAGCTTGTAAGATGTTCATCACATCCCATGGTTATACTTTGTAAATTATCTTCATCACAAGTAGAGGGACATCAAGAGAAGGACAACTATGATTTTCATGCTTACCGAATAGATCTTTCCAAATTGTAGGAGAATTAGGGAAGGGAGGAGCAAGATTATTATGAACCTGAATAGGTGCATCTTCTAACACTAACCTATCCTCTTCGCATTGAGGAGGGATATTAGGAGAAGGAAGAATTTGATTGTCATGGGTATCTATGATATCATCCTCTTTCTCTTGACAAGCAAGGGATGAATGGAGACTAGGCAAGGTGATGTTTAGAAATGTTTCTATGATATCATCTTCTTGTTTTCTAATATCTTCCAAAGGGGGATGAGGAGAGGGACAATCAATACCCTCAATGCTTGTACCTTCCTTCACCAAGATACCTTCATCACTAAGAAGAGAGTTATCAGGAGAAGAACAAGTATGATTGTTATGATTGTCTACAATAACATCCTCACCAATGGGAAATGTAATATTAAGGATTGTGTCAATGGTTTAATCTGCTTGCTCTAGGATGTTCTCACAATTATGAAATATAATAGAAGGTTGACTAACATGTTTCTTGATGACCTCATTTTTGTAGTCTAAATTGAACTCATAAGAGGGGATGTTGTACTTATGCAATCCATTTTTAACCATATCAAAGCCACATCTCTTGAAAGTAAATATTCTATCATGAAAAAGTAAATAAAGTGCAATGCACTGACTTAAAGTGAAATATTTAAATATAATTTTCAAATTTGAAACGAGGTAATTTACTAATCACACTATGCAATGATATGAAAATGGAATGTTGCGAATGCAAATTTGAAATGAAGCAATGCATGAAGTGGACTAATTTTAGCTAGAATTAGTGAAATGCATGAAAAAAAAAGTCAACCAATTGAAACATATAAACAATGGCAGTAAACAAAAGCTTAAAAATAAGGTTTTTAGTGCTATAAAAGGTTGTTTTAGATCTATTTTGGGAGTGATTCACCCAAGGTGGTGAACGAGTCCTAGTAGGGACTTTTTTTAAAAAAAAGAGAAGTTTTAATTGATTTTGATGCTTTCTATGTTTTATGATATGTATCCTAAGTGAAAATGTGGTTTTTAGATGTTTTGCAATGATGAATGAACAAAAGTGAAAAACATCTAAAAAATGCATTTTAATTTATGATGAAATGAAGAAAATGGTGACGTCCCTCTAGGGCTTCTAGGATTTTAGACCTAAAAGGAGAGAGATCAATTTTCTTCTTGGGCGTTTCACTCAAGAACAAACCCTTGAGATTTAAATGCAAAGGAGATTAAAATCCGAAAAAAGGGAATGTCCTAAGGGATTGGATGATGCAAATGAAGGGTTCACCACAAAGTGTAAACTTGGAAAAGAAGACGTTTGAAAACACAGTGTAGTATGATAAATGGCCTAGAAACACAAAAATATGCAGTAAAAAGCTATGAAATTGAAAGTGTGCACTTGGGAGACTGAAGAAGGAAGAATGGTGATCTGGATCTCTGAAAATAATGTTGTTTATGTTGACTAGGAATCATTCGCCAAGCTAGGCGAATCAATCCAGTTTCTAGGAAAATGTGCAGGAACAGGTTTAAGCCAAAAGGGTATCCAAATTTGCAAAGATCTTGTTCAAGCCTGTACAGTGGGACTCATTCGCCAATAGTGGTGAATCAGTCCACTTCTACGTCTCTAGGAATTTAGAGGTGGATTTTGTGCCTCTCGGTCTAATCTACTCTTCTTGATTGGTTTTTGGATCAAAATCTGTAAAATAACACATGTAGGTCTTCTCCAAGTTTCTCCAAGGTTGAATGAAAACTTTGACAACTTTGAAGACTTGAAAAATTTCCTCCAACTTTTCTCTTTGAAAAATCTGCAACCTAGACCTACAAATCACACATAAGAAAAGGGAAAATGGTTATGGGGTTAGAGAATAGGGGTTTGCCTTGGTCAAACCCCTTGTTGGTAATTAAACCTTGAAATGAAAACAAATGTAAAGGGAGAATGATAAATGAAGAAAAGGTAATGTTGTAACTCACCAAAGCCTAGCAATAAAGTGATACAATTATGCTTGAAATGGCTACAATGGATGTGATTCTTGACTCTTACTTGATGTTGATAGATCTTGAATGCAATGCTTGCTTGGATCATGCACTCTACATCACAATTGTGAACACAATAACAAACATGGAGAATGTGATCTTTGAAATGATGATTGATGCTTGAAGAATGCTCTTGAATGCTTGATAAGGGTGATCCCACAATACTGGTTTACAATTTTTGGCCAAATTGGACAATGAACTAATTTTTTCTAACTAAATCTTCACTTTCAAGCACTTATAGCGGCTAAACCGTGAGGAATTTGAATATGATGCAAACTAGTGATTTGTGACATTTTGTCCGTAAATTCTAAATATATTTTTTTCAAAAATTTTGGAATCAAATTGCACTTCTTTTTCCATCTCCTTCAAAAATTTGTGTTTTTCATTAAACACCATTTTTAAGGAGTGATGCTCACCATATACAACATAATTTTTTTTTCCATGAAGGATAAAATTCTATTTTTTTCGAATTTAAACTTGTAACTATGATATCTAGCACTTTCATTTGGTTTCATAGTGTTTTATTGAATAATTTTTCCTTAATCAAATTTCAAAGTCAAACCGATTACAATTTAGACATAGGAAGACTGTTTACAACATAACTATTTTTGTATGTATCAAAATTCAATTTATTTATTTTTGTTGGATCAAGGATTTCAATACCTAGTGCACTAATATTTTTCAATTTTTTTTTGATAATTTGCTATTTTTCCACATGTGTAGAACAAAGAGCTTGATTTTTCAGTGAAAAACCTACATTCACACGAAATAAAAAATAAATATAATAATAAAATTAAATTTATTTAAAATTATACTTTTTGGGAAGCTTATAATAAGGACTACATAATTACAGAAAATAAAATTTAAATGAATTCATTTGATCCCCAAAAAGGTAAATCAAAAGTGGTTTTTTATCATCATTTTGATAGGTGTAAAGGAGACTTCGTTATAAGTATGGTTTAATAGTAGCAGGGTTCTATCCAAGGGGGTTTGATCTAAGGTGGTTCGATCAAACCCTTTTCAATTGGAATCCTTAAAATGGAACTTTTTAAGGCTTAAATCATTATATTTTCTAAAAATATGTGATTTCAACAAAAAATAGAATCTCTCAAAAATTGTAAACCAACATTATGGGATCACCCATAATCTACGCTTGAAATCCTTGAATGCTATTGCTCAAACACTCTTGTGAAGTCAATTTTCTATATGGATCACTTGATTTCTTGTTAGGAGAAAATGAGTGAAAGAACCTTGTATTTATACTCAATTATGCAAGAATTGCTGAAATTACAACACTACAAGCCGATATCAAATCTAGGAGAATAAGAAATTTGATTTAAATTTAAATTTTGGTCACACGGTACTCATTCACCGAAGGTGGCAAATGAGTCCCATCACACATAATGTATGGGACCAAAAATTAAAAGTGTCTAGAAATGTGTGAAACCTGCATCGAGGCTAAAAAGACCTAGGTGGGACTCATTCGTCCAAGGTGGCGAATGAGTCCCAAACACTAAATTTGGGCCACAAAAGCTTGGAACACCTGAATTATGATTGTGCACTGATTGGTGTTGGGATTATCCTCAAAATGATATAATACATGAGGCTTGTGGATGCAAAATAGAGTCAATTAAAGCATAAGAAAGCCCAATTATTAATGACAAGCCTAGAGGAATGTGAAAGTGTGTTACAAAACACCAAATAAGGTAAGATTAATGTTAATTATGATTGGAATTATATTTATTATGCTTAGTTAATTGATAAAACCCTAGAAAAGTGTGAAAGTATGTTACAACACTTCACAATACATTTGCAAGGTACCATTAAAATACATTAGTTCACAAGGGCACAAGACCTAATGTGAATATGTTATCCACATTAAAATACTAAATCAAGGCAAAATTAAGCCAAAATCTGCAAGGAGGACCCAAACGAGTGCGAAAAATTTGGAGCCTTTTTTTCGACACTACATTTAGCCTCCACTTTAGTGAGAGGGGGAACCTGCTTCAAAATCACACTAAAGTAGACAAACACACATCAAGAGGGGTTCCATTATAATAATGCTAGAAAGATGAGACAACAATGATCAAGCCCCCAGGATCAAGATCCCATGGAAAACCAACATAAGCACACAGGAACACACATGAAAATGATATAAAGAACAACGACAAGGCCAATTATACACTGCCAAAGATGAAAAAGAGAGAAGAAATAAAAGAGAAAGTTAGATCAAACTTCAACCGTTTGTCCATCCCGATGCAGATCAGATCTAGGTTATTTTTTTGAAAAATGCATACTCACTCTGAGGCAACAAAACTCTTGGCTATCCATTGGGTGAGAAGTCCTAAAAGGTGAGAAACATACACTCATGGCTAGTATGTACTCACACACACATGCAGGTGGCTATGGGGAAATTCATGCCTTGGATTGGGCTTGCCACTCAATGATACCAAAGTTATACCTCCTAATAAATCTAATAAGGTGCCACACAAAATGGCTTTTTGAGCTTCATTAGACAAGAAAAACTTCATATGCTTGGAGCTCATGAACAAACAAGATGTCTCCACAAGAATGAAAGATGTGTTATGCAAGGTGGCCATATAACAACAAATGCAACATGTAAGAATATGAAATGTTCAAAGGAGTCTTGCTTAGTTCATGTGAGGTCTTTAACTTAGGGAACATTATGTCTAATGTCTCCAAGAGAGGACCAATCAAAGAATATAAAATTCACAACTTAGGGGATGCAATGTGTTGCATCAAGACACTAAGAGGAATTTAATATGCTAAGAGAGGTCACGCTCATGAAGGACATCATACCCAATGTCATCCATAAAGCGAAAAATGCATATGAAGCAAGAAGGCTGCACCAAGAACCATGAAAAGGAAAAAAGTGCAAAATAATAATGCCAATGTATTCCCCCACTTTAAAGAAATTGATAAACACCATACTGTGAGCAATTACTTTAAAGTAGCAAATAAAAAATGCAAACAAGAAGAAAGACATGTGAGCCAACTTGGAAAGCTCTATGCCAGGTTATCTATTTCCAAGTAAGGTTGTTTCATGCGAGAGAAAAATAAAAGAGATGGGTTGCCCCCAAAATGAAAAACACCAAACACATAAGGGATATATGGATTTGGGTCAGTATGTTCTTTGCTACAATATTGTCATAGAGCATGGAACTGTCATCATCCCCCAAATACACATAGAGCTAGAAGAGTAATACTAAGAGAGCGAAAAAAAAGAAAAACCTTTGGGTCAACAAGGAAGAGACATAGGATGTCTCGACACCTTGCATCATCCCCAAAAGGAAAACAAAAGAAAGAGATAAAGATGAAATGAAAAAATGCAAAGAAAAAAGAAAGCCTTTTGGGTCCGCATGAAGGAGACATGAATGTATCAATGCCTTGCGTCATCCTCAAAAGGAAAACACTAAAAAAAGATAAAGATGAAAAGCGAAAGCGATGCACGACATAAAGAAGAATGAAGGTACTAATAAAGGAATGTCACAAAGAGAGAGAAAGCAAAATGTCATGAGGGATCACATTATGCATATGCAATCACACAAAAGAAAATGAAAAAGAAGTAATAAAAGAGACTAGTAAGGCAAATGCGAGTCAACCTATGAGAAATTCATCCACCTCCCAATCATGTTCTATGTACACCAAAGGCGAGAAACTAGCTAGAGGGACAAGAGAAAGTGCCGAACTAGGAGAAGCACCAGATTCAACACTCTTTGTAGGAGATTTGTCATTTAAGCTCATGGAAGAGGAAAACAATGTATTCAATTCATTATGCACCTCTTCATCAATTTTGGCATCCAAGCATCATCATCATCTAAGTTGATCACAACAGGAGGTTGAAGGATAACTTCCATTGAAGAGTTCAACTCATGTTGTGGAGGATGTATTGAATTTTGTTCCTTTGTCTGGGGAGGAGGGTCATCGTGCATTGCTTCAATCAAGTTTGGATCTTCATTTTCTTTGTTTAATTCATCATGTAACTTGTGAGCAAGGGTACGACGTCTATGTATACACTCGCTAGCACCTTTTTTTCTTTTAGTTTTGTTATCAATTTGGATCGGAGCAGGTTGATCAACCATAGATTTATTTTCTTCCCTAGGGGGAGGAATGAAAGGAACCATGGGAGGTTGTTCAACCACTTTCTCTTTGACTTTGTAAACTTTTTTTATTCTTGGAGGTGTGGCGGGGTTGGTTTCATTGTTTCTTGGTCGCTTGTAAGAGAAAGGTGAGGTTTCTATTTTAGGTTGGTCTTGGTTGTTTTGTTCTTGTTTAGGTTCAAGCATGGTTTTGTCAAGGATGGTAGGCTCGAAAGTGGACGGGGACATGTTGCAGAGAGATAGTGTTGTTATCTTCTTTGCCTTGAAATTTTGATAGGACAAGAAAAATAAGTCTTCTCTTGGTTTTATAGGTTCCGTGGGCTCAGGCCAAAAGGCATCTAGGGAAAAGTTTCCTTTAGATGATAAGGGGTTAAAGCCACTATGGTGAATAGTAGCGTAAAATAACAAACCTGTGTGACACTTTCAACCAAATAAATAGTTTTGAATGAACTATTTTCGACCAAGAATATTTTGGCCAAATAGGTTTCGGCCAAAACCATGTGGCGTATATGTGGCACACAAGGTTTCGGTTGAATAAGTTTCAACCAAAACCCAATTTTTTTTTTCCCTTTGCAACTTTGAAATTAACTTATTTTATGTGTGGGATTTCTATTGAAAGTATCTACTTGGCATCCTAGTTGGCAACCAACTCAACTTTTTTCAATTTTTTTTGAAACTTTCAACTTTAACTAAGTATTTCTTTAGTCAAAATGATGTTTAAAAGAAAAAGAAAAATACCCTTTTGTAGAGCTCATAGTGATGAATCCAAATATTTCATTTTTTTCATATTTTGATTAATTTTAATATATTTTATTTTTAAAATAATGCAAGTAGGTTGTTAAATTTAAAAAAGAGGCTAATTAGAAATTAAAAAAACAACAAAACATATTATAATTTTTCAAAAATTATATGGGGCAGAAGAGGAGAGAGTCTTCTTCAAAAGGGTATAATTTATTTTTTGAAAATGATTAAAAAAATTGAAAATAGTTGACGGCCTGTGAAAAATGTCAAATTATGACAAGTTTGACTTTAAAACGTTATTTCGAGAAAAATATACATCAAATTTTATTTTATTTTCCATGCACAACATATCAAAGTTACCTATTTGGAGAAATTTTTTAGGGAGAAATGATTTTTTTTTCAATTTGTTTCTTGATGGCTAGAATCAATGAGGTCTTGCACAAGATGTTTAAGATGCTTGCGATGTTCTGTGTCATGTTCATTTTGTTGATGATAGTGGAAATACACATTTGAATTAAAATTTTGAGGTCAAGGCTTATTAAGGTCAAGTTTTTTGATGAGAGGTAAGGTAATCATTTGTTGGTTTAGAAGTTGGGACATGGTATTATGAAGGGTGTTGGCTAAGGGAGAGAATTGTCTCTTTGGATCTCCATAGCTAAAGTGCATTGTGGCTTTGACAACAAAAACTTGGTTATGGACATTTTGAGTTTGTCGTTGAGGGGGTTTGAATTAGAGGAACCCTTTACTTGGTTTTCTAAAATGTTGGGAATTGTTTTGGTGTGCAGGTTCGGATCTCTCGATTCGGCTAGAAGTGGACTTTGTATCTTGACTACAAACCAAATTTTGATAATCACGAAGGGTAGTGTACAAGTGCATGAAGGATGGGAATTTCATCATGGTCAACTTGTCTTGTATTTTGCTTTACAAATTTTCTATGAACATCTTTTGAAGGTGTGGGTCGGGAATATCAACATTGACTTGGGAATAAAGTGATTGATATCGGGAAATAAAATCAGTTATCTTTTCATCCTCCTTTTTCTTACATCTCATCAAGTTGGATAAGGTCATCTTGGGAGTCATATACACTTGGAAATGGTTTTTAAATGCCTCAAAAAGTTCATCAAATGCACAAATCGAGTTATTTGGTAAAGAAGAGAACCACTCCAAGGTGGTGTCTTTTAAGGTCCTAGGAAAGAGCTTTGCCAATAGTTTATCATCAAGGAAAAAGTCACTACATAAGGAAGTGTAGGCATTAACATGGTTAGAAGGATCTCCCTTCCATCCAGATTTCTCAAATCTAGGTACCTCTACACCTTGTGGCATCGATGTTTGTAATATCTCCAAGGATAATGGTCTTCTTTTCACATAATGTGTGGGTGGGCCCTTCTGATTTTAGTTGATGGTAGAAACTTTCTTTTGAAGGGATGACATGGTTTGGAAAATTTAATGTATGTGAGGGTCATTTCTTGTGTTATGATATGGAAGTAAAAGTGGTTATGGAGTGTATGTTCTTGTGGGGCAAGTGAATTTAATTCTTATAGGTGGTAAAGTGGCAAGAGATATAACTTGTGATGCCACATAGGAACTAGGGATGCTAGTTGGAATACCTAGGGAAGGAATCACATTACTAACTTGTTGAATTGTTGTGACTTGAGGAGGGGTGTAGATAGGGATTGAGGCTATTGTTGTGGGAGGAGGAATTTGAGTTCCTCCTTGTCTTGGAACATTGTTTGTGGGTAAAGGACAACTAGTGGTTGAGGGAAGATGCTTGCCAAAGATCTCAACTATGTTTTTCACAAGGTCAAGGCCTTCATCACTTTCAAGCATGCGATGAATGTTTTCTATGGTAGGAATCACAGTAGTTGAAATGTTTTCAAGGCATATTTGATGTTGTAAGTTTGCTAAGTTATCATGAATTTTCATTAGGTTTTCTTGTGGGATAGTATCATTCTTTGATTCAACTTGCATGCTAATTGAAGGCAGAGAGTTTTTAAAGGTGTTATCCATGCCTAGTGTACTAGTGTCAATACTAGGAGTGCAATCTCTAGATAATCCAAGATCCACAATGATTGTGCTATCATGGGATGAAATAAGTCTCAAACTTCTTCTCACTATGGTATTAGCAATAGGACACCAAATACTCATGCAAATGCTACTAAATGTGGGGTGAGTGCAAATGCAATGTAAACTAATAAGAATGGAATGCTTATAACTAAAATTTTGGAAAGTAAAATTGAAAGTTAGAAATAGCAAAAAAAAACTCGGAAAATGAACTATAAATGATAGAAAATGCAATGAAAAATGTGCAATGGGACTAATTCGCCCAAGGTGGAAAATGAATCTAGGTACTATTTTTTTTGAAATTGTTTAGAATTTTTGAATTGAATTTTATGATTTTTATGTTTTCTAATGCAAACCTGAGATGCAAATGCATAATTTTATTAATTTTCCATATAATTAAGTGCAATAATGGAAGCTAAATGAGATTTTCACTAATGCAAAAATTGAAACCGTAGAATGAAAATTAACTAGTGCAAGATCTAATGCAATGTTAATTCAAGATAAATCTAAGATGTAAATGCACTCCAAATCAAAATTATGATGCTCTAAATCTAGGCTCACCAAAATGAAACGAAGAAAATGGTAACCTCCCTCTAGGGCTTGTACGATTTTAGACCTAAAAGGAGAGAGCCCAATTTTCTTCTTGGGCGTTTCACTGAAGAACAAACCCTTGATACTTCAATGCAAATGAGATTGAAATTTGGAAAAGGGAATTTCCTAAGGGATTGGATGATGTCAATTGAAGGGTTCACAACCAAGTGTAAACTTGGAAAAGAAGATGTTTGAAAATAGGGTGTAGTATGCAAAATAACCTAGAAAGACAAACAAAATGTAGTAAAAAGCTATGAAACTGAAAGTGTGCACTTGGGAGACTGAAGAAGGTAGAATGGAGATCTGAATCACTAAAAAAATTATTTTTATGCTGACTAGGACTCATTCACCAAGCTAGAAAAATCAGTCCAATTTCCGAGAATGTGCAAGAATAGGTTTCAGCCAAAAGGGTATCCAAATCTGCAAAGATCTTGTTCAGTCCTATACAATGGGACTCATTCGCCAATAGTGGCGAATCAGTCCACTTCTTCTTTTTTGGAATTTTGAAGTGGATTATGTGCCTCTCAATCTGCTCGGATCTCCTTGATTGGTTTTTAGATCTGAATATGCAAAATAACACTTGTAGGTCTTCTCCAAGCTTCTCCAAGGTTGAATGGCAACTTTGACAACTTTGAATACTAGACAACTTTTCTCCTTGAAAAATCTGCAACCTAGACCTACAAATCACACACAAGAAGAGGGAAAAATGATTGTGGGGTTCGAGAATAGGGCTTTTCCTTGGTCAAACCCCTTGTTGGTAATTAAACCTTGAAATGAAAGCAAATGAAAAGGGAGAATGATGAAGGAAGAAAAGGTAATGTTGCAACTCACCAAACCATAGCAATAAAGTGTTGCAATTATGCTTGAAATGGCTGCAATGGATGTGGTTCTTGACTCTTACTTGATGTTGATAGATCTTGAATGCAATGCTTGCTTGGATCATAAACTCTACATCACAATTGTGAGCACAATAGAAAACATGGAGAATGTGATCTTTGACATGATGATTGATGCTTGAAGAATTCTCTTGAATGCTTGATAATTTTCCCTTGAAAGCCTTGAATGCTCTCGCTCAAATAATCTTGTGAACTCAATTTTCTATAAGGATCACTTGATTGCTTTCTAGGAGAAAATGAGTGAAAGAACCTTGTATTTATACTCATTTACACAAGAATTCCCAAAATTACAACACTACAAGCCGACATCAGATCTAGGAGAATTAGAAATTTGATTTAAATTTGAATTTTGGTCACATGGGGCTCATTTTCCCAAGGTGATGAATGAGTCCCATCACATATAATGCATGGGAAAAAAATCAAAAGTCTCTAGAAATGTATTAAACCTGCATTGGGGCCAAAAAGACCTAGGTGGGACTCATTCTCCCAAGGTGGCGAATGAGTCCTAGAAACTAAATCTAGGCCACAAAAGCTAATAACACCTAAATTATGTTTTGACACTGATTGGTTTCAAGATTATCCTTGAAAATATACAATAAATAAGGCTTGTGGCTGAAAAATAGGGTTAATTAAAGCATAAGAAAGCCCAATTATTAATGAAAAACCTAGAGGAATGTGAAAGTGTGTTACAACACTTTATAACACACCAAATAAGGCAAGACTAATGTTAATTAGGATTGAAATTATGTTTATTATGCTTAGTTAATTGATAATACCCTAAAAAAGTGTGAAAGTATGTTACAACACTTCACAACACCTTTGCAAGGTACCATTAAAATACATTAGTTTACAAGGGCCCAAGATCTAATGTGAATGTGTTATCCACATTACAACACTAAATCGAGGCAAAATTAAGCTATAATTTGCAAGGAGAACCCAAACAAGTGTGAAAAAGCCGAAGGACCCTTTTTTCGACACTACATTTAGTCCCCACTTTAATGAGAGGATGAAACTGCTTCAAAATCACACTAAAGTGGACAAAAAAGAGGGGTCCAATCATACCCAAAATGTAACATAGAAGTTTGTGTCCACTAGGGTTTTTAGGACCTAGGGAAACAATCTTCTATACTTTACATTCAAGAATGACCCTAGAGATCTCACCCCAAGAATAGAGGCAAGAGATCTGACAATAGGGTATCCTAAGGTATGATTTTAGATTAGGAGAGGGGTTCACCACCAAGTTTAAACTTGGAAAATAAAATGACATGGAAGATGAAATGTAAAACCTAATTTGATGAAATACTTAACTAAACGACTTGGAAATGCAAACAAAACAAAATAGAAAATTGTTAAACAGAAAGTATGCACCTAGAAACTTGCTAGAGATGGAATGGAGCTTTGAAATCATGAAAAACCTAATTTTCTTACTTTATCAACATGAATTTTCACCCCTAACGCAAATTCCCTTTTGGCGCTTAACACTTTAGAAAATGAAAAGCGGAGGTTTAATTCCACTTAAGCCCATTGCCTATATTCCACTTTGGTGCCTATTTTGTGTGTCAATGGGGGTGTTTCTGTTGGGGATGCCCACGTGGCATGGAAATGTCCACACAATGCACTTACATCCTTGGAGGATTCTTGCGGCTAGAGATTGTAGAGGCATTACATTTTTGATTGGGAGTCGAAGAGTAACATCCCTATTCGGCTGGCCAACCTGAATATGGCCATTTTTCATCTTCTCCTTCATAATATTCTCTCTTTGATCCATAGCTCTCTTCAACAGAAGTTTGGACAAAGTTTGGCAAGATATTGAATCCATTTTTCCCACCATTTTCAATAATTTCAAGCTTTACAGCAGTACCATTCACTCCATTGCAGCAATCCACTTCTTTGTCACTCCAATAGGTGAGCACAAGAAAACCACCATGGAAATAGAGGCTTGATCCCCTCTCATTCACTCCTCCACAAGCCTTGAGTTCTTTGGACAAAGTTGGTAAGCTCCTACAATCTCTCATTTTTCTTTCGATTGAGTAAGAACGTACTGCTTGTTGTGTTTTGTGTTTACGTAGCTTGTAGTTTATTTTCTTTATCATTTATCTCTACTATTCAAAACTTGGCTATCCATGGAGGTGGAAACACTAAGACGGGGGTCTAACTGAGGTAGGCCCCTATACATCCCCAAAAAATTCTCCCTTTATTGTGTGCAGGTGCAGAGAGCTTGGAGCAAGCTAGTGAGGAGAGCATTGTATGAGATCGTCTTCGTCCCCTTGGTGGTAATACATTTATTTTATCATATTCGTATCTTCCTTTCTCTTTACTTAATCTCGTTTTATCACTTTAAACACCTCTAGACTAGACTGATATTCTCCCTTCCTGAGTTAGAGTCTCGTCTTTATGGTTCTCTGGCTGTACGAACGCCAACACACCTATGAGATGCCAGCGCATCGCACTGTCATCCTTGAACTATACTTGCATCCTCAGATAAAGAGCTACCTGAGACATGAATCTGACTCTAAATTCTGACTCATCTAGTCTCCTTCCAACATTCGAGATTGCAGAGTGATCGAAGGATGCATAATCCTCATCATTCTCATCCTCATCATCCTAACTATCCTTTAAATTGAGGTGGGTTAGGGCAGCCTTTCTACTCTTGGCCTTTCGTGACTTGGGGCCTTGCACTGGGTGGTCCCCCTCTCACATTTTTGGTGAACCCAACGTGAACCATTTCGGTTCCATTCTGCGATATTGAAAGTTCCTTTCCTTGTATCCTAGGAGTGTTGTGAGGATCTCACCTCACAACCCAACCTGCAACCCCTAGTAGGCGTAGTTGGAAGATTCCAAAGTATTGTGTAACAAAAACCTTAACTAGATCACTACCTTATATCATAAACCTTAGGAGGCTCTGTAGAAGTACCATCTGGTGTGCATGATGGCATCTTTCCTTAATCAACCTATTCCCTCTACATAGACTGTGAGTAGCGGTACAAGCATAACCTTTACTTCACAGGACTTGTCAATGGGCTTTAATAGAGATCCATCTCCTCTTTACATTCTTGCAAGGATATATGGGAACACTATAGCAGGTGTTCTTGTTGATCCAACATCGCAAGTGAAAATTATAACTGAGATCATGTTGATTAACTTCCTGCATAAGGATGGATATGATGCACCTGAAAGTACCATCCACACACATGACAAAATTTTCATACCTCCTATAGGGAGTATTGTCTTATCGGTCCTCGTTGGATCTAAATCAGTGAGCCTTAAGTTTGATATCATCCTAGGGCCCAAACTCTTCAGAGTGAAGCTAGGTGTCCCCTGGCTAGTGGCTATGAACGTAGTTCCCTTCGTTATACACTAGTGTCTGAAATTTGTTCATGGAGGCTCGGTACATGTTTTCCATGACACCAATTATAGACCACTGGTTGCACATGGAAACTATACCTTGAATTAATTTTGTCCTGCCTCTCTTGGTCCTCTCCCACCTAGGAAGAATGTTCTACATTGTACATATCAAAAATATAAGAAAAATCATGCTAGGCCAAAAGTAAGATACCCTTCTTCACCCTATGCTATCTCGCATAAAGCTTGCTTAAAAGCTGATAGTGATGCTGCCAAGGCACATAGAAGAGAAGAAGATAAGCAATCTTGATATCCTCCTTCTTCCTCTTCCACAATTCAACCTAATGCTTCCTCTCATCCTGCCATGGTACCATCTGCTTCTATCTTGCATCTATGAGAGAATCCCATGGTGCCCACTTGGCAAAAGGCCAATCATCCTACGTTTGAGCTTCCTCTCTTACTGACAGAGCCTAGACCCATTCAGTACAAAAGACAGAAGACCCCTCATGGGGAGTCCTCTCTACCTCAGCCCCCACAGTCTCCTACTATTCATATTCCTAAAATAGTAAATGAGAAGAGGCCCACCGCTAAGTTGTTAGAATCAAATCCTCTTGCCGTTTCTGAACCTGTCCCTCCTTCTCCCATTTAGGATTCTTCCCTTCCACTGAAGACAGTCGTAGAGAACACTCCCATGGCTGAGCAGGATCCTTCTATCACTTCACAAATAATGGATTCTAGTGTGAAGAGCTGTAGAAACTATCTTGAGCGTGAGAGTAAGCACCAACAAAAGGCTCTCCTAGCCGATCAAGCCTCCTTACAGAAGGAGGAAGAGAAAATCGCATCTCCTGCTCTGTCTTCCTCTTTCCCTGCTTTTGTCCCTGAATCTCTTTCAGCTCCCGCTATGAACACACATGTACACAGAAGGGTACAAGTGTTCCTCACTCCTTCAATAGAGAAACCCTTGTTGACTTCCGTCCCGGATGTCTTGCCTTTCCCAAAGGTCGTGGACATGGTGAACACTTTGGTTGAGTCCACTACAGTTCTTTCCTCTTCTTCCTTTCCACTCCTTGTTTTATCTGTGGGGATTTCACCTCCCCCGATGAAGAAGAAAGTAGAGCGTAGCCCCTCCAGCAATGGAGGACGTAAGAAGAGCCCACCTCCTTCGAAAGGTGGCCCTAAACTAACTTGTTCTATCTTAATTAAAAAACTAGCGTCCCCCGAGTTTTTCACTACCCCCGAGTCTCTCAGTGAGCCTAGTAGTGAACCTTAGGTGCAAACTCCTCCGTCTACCGACGTGAAACATGGCACTCCTGTCAACTACATGTTTAACTTAGTGGACAAAGTGCCAACCCTATTAGCAATCTTCACTAGGTCATTGACCTTGGAACCATAAGAGCTAAGCAACAGAGACCTTATAGGTCCCTCTACTTTGGCCCATGTTACGAGAGGATCGAAAGCTCCTCCCCTTAACATTACACCATTGCAGGCTCATCTTCCTTCCTTCAATGATATAGAGTTGGAAGCTGATGACCTCTTGGCCGACCAGTGTTAGGGGGAGACCCCCTTCTTGATATTTAGATTAGATATGTGTGTGTCTCGTGACATGTGCTTCCCCTATGATCGTGCTATATGTGCCTGAATGACCCTTGTCATCCATGTTAGTGCATGGATAGAGGCATGGTGTTTGTGTTGTAAACCTTCCCTTATATGTGTCATAATTCTTCCATGTTTGTGAGTGACTTTTGGTAAATGGGGATGATGCAAAGCATTAAGAGAATTCAGGCCTTCTTCCATGTTGACCCAATTTTTTATTTTACTTTATCTTCTATCCATTCTTCCTCATATGGTTGGGGATTGATGATCATTCACCTCTTACCATGGTTACCTACATATATATAAATGAAGGCAGATCTGACCCCGCGAAATTAGATCCCCCTGTGCCCATTGTGCATGATCTATTTTCTTTATCTTTCTATCATCTTTGCTTGAGTTGTCCCTTCCATGTGTGACAATGCATCTTCTACATTACTTGGTCTTTAGAAAGCACATTCATTGCCAAATGAATCTTTTATCGAAGAACCTTCACACACTTCCTCATTAGAATTGCATTCTCAACTTAGAACCCTAACGAAACATGTTTCCTTCATCACGGGTTCGTAAAGAAAGGACTTAAAAATCCTCCTCCGAAGTGGGAACAATCCTAGTCTTCCCCTCACATGAGCACATCTCCTTCCTTTCAAATTCCTTGATGAAGTGAACATCTTTCAAAAGGATTCATTGATGATGAATCGATTAAAAAATGAAGACATTAAGATTCTTGAACAATGTGTACCTTGAGTGGAACCTGCCTCTTCACACTGGGTTCCCAAGGGACCCCTTTGAAAGCTTTGAAAAAGTTCAATGGCATCTGGCTTGGGGTCAGCCTAACTAGACCGACTTCACACCTTGACGTCTAGTCTGAGGGTAGCTCGACTAGACCATCTTTGTATCCCTGCATCTAGCTTGGTGGCAACCTGACTTGACCTTACTTTTCAAACAACACATCCCTTAAGTGGACCCTCCTTCCTCTTGAAGGGTTCTTGAGGGACCCCTTTGAAAGTCTTACAAATTAGTGATGGTCTAGGTGACTATCTGTTCATTGGCTTGTGTAGCCATTTCCTGATGTGTTCTATTTGCGGATAAACATGTTGCCGCCTCTGGCTCTGCAAAGTCTCCTTTGCTCAGTTTCCTCCATCTAAGAGTTCTTGGGGGATGCCTTCTTTGTAGGTCTGCAAGGTTGTAAGGTGATTTTATTGGTTTCCTTCATGTGAGAGTTCTTGAAGGATACCACCCTTGCAAGACCGTGAGCCTGTAAGGTACTTTTGTACCCCATCTTTGTAGTTCTACGAAACTATGAAGTCCTTTGCTACACTTCCATGTTCACCAGACCGTGCTCTGATTCCTCGTTAGTTCGGGTATACATCTCTTACTCTACTACTTCTTTACTACTCTACTTTAGCAAAGAAAACATCAATATTCATTCTCGCTAAAGTGGGGGAAAAATGTATCAACATGAATTTGCACTCCTAACATAAATTCCCTTTTGGACCTTAACACTTTAGAAAATCAAAAGCGGAGGTTTAATTTCACTTAAGCCTGCTGCCCACATTCCACTTAGCGCCTATTTTGTGTGTCGGTGGGGGGGGGGGGGGGTTTGTCAGGGACACCCGCATGGTGCGCATATGTCCGCAGGACGCGCTTACACCCCTGACAGATTCCTATGGGTGGAGACTACAGAGGCATTACATTTTTGATTGGGAGTCGAAGAGTGACGTCCCTCTCTAGTTGGGCGACCCGAATATGGCCATTTTTCATCTTCTCCTTCATAATATTGAATCTTTGATCCATATCTCTCTTCAGCTGAAGTTTGGATAGATTTTGGCAATATATTGAATCCATTTTTCCCCACCATTTTCAAGCATTTCAAGCTTTGTAGCAGCACTATTCACTCCATTGCAACAATCCACTACTTTGTCACTCCAATAGGGTGATCACAGGACAAACACCATAGTAACAAAGGCTTGATCCCCTCTCATTCACTCCTCCATGAGCCTTGAGTGCTTTGGATGGAGGCGGTAAGCTCCTACAGTCTCTCCTTTTGCTTTTGATTGAGTAAGCACGTATTGCTTCTTGTGTTTTGTGTTTACGTAGCTTGCAATTTCTTTTCTTTATCATTTATCTCTACTATTCAAAACTTGGCTATCCATGGAGGTGGAAACACCAAGACGAGGGTCTGACCGAGGCAAGTCCTTATACAACCACAAAAATTTCTCCCTTTATTGTGTGCAGGTGGATAGAGCTTGGAGCAAGATAGCGAGGAGAGCATTGTACGAGATCATCTTCATCACCTTGGTGGTAATACATTTCTTTTATCATATTCGTATCTACCTTTCTCTTTAATTAATCTTGTTTTATCACTTTAAACACCTCTAGACTAGATTGATAGTCTCCCTTCCCGAGTTAGAGTCTTGTATTTTAGATTCTCTGGCCGTACGGATGCCAACACACCTATGAGATGCTAGCGCGTCGCGCTGTAGTCCTGGAACTGCGCTTCCATCCTTAGACAAAGAGCTGCTTGAGATGCAAATCTGACTCTAAAAGCCAACTCTTCTAGTCTCCTTCCAACATTTAGGATTGTAGAGTGATCAAAGGATGCATAATCCTCATCATTATCATCCTCGTCATCCTAACTATCCTTTAAATTGAGGTGGGTTAGGGTAGACTTTCCTCTCTTGGCCTTTCATGACCTGGGGCCTTGCAGTGGGTGGTCCCCCTCTCTCACACTTACCTAGTGGGAATCATTCGCCATTCTGGGTGAATCAGTCCCAGATCTAGATTTTTACATCTAGGAGTAAGTTTCAACCAAAAGGGTATCCAAATCTACAAAGATCTCTTAAATACACCCACATTGGGACTCATTCGCCACAACAGGGGGATGAGTCCCATTTTTGTCGCAAAGCATCCCAAGAGCAGAATCTTGAACTAAAACTTTGCAAGCCTTTGATGATTGATAAAATAAGCACTCTCCCATTGATTTCATGCATATTGGATGGATATTTTTCCCTAGTTTTGAGTTTCGGCGAGTCTTGACAACTTTGACAACAATTGCAACTTTGTCATTTTGGTGCTTTTGAAGGCTTCAAATCCACTTTTCTTCAATCTACAAACCTTCAATCACACATTAAAGAGGGGAAAACCTATTGATTGTTAGGGAATAGGGGTTTTCCTTGGTCAAACCCCTTTTAGGTAATTAAAACAATATGATGAAATAAGATAATGAAGCATGAAACATGAAATAATGCAATTAGAAACTTGCCATGATGATGGATCTTGAATTGCTGCAACAATTGATGAAGAATTTTTCCCTTGAATGCGCTTTTAAACTAAAACTTTCTATAAGGATGTATACTTGAATTATTGGGGCCAAAATGAGAGAAAGAACCTTGTATTTATACTCAATTATGCAAGAATTCCTGAAATTACAACACTATAAGCCGACATCAAATCTAGGAGAATAAAATCCCACCAAAAATTTGATTTAAATTTGAATTTTGGTCACAAGGGAATCATTCACCACTTTCACCACAAGTGGTGAACGAGTCCCATCTGACATAATGTATGGAACCAAAAATCAAAAGTGCTTAGAAAGGTGTAAAAAAAGGTTTGGAACATAAAAATCTAGGTGGGACTCATTCTCCCAAAGTGGCGAATGAGTCCCAGATCACTAAATTTGAGCCACACAAGCCAAAAACACCTAAATTATGATTGGTTACTGATTGGTGTCAGGATTATCTTTGAAAATATGCAATAAATGAGGCTTATGGATGCAAAATAAGGCCAATTAAAGCATAAGAAATCCCAATTATTAATGACAAGCCTAGAGGAATATGAAAGTGTGTTATAACACTTTACAACACTCAAAATAGGGTAGGATTAATGTTGATTATGATTGAAAGTATGTTTATTATGCTTATTTAATTGATAAAATCCTATAAAAGTGTGAAAGTGTGTTACAACACTACACAACACTTTTACAAGGCACCATTAAAATTCATTAGTTCTTAAGGGCCCAAGGCCTAATGTGAATGTGTTGTCCACATTACAACTCTAAATCAAGGCAACATTAAGTCAAAATCCACAAGGATGACCCAAACGAGTTTGAAAATGTTAAAGGACCCTTTTTTCGACACTACAATATATATGGATATATACATCAAATGTATATGTGACTATCGATAAGGTGGCTAGTATGTGTGGATGATTATATAAGTAATAAATATATATATGATATATGTGTATATACACATATATATGTATATCGACATACGTGTATGCAATTGATGTAATGGAACATCCATACACATATATCAATACATGCATGTATATGTAAATATGTATATAAGTATATACATATAATGATGTTTTATGTATGATAGCATGAAATAATGCATGAAAATATTTAAATCGTTTATTATTGTGATCAATGTTAATGAATATATATACATATAATATATACATACAAATATATATAAGTTTATATTCTTTATTGAGCGCTTAAGTGAAAGTAACCATAGCATTGATATGGTATAGTGCATCTATATAAGTATTAAAGCATTGTTCAAACATGTGTATATTTAATCCACACCATGTAATATGAAAATAAACGCATGAAATAGAGTATGGATCAAAGCTTATGAACAACAGTGTGTAAACACGTGCATGTTAATTTGATATACAATAATTTATTGATTTAACACTTTTCCAAAGTGTTGTGAGTTAAACATAGACTAAGTTAGATGCTTTAAATTTTGAAGCTTGGATTAGACTTATTCTTCCAAGTGAAAACAACAACCAAATTAATAGGGAATGAGTTGATTTGGTGGCACCAAATTATAAATTTGTATAGTCCAAATAGAATTCTATAGCTGCAACTCGATTTGTTGTTAATAATCATGTGCTTAAATGAATTAGTAAAACCATGGCTGGCTTAATAAGAGGTTGAACTATTGCTCCATGTGCTGAGTATTTGTTTAAATCACTGCCACCTTCTTCTTGAATGAGCTGAGTTGACTTTTTGTTGCTGAGAGGTGTCCATTTGTTTAGCTAAATTGTAGGCATCTTTGTCTCATATTTTTGTATAAATAGATGAGTTTATCTTCTCATTTGGACATTGTTCATTCTTTCTTACTGCTCTTTTAATATCCAATCTATTCATTTTATGAATTGAGAGTATTTGTGAGGTTAGAGTAAGAGAGTTATTGTGAGTTACTTTTTGGGAGAATTGGAGAATAAATAGAAGCTTGGAAAGATGATTCCAGAAGGAACGAAGCAGTGAACTAGCCTGTCAATTGGGAAATAAGTATTTACAGGCATGTGGTATATTCTTTTAAGTTTTTTTGTTTGGGAAAGATTGAATGTTTAGTTGTTTTATGTGAAAATCATGAATTTGTTAGTGTGAACCCTAATTTCATACCTGCACAAACACAAAAAACAAGCATGATATTAGATCATATGTAAGATAAAATAAGGGTTCCCCATGAAATCCATTTGTAATTACCCAAAATAGGAAAATGAATAACAAAATATGAAAATGCAAGTAAAATCCTAATTAGGCAAGCAAACTCATGATCCCATGGGGGAGTTGGTGCCAATTGATGTGTCGAAATCAACCCTTTCCCAACTCCTTTGTAAGCTCTTTGATGATTTGATGAGTGATCCACCTTGATGAAGATTCAATCAAGCTCCATGATGAAAAATTTGCATGACCTAGCTAAGAATTTGATGAAATGAATGAAACTAGATATGCTTGAGGATGAAGTTGAGTATAGTAAGATTACTCAAGTTGTGGATGTTAGAATGAGAGGAAGAGTCTCTCATTTATAGATTTAAAATTGGAATAATGAGCAAGATTTGAGCAATGTGGGACAAAAGACCAACCAATGAGAGAAGGCCACTTGTCCACATGTGATTGGAGGAGGAATGAGCACATTTTGGTCAATGTGCATGATAAATTCTATGAGATTCAAATTTGAAATTTGAATGTGACATGTTTAGAGGGAAGGGAAATGGAGTTAATGTCACTTGGCTCAACGCACAAGGACATGTAAGAGGCATTAAATTCCTTGTTGGAAGTACCCATCCACTTGGATTTTGACTTCAAATTTGAGGGAATATTACCCTTTTATGCCATGTTGAATGAAAATAGAGATTTAATATTGCAATCTAAAAAATAAAAAAAATAAAAAAAATAGAGATTTAATAAATGAATTAAATCTATTGTCATGTGCAAGTTGCATTCTCTAGAAGATTTTAGTGATAGGGATTAACTTAATCAAGATTTGATTAATTTAATGAGAGGTTAAGTGATTTGACCATTTTGACTTAGATTTTATGATTGATTTAAATCAAAATGAGAGGAAAGGTTAATTAAATAAATGTTTTTGATTTATTTAACTAAAAGGGGAAATGTTAGATTAAATTAAATAGGGTTTAATTTATTTTATTTAATAAGAATACTTTAGAGACTTTAATCAAACAAAATGATTTATTTAATTAAACCGAGATATAAGGTTAATTAAATTAAATTGATTAATTTAATCAATAGAGGAGAAAGACTTAATCAAATAAATAAAGATTTATTAAATTAAGAGACAGAAGGTGATGATAATCTAAGAGTGTGATTCTGGAAGAAATGTTGTTAGTAGTCGGGATCAAGTGCACCAAATTGAATCTGTATATTTTCCATGTCTACATTTTGCCCCTCTTTGAAGCAATGTACTTGCTGCATTGATTCAAAGAATAAATTGTTGTGATCAAAGTTCAATTTTTTTTTTTTGATTTTTTTTCAGATGCCCCACTGTTGCCCCAATGGAAGGATTATGCCAGTATGCTGCCCCCTCGAGAGATTGAACAAAAATGCTAATTTTTTGATTGAGATCATGATAAAATACAAGATGATCAGTTCTATTGATCAGAGGACGAAAGATAATTATTTAGAAATATCAGATATTTGACATACACAACTTTGATGATGTATAGACAATGATCAGCCATGGGTAGCCTCGTGTATATTTTGAGATCTCACACCTACTTTAAATAGAAATGTTAGTAAAGATAGAAGAATAAGAAGAATAATATGGAGGATCCAACAAGCCTACATTATGAATGATGATGATGATGATTTGCTTACCAGGAGTTGGAATTTTCAAAGGGCCAGTTACTTTATGTTTGATAACACACATAGGTACAATTCATCAAGGTATAAAGGACCAGGATGGCATTGTACCTAGTGTGATGGACCTTGACTTGACAATCAGATAGGAGTATTCTTGTTCACACTTGACATATGAAAACCTTGCTAGGATGGACCTAAGAAAGCAAGTATTCTCCAAGTTATTTTACAAGAACATCCAACAAGCACATCAGATAAAAAAGATAATGGTCATTGCCCCATTCCTTTCTCTCTAAACTTGTTATGAAATCATGTAAATATGTGTATGTATGTTTCATTTGTAATCTATGTTTGGAAGCATGTAAATATATTTGTTATGAAAGAGAACACTATTTTGAAATATTGTTGTGTTATTAATGCTCATTAAATGTCTCTTTGAAATTATTTTTTATTGAATTGGGAAATTAACCTAGATTAATCACTTGAAAGGTAAACTTAGAGAATTTATCTTTGTTGAACAATTGGCATGTTACACGTGGTATCAGAGCTACCATATTTAACTCTGGAACTTATGTGTTGGCTATACTTTCCATCCAACATTGTCTAATGTTTGGAAATTATTGTGCCAGGATGGTGTGTCTCAGGTTAACTGCAAGAAAGTCAGTAATCAGGAATGAGCGCTATTTGAAAGCCAAGAAGGATAATGAGGCTATTTTTTGTACGATAGAGGGAACCAACTATGAAAATGTTGTCTAGTTAAGTGATACTGAGACAATTAGTCACGCTCTTTCTCAAGTTAGCCAAGTAAAGAGAAGGATGAGGGAGGAAGCTAACTTCAACTACTTACCTCCAGTATCACCAACAAAGTCTAATTCTTTGTTACTTTCTAGGGACATGCCCTCAAAATGTAGCATTAGTCCTGCATTAATATTTAGGGACCCTAGAGTTCTTTCTCTATCAAAAATTATTGTAATTTCCTCAAGTAATGAATTTGAAGGATATGTTCCTCATAATTATGTATTGAAAGATAAATCCAAAGGATACTACCCCTTTTGGGATAGATATGAGAAAATGAGAGATGAACTATAATCTAAGGGCTATACCCCATTGAGTTATGTATCTGAGAGTGGGTCCGAAGGGTACTCTCCCCTCGATTATTTGAATAGTCAATCTATGTAAATAGAAAGGATATTGAGATCTTTATGAATAAATAAAAGTTATATATTTATCAAAGATTTTGTTCAAACTTATGAGAAATATATTTTATGTGTGAATGAATGCTCATTTAAATGCTTTCCATAAGTTGTGTGAACATAATAGAATCTAAAAAGTATGAAACCTTCAGGTGTATCCCTTTGTCTTACAAAGAATGGTGAGAAGAAGGACTAATCCTAGAGGGATCCAAGAAGTCAGACAAGGTCTTGAGAGTGCTTAAGCCAGATTAGATCAAATACTAGCTATTACTCACGAGACCAATGAAAGGTTGGGAAATTTGGAGCAAGAAGTAAGGGAGAAGGATAAAGAGGAACAAGAGGTTCCAAATAATGAAGAAGTGCCTTTCAATGAAAATGAGGGAGATAATTCTCATGATCATACTCGTATCCAAGAACATGAGGATGGGAATTTTCACTCTCATTCTAGAGGATTTAGTAGGAAGCATTTGGAAACCAAATTTTATAGGGACATGAGAAAAATAACCCCACCTAAAATGAAAAGGGAGTACTAGCGGGGAAGAAGCTGAGGCTTGGCTAATACAAATGCAAAAATATTTTGAGATAAGGAACTACTTGAAAGTTACCAAGGCTATTTGGGGAGCCTATTAGTTAACGGGAGAAGCCTCTAATTGGTGGATGAACAAGAAAATAGAACTCAAAATTAGTTCTTTAAAACTAACTTGGATGAGTTTGTGGATAAGTTTCAGAAAATGTGGTTACACCAACTCATTTTCGACCAAAAAATTATGGATTTCTAAAATCTTAAGCAAGGGGACTTTTCAGTCAATGAGTAATGGGAAAATTTTACTTGTCTATTGAGGTACGCTCCTATGTACCAAAAAGTTGAGTTTTTCCGTATTAGGAAATTTATCATGTGGCTTAATGGACAGATAGGTGGAGAAGTGGATGTGCATGGACCATCTACTATGGACCTAGTCTATGAAAAGGCTGTGAAGAAGGAGCAGAAGCTCAAGGCCACCTCCATCTATATGGAGAATAGAAATTGTAAGAAGTTTGGAGGAATTCAAGGTAACCAAACATCAAAGAGGAATAATGGAGCACAAGATTTTTGGAATCAGGGAGATAGGGGATCCCGTGGAAATTGGAATGAATTAAGGAAGGATCAAAGGGGAAATAACAATAACAATAACCCGAGCAACACTGGAAGAAATGCTAATAGATCTAATGGGTCCACGAGAAGGAAAGGACCAACAATTGGATGGTTTAATTGTGGTAGGAATCATTATTTTTCTTACTATCCCAATAAATCTTCATAGACATGACCACATGGAAATCTTCTTCCGCCCCAACAGGATAATTTTCAACAGAAGATCCATGCTGGTTTGGATAATCGTCAAGTAGAGTATCAAATTACTCTATTGGAAACTCCAGGTATTTTATTTGGTATTACCCATTTCTATAATTATTGATACTAGAGCAACTGAAAATTTTATTTCACCTAGAATAGAAAATAAAATATCTAAGAAATTTGGTTACATGGAAAAATCTTGGGATGTTGAATATGCAAATCAAACAAGAGCAACGATAGAACAATTCTTATTTGAAGCTAAGGTTGAAATTCCTAGTTTCTCTACTAAGGTGAACCTATATGTAGCTCCCTTAGGATCATGTGATGTTATCATAGGAATGAACTAGCTTTGGAAGCATAGAGCCAAAGTAGATTGTCACACCAAAACTATAGATTTCTTAGATGATCTAGGAAACTGGGTGATGTTACAAGGGACGCCTAGGGAAGTCAAGTTCTGTCAAATATCCATAGTGCAATTACATAGGGCCAAGAAGAAAGGATGTAAGCTTAAAGAAGTAAATATGCAAATGATTGAGGAAGATGAGGAATTCATTTCTTAAGTCAACCAAGAGGTAGAGGAAGGTGAAATGATGGAAACTGGAGAAATAGATATGGAAAAATATCCTATCCTTTGAAATTTTGCGGATGTATTTCGAAAGGAGTTACTTGGATTATCTCCCAAATGGATATTTGATTTCTCCATTGGCCTTGTACCAAGATTGAAACCTATTTCCAGAGTGCCTTACTGGATGACAACAATAGAGTTAATGGATCTTAAGACACAACTAGAAGAGTTGATATCCAAAGGATTAAACTACAACAAAATAGTAAATTGGCGCCTAAAATAGCACTGGAATTTAGTGCATTTGAGTTCATGAATTGGACACTTTTGTCAATGCAAAAATCGGTGCCAAACTACATGTTCTCTTCGATGCCATTTTTTGCACCAGATTTAACGTCAGATTTTGTGCCAAAAAAGTAGCACAAGCAATAGCACCTTCTTTAGCATTTGGAATAGCACCGGGAAGCACAACCAATTTAATGTCGGAAATAAAACCTAAATTAGCACCCAATTTGGCTTCCATTTTTTCTTCCATATCTGCTCCCATTTTTGCTTCCATTTTGCTCCCAGTCATGCTTCATGTTTTGCTTCTAGTATGGCATCAAAAATAACTTCTTTTTGGCTTCCTAATTGATGCCAAGTTTTGCTTCCTTTATGACATCCTTTGTTTCTTCTAGTTTTGCTTCTTGTGTTGCTTCCACGTTTGCTTCCAATTTTGCTTCCGATTTTTCTTCCAGGTTTGCTTCTGGTTTTGCTTCCATTTTTTCTTCCAATTTTGCTTTTGATTTTTCTTCTAGTTTCGCTTCCAATTTTGCTTCCGATATAACGCCACTTGTTGCATCTATCTTTGCTTCCATTTTTGCAACTTTTGTTGTTTCTAATATGGCTTCTATTATTGCATCTTTTGTTGCTTCTGAAATTGCTTCCATTATTACTTCTTTGTTTGCTACCTGAATTGCTTTTGTTTTTGCTTCCAAGATTGCTTTTGATTTGCTTCTAGTTTGGCTTCCATTGTTTCTTCCTCTTTTTATTCTAAAAATTCTTCTTGTTTTCCTTCCATTTATTATTTTAATATGTTTTATTTCAATTTAATTAGTTAAATATATCATGCCTCTTAAATAACTCATATGATTATAGAGTAAGTAATTTAATTATTTAACTCATATGATTAAATAACAAGATAATTATTATAACATGATCATCATCTATAATTAAAAAAAGTGAGTCAAATATCTATAATTTAATTGAATTTAACAACATCCATCTTGAGTAGTAAATTAAAATTATCATATGTAATAAATATCCATCCAAAAATCATTGACCACTTTCAATATATATAAATTGACAAGTCAATACTGATAAGATCATCATCATATATAACTAAAACTAAAACAAGTGAAATTCAAATATGCCAGTAGATCAATAACATGTAAAAATGATATAATTACAAATGATAAACTATGTAACTCAAAATGATACAAGTCGAGATAATACATGTCCAAATGATATAAGTCAAAATGATACAACTCAATAATATGGTACTGTAGGCCGTGAAAATGAGACATATGATACTAATCATGAAAAGAGGCATCATAATGATATATCAACAATGGTCCATGATGCATTAGATATATGATCATGAATGTCACTATCTACTACCAGCAATTGCCTCATCATGATCATCACCATCATGATCATCATCGTCATGATCATCATCGTCATCATCAACCTCAGTGTCTTCTCTATCTATGTCATCATCATCCTCTGCCATGTGATCTATACTAGAACCAACATATTCTAGATCTATATCATGAGGATCATCTTGATCTTCTGGAAGACCCGTGTTCTGCAAAAAAAATAATTTAAAATGAAAATTTATAATTTATTTTTCTGTTATATATCTAATATTACAACATATGAAACAAAACCATGATCATATTACATCATATCAAAGTGCACATACCATAATAAAATTTCAAAAAGGTTACAACTAATATGTCATTCCAATGATGTAAAACATGCAACAATTCTAATAAACGTTAGTAAAGATCATAAAAAAATTGTTACACAATTTAACTATCAACTGTAAATTCTATTACATAACCTTAAGTGCCAACCCTCTGCATTTTGTGCTCAATATAATTATTTTTTCCTTGAAGATCCTTTGAGAGTTAACTGGTCTATATATCTTCTTCTCCTATATTTCATAAAGACATTTTGGCACTATAATATGCTTCAATGGTTCTTTGAGAATTAACTAGTCTATATGTTCCTATATTTTAGAGTCAATATTGAAAGTCAAATTTTATTATGATTTTAACTAGAGATTAGATCAAGGATATTGAGATTTTAACTAGAGATTATGTATACAACGAATGTGATTTACTATTTTTATGAATGATAGAATCATTACAAGATCCATGGTGATATATTGTGATCCCTATTTTCTTAAGACATCAACATATTACGTATAAGTTTCTACTGAAAATGAGATTAGTTCATGGAGAACTTGGTCTCCATTGTCTCACACATGTTCATTCATCACTTTTTGACATAGATCAAACTTCTCATCACCACACACGGGACTTGATTTAGCATTGGCACATTTGTTGAGGCATGATAGAGATGACATAGCACTCATCCACACATGTTGAGGCATCATGGAGGTTGTTTATTGGTGCATGCATGGATTATTTGGTCTACTTGACCCACACAAGATACTTTATTAATTTGCTATGTGGAGTGATCCTTCATCTTCCACAGGTGTGGGGTTGATCTAGCATTTGGGCACACATTCCCAAGGCTTTAGGTTATATTAACAATTTGTATATTTAGCATTGTTTAAATCCAATCTGGTCATGTATGACATTTATTAAAGTTACCATGGCATGAGAACTTGGTGCTCTCCTTTTTTCTTTCCATTTCTTAATATCATTGTGATCTTAGGATGGAATATTTTTTTTTCCTTCATTCTTTGAATGCATTTGTGTAAATGGTACTATGGGGATAGTTGAAGCACAACTCTGTTTTACATTTATGGTTTAGTTTTCTGTTTGTAAGAAAGCTATGACATGCAACAATACTTGAGCATACAAAGAATAGTTCTTTAGGACATTTTGTACTTTGATTATACTATTTTTAAGCTAACTTTTCATGTATATAATCATATCATGTTTATGTATGTTAATATAAGGCAGCTATGAAGGTAGTTCAAAGAGATGGCCCTAAACTTTTGCCTCATCTTACAAAGTCTGCAGGAACAGGGATAGGGATCAAATTTCGAGAGTTTGGTTTAAGTTTGAATTCAAGAAATGAAAAAAATTGTGAAGGATGGAATGGATTTTAATGTATCACTTAGGTAACTTCAAAATTTGTAGTTGTAAAATGGTAACCCTAAATAATGAAACTATTCATTGATCCTTGCTAACACTATGGTTGTTAAGGATAAAGGGCCTAAAAATGCAACTGGGGTTAGCTCCAAAGTATACACTAATGTTGCATACTCATTTAACTACGATGATGAAGATGAGGAAGTGAAACAAAAACCCAAGGCTAAGGTAAATGGAGGAGAATCAGGAATCTCCAAGGTAACCTTATGATCTGATAATGAGGAGATGACTAAAGAAGAGAAGCGTTGACAACAACAAGCATAACTTGCAAGGAAAAAGAATGAGGAGACTGCAAGAAGATTGGTTGTAGGGGGCATTGGTACAAGAGATGGACATGGCTCTTCCAAGCCACCCATTGAGATGGTTTCCTACAAAAATGTGGATGATATTCCCGTTTCTAGAGAGCTCATGATTCAGGTTGATATGAAAAATGATGAGGTTCTAGTACCCATATATGGCATCATGGTTCCATTTCATGTAGCCACCATCAATAGTGTTACACGCCAAAAAGATGAACGGAATTATTATACAAGGATAATTTTCAATGTTCTAGGTACCGACTTTAATGCCAACTACATGCCAACATTGAAATTCCCTAGGAGTATTTACGTTAAGGAAATTTCCTTTAGATCCAAGGATTCAAAGTACATCAACCATGTAGTACAAATGATTAAATCCCACATACGATCTGTAGCAATGAAAGAGTCTGAAAAGGTAGAGAGAGCTACACTGGTGACTCAAGAGAAACTTTAGCTTTCAAAAGCAAAGCCAATTAGGCTGGAAGACTTATGGATTAGTCCAACATTTGGTGGAAGAGGAAGAAAGATGTATAGACCTCTAGAGGCCCACCATAATAAATTTAGGTATTCAACCATGAGAGAAAAAGAGAGAGTTGATATCATGTATCAAAACATTAAGCATGCATTCTTCCAGCTAGCGGAGAAGGAGATGATTACTTTGCTTCATTTTCATTTGCATAACCATATCATGGTGGGAACCAAGAAGACCGAGTATGTCCATTTTTATGTGGAGGTAATGGATGTGGTCCAAACTTTAGGAGGGGTAAGAAGGTAAATATATGATCTTGATGAAATTGAGGAAGAACAACAAGAGAGGGACATGAAAAATAAAATCAATATAGAGTTTCAAGGATTTTTCAAGCGAGTAACAGAGTTATGGGAGCAGCCTCATCTAAAATACTTTTAACTAGAGTTTGATATACCATTTAGAGAGCTTGGTTTTCATGGAGTTCCTTTCAAAGCCTATGCTTTTATTGTTCCTACAATAAACTATTTGGTAGAGTTGGTGGAATTACCTTTCTTAGTATTCACTATTAGTAAGATTAAAATTGTTAACCTTGAGAGAGTAGGACTTGGGAAAAATGCATTTGATATGGCTATTTTTTTCAAAGACTTCAAGTGGGATGTACTCCACATTGAAGTCATTCCTCAATCTTCACTGGATGGCATCAAGGAATGGATGAACTCCATGGATATAAAGTATTATGAAAGTAGAATGAATTTGAACTGACAACCAATTTTGAAGACTATTACTAATGATCCAGATAAATTGATTGAAGATGGTGGTTGGGAACTTTTGAATATGGAAGCTAGTGATTTTGATTTTTATAATCCAGAAGAGTCAGATCAAGGATATGAACCCTTTGATGTAGAAGAGGAATCATAATTAGATGAGGAAGGTTCAAAAGATGAATCTCTTGTGGATTTAGATGAGGACAAAGAAGAAGAAGAAGATTCTGAAGAGGAAGATGGTAAAACATGGGATGAATTAGAAGCCGGAGCCAAAAATGTAGATAAGAAAAAATGAGACGAGGCTTATAGTGAAGAGGAAAGGTAGCGATGAAAGGTAAAAGCTACAGGGAAGTTTCGAGCACTTGATATTAGAGATTCAAGAGGAATGCTTGCCAAGAGGCATAAAGTCAGATGAATTGAGTTCATCTACATCCTTCTACTATTTATTCATGCACATAAATGGTTTAGCTATTTATGCAAATGATGCATATATGTTAACTTGATCAGTGTTGTTACTTCGGTAGTTTGACTTCTATGACAACCAATTGTTAGGCCATTATGTGTGGGAGCACATTTGTGGTTTTAGTTAGCTTTTTTGGATAGCTCTACTAGGTGTTGAGGACACTCCATTTATCTTTTGAATGTTAATAATTCTAGTATTGCACGCTTCTCTATGTTGATCATATCAAGTTGTAGGTTTTTTACTTCTGATTTCTTTATTTATGGATTTTTTTTAAACTTGGAAGATAGGAATTTATTGCATTTTTTTAAAATTATATGAACAAATTAAGTGGCTGGTTAGCTACGCCAAGTGATGAGTTAGTATGCAATAGTAAGGGTTTTCTATATCAATTCATCTTTTGGTTGTTTATAATAATTAAATAATCTGAATGTTCTATAAGGTTAATTAATTCTATCAAAGCAACCACTTGGATTTTTACCTGAGTTTCACAAGAAAATTAATGATATAATTAGGAGCATATTTTTTCTTTACAAACAGTTCAAAAATCTCATTCACCTCTTAAGCATTGGGGAAAAGGTGTGTAAATTACTGCCTGTATTTGCAATATTGTAAGAAAAGAATATTCAAATTGTATGGTTGTTCCCGAATTCTAGTGTATTCCTTCCTTAATCTATATGAGCATTTTTCATCAGTAGTTGGTTGTGCTCTAGGAATTTCGTTTATGAGTGTTTATTATTATGTAGACTGCTTGACAAGTTGGCGTTCTACTTTTATTTCTGTTGTTTTAGGCTTTCTGGATAAATTTTCTTTTCAAATAGGAATGTAGATATCATTGTTTAATTATGTAAAAGGAAATGGATTTTATATCTTTGGCCTTTTCTACATTCCAATGTGCTAGATTGATTATGTTTGCCTCAGATCCTTTGAGAGTTAACTGGTCTATATATCTTCTTCTCCTATATTTCAGAGAAGGGATATCTTTCTAGGATATTTTGGCACTGTAATATGCTTCAACTTAAGTGGATGAAACAATTTATAACAAGAGGATGAATAAATGATACATCAACATAAAAGACTACCCGAATGACAAAAGGGCAATCAAAATATACATGCAAGGAAAAGTTAAAGAAAGCATGTGGGCAAAAGAGTTATCAAGGAAAAGAGAATATTACATCAAACACTTGAATCATTCATATGATCATAGTCAAAAGAATTATATAAGTAGAAATAAAATAAAAAATAAAAAATGCTAATAGCTCATCTAAGAACTAGTTTGCACTAACTTAGATGTGAAATTGGAAGGTGGACGACACCTAAAGAAGAGTGGACAAATATGATATGTAGGTTTTGTACTTTAGAGTTAGTGGAGACAAAATGTTATTACATCATAGAATGCCCAGTTTACATGGATATTCGGGTCAGTTATAGCAAGATTTTAAATGTGGACACTTTGTGCAACCTGTTTGAAGTAAAGAAAATAACAAAATAATAATAGTAGTTATTCAAAAAATTAACATAATAATACTAATGATAATTTAATGATAATAATGATAATAATGATAATAATAATAATAATACAAAATTTGATAATCACTGTTTAAATACACTAACCATGCTATATAGTATGTCATGGAGGAACTAATAATATATTTTTTGAGTTTTATTAATATAATTTTACAATATTTATATTTACAATTTTTTAGTATTTATAATTATATAATTCTATTCTTAAACTAAACAAATCTTATAAAATAAAATTAAATAAAAATAAAATATCCATCATTTCTTTAGAAATGCCATAATTATTCTTATATTTATATTTTACTTTTGTAAATGTGAAACTTATTTATTTAAGAATTATTTTATTTTATTTATTGATGAATTATTTTATAATTAATTTATTTAGTTACAAGTTATTTTATTTATTTAATAACTACTCTATAGTTTATATTTATATTTTTTATTTTATTTTATTAATCTTTAATAATTTTAACTTACTATATTCACTAGAACAAATATTTACAACCTATTAATTATGTCTAGAGGCCTTAAGCAATAGTATTTGTTTATGGGTGTGAAGAACCTATCTATATAAAAATTCAAATATAGTAAATACAACTACCATATTAATCTTTGTTTTATTAGATAATCTTAATTGTTTTTCTATCTTTCTATTACAATAGATTATCTAAACTTAATAGAAAGTCTTGAAATTTTGTTTTTCTACGATAAAAAGCCTTGAAATTTTGTTTTTCTATGTTTTTATTATTATCAATTCAAACTTAAATGTTACCATAAATAATTGAAACTTTATAGAAACTCTTAAATTTTTTTCTATTTTATCTATTTTTCATCCCTTTGTTATCACTTTAAAATGCCGACGACATGAAAGGCAAAAGAATCCTAATCTGAAAATCAAAATTACTGTTTTAATTTCTTTTATATGATTTTTTTAATACTTTCTCTTCCTCCAGTTTTGAATTCCATCTATGCAAGCATTCCATCAGTTTGTCCTCTGATTGTTTGTCATTAGTCATGGCCAATAAATCCATACTTATGTACTTTCTGCTGGTAGGATTTATCATAGTGAACCTGCTTTCTACTCATTCTGGTGCTGATGACCCATATGAAATTTTGATGGATTTCAAGAAATCCTTAGACGACCCTGATAATGTTCTAAGTAGCTGGAATGAAAACGTAAAAGATCCCTGCCAGTGGTCTTATGTTTCATGTACTAACAATGGACATCTTATTGGTCTGTAAGTCTTATTACCTTTTCTCATTTCTATCTCGTTTTCAAGCTTTTAACACCCAGTTTTAGAATTTTCACATTGGCCAAGAGAAATTTTTATTATTCTACTACAATAGTTATCAAAAGTTCACCTTTATTTCTTTTTCTAATTATAATTACTGCAGGGATTTGGGGAATACTAGACTTTCTGGCCCCATCTCACCGGGGCTTAGTTTACTAGGCTACTTAGAAAATCTGTAAGCAAATACTCCCTTAACAGATTCAATAGAATTTTATTCAGGGAAAGATTTTTTTTTAAATGTGTTGTAATTGCAGGGATCTGCACAATAATTCGTTTAATGGAGATCTCCTCGAAGATCTAGGGTATCCAATGTCTCTGAAGAAGCTTGATCTTTCTTTGAATCAATTGACTGGGGGCATACCTGTCACCTTTAACAAACTGACAAATCTTCAGACCTTGTAAGTGATTGTATCTCTTTTTTCAGAATAGCTGAAAATATATTTGGAATGAAGCAACTAATATGTTTTTGGTTTTCAATTTTGATCTTCTTAGCAACGTGTCATACAACCACCTCAGTGGTGAAATTATAGCCGGCGCTGCATTAGAAAAGTTTGGATATAGCAGGTTGGATTTGCTTCTTTTCCAAATTATTGTTTTTACAGCTATGCCAGTTTTTCTTTTCTATATTGTTTTGGTTGATGTCTGTAATAACTTTGTTTATTGTTTTGTGTGTGAAGCTTTGAAGGGAATCCAGCTCTTTGTGGCCGTCTTGTCGGTAGAAACTGTTCACTTGCTATAAAAACCAGAAAGCAGCTCCAATGATCGTATTGTTCTGTGTACTTCATAATGAGACTTCTATATTAGTATAATGCCCATATTCTAAAATATTCCATGTTCTTTTATTCCCATTTGGTAAGGGAAACTTCACATTTTATTTATTTTTTTGGATTGTTTAGATGTGGAGATTATATCAATTTAAATTGATGTTTAGTTGGATATTCAAGGTAGGAAAATGATAAGATATCATGAATTGATTTGTCAAGATTTTAGGATGATTAATTGAAAGCATATAGTTAGGACGAAGCTAGTAGGATTTGCTTTGAATTTAAATTAGATCGATGACTAGATAAATGAAATGGGTTAAGTTTGCATCCACAAATTTAACTTAAGATCATGATTCAGGGTTCTAGTGAACAAGATCAATCTTTAAGGATGAGTGATGATGAGATTTGGATATTATGATGTCATGAGCTCAATTTGCACATAAATATTTCATTTTTGGACTAGTTTTTACATTAAAGACATTAGAAGTGAAATGGAGATAAAACATAAGTATAAAGAGCAAATATATGCAATTTTCACCATTACTTTTTCTCCTTGTTTTGATGTGCATGTGAATTACTATACATAGCATGTTAAAGTAAAACAACTAGTCAACATATAAATTAATTATTTTTCAAACACTTTATATAATAGTAGCTTTGAATTTATTGGAAAACAAATATCCTAAAAAATAAAATAAAGATAAGCATTTAAGAGATTCCACCTTATATGGAAAATGGTGAAAGAGTTAATCTAATTAATCTAAGGAATCCTCAAGCAGGGGTTGTTATTATTGAGGAAACGATTCTAATTAATCTTTTAGCATTTTTTTCTTTTTTTTTAATAGGACCCCTTGCTCCTTCAAAGATAATTAATCTTTTAGCATTTTTTTCAAAGTTTTACCATATATCCTTCAAAGCTTTACCATTTTCCATATTAATTATCCTTATATGGAAAATGGTCCATATATCCTTCAAAGCTTTACCATTTTCCATATTAATTATCCTTGATAGGACCCCTTGCTCCTTCAATCTCAAAACAATGGCCTTCGATTGTGTAAGGTGAATGGATGCTTGGAACGTTCAATGGGTCATTTGAGACTGGTTATCCAACTTGAGTCCATTGTAGAGGATGTTGAATACTATAGTAAGCATGTCCTAATCTCCAAGTTTATGTGGATGAGGGTTTCACTCCCATTTTTTGATTCTTGGGTGCAAAAGACTTGGAACTCAAAGGGTGACTTTGACATATTGCTAGTTGCTAACAAATTATTTATGGTGATTTTTTCATGTGTTGCTAATAAAATTTGAGCTTTTGAAGGGTGGCCCTACTTCTGTAATTAGGTAGGCCTTTTCATTAAATCGTGGTATATGGGTTTCAATTTTGCTGAGGAACTTCCATCTAGGGTCTCATTTTGGGTGTGCCTCACTTGCCTTCCTTTAGAATGTTGGTGAAATGATATTTTGTAGATGATTACTCATATGCTTGGTAGGCTCATTGGACCTTCACAACAAACTTTGTCTAAAAAGGTGTTCTCTTATGCCCGTGTGTGTGTTGGAATTGATTTGAATAATCTGTTTCTGGATTTGATAGATACGAGCATTGGTTTTGTCTCTTGGACTCAATAGCTGGATTATGACCTTGCCCTTTCGTTGCCATTTATGTCATGAATATGGCTATTTACAGTGAAAGTGCCCCAAAGTTGTTAATTCCTTAGGTACAAGTAATGTTTCTTCATAGCCAACCCAAAAGCAGCTGGACAAAGGTAAAGCTCCTATGCAGGGGATGGTGGTGGATAAGGATGGTTTTATCTTGGTCAAACCTCATAACAAAAATAAGGGGAAAAAGAGGACTCTCAAGGATAGACAGGAAGATGAAACTTTTAATAGGTTTGATGCCTTAGACGACTTAGTTTAGGAAGACGACTTTCCTATTGACATGCAGGTTGTGGATGGTTCCATTTTTGAGGACCTGAGGAGAAACTAGATTTTTTTTGTAATCAGGTGTTGCCGAAAACCCCTCCTGATTAGTTGGATTTGGGTTTACCTCTCTCTAATCCTGAGCTCAAAGAGATTACTTCGGTGCCAGGATTGAATTTGGGGTCTGGGACTTCTAGATTTGGACCCATTATTGAAAAAGTTGTTGAGGAGCTGAGTAGAAGTAATGCTTCTTCTCTAGCTTTAGGTTTGTAGTAGAAACCCCTTAAAAAGTGGCTTCTTAGTTGGTAGGAAGAAGGATAAAGAAAAAGTTAAGTTAATTGGGGAAATGTTGGTGGAGTCTGGTTTGGTGAGGACTATTGATGCTCACTTCACACAATCAGTACTATGATTGTGATATCTTGGAATTTGAGGGGTATGAATAAAATCCCTAGACTAAAGGTTGTTTAGGATTTAATTTAGAGTCACTCTCCTGATTTGGTCTTCCTTCAGGAGACTAAAATGTCGATTTCAATTATGATGATCTTGGCTAATAAGATTTGGCCGGGGTAGAGGTATGTTCCAATGTGTGGGAGCTCAAGCTAACTCCGAGGGTCTTGCTTGTTTATGGGATCTACATAGAGTTGTTCCTATTTGGTGGCTCTTTTGTAGGTAATCTATTTCTATTGTTGCTTCCAGTCTAGAGTTGAGGGAGAAATTTTTTTTCTCCAACATATATGCTCCTACAAATTTTATTAGTAAGCTGAATTTATGGTCGAATGTTACATATATTCGCTCTTTGGATCCTTTGCTTCTATGGATTTTGGTAGTCGATTTCAATTTTATTTATTCTTTAGAGGAGAAAAGGGTGGGTACTTATTGATTGGACCCTTCCTTAGTGCTTCTTAGAGACAATATGGCTTTATTGAACTTGGTAGAAATCAAACTAGGGAATGGGATGTTTACCTAGAACAATAGGAGGACTGAGAAAGCATTCATCTTTGAAAGATTAGATAAATTTCTTGTTTCTAGTTTTTGGGTTGGTGATATTTAGGTGACTAGTTCTAAGATTTTGGATTGGCAGGGGTTGGATCACTAACCGGTCAAATTTTCTGCTTGTTTGACTAGATGTTCTAAAAAAAAGTAGTCCTTTAGATTCTCACTCATGTGGTCGAGGGATCCTACTCTCCATGATCTTGTTGCTAGATGGTGGAGTGCTAGGAAGCTGAATTTTGGCGTGCTGCTATGTACTCCTTTTCCAAGGGGTTGTAGTTTGTTAAATATATGCTAAAATGATGGAATAGACATCACTTTGGTAATATGTTTTAGGCTAAAAGGGCTGCTCAGGAACATCTGGACTATGTTACTCGGTAGACCCAAGATTAGGGGATTTCTAAGGAGTTGAGTAAGGAAGAAGCTTCGAAGAAGAAAGTTATAAAGGAATGGGAACTTCAAGAGGAAATATTTTGGAAACAAAAGTATCGTATTGATTGTCTCTAAGAAGGTGACAAGAATACTTCTTTCTCTCATAATTTGGTCAAGGACAAACAGCAAGGCAATATCATGTTCTCTCTCATGTCTCGTGAAGGGGATCTTCTTTTCTCTATGCTAAGATTTTAAAAGAGGCTACATGACATTTCTCTTCTTTGTTTTTTGATGATTCCCCTCAGCCAGAGAGGAGGAAGCCACAATATTAGCTTGCATTCCTACTTTGATGTCTGATGTTATGAATGAATCTCTTCTAAATTTTATCTCGATGGCAGAGTTGGAGCTCAATGTGTTTCAAACGAATTAAGGTAAAGCTCCAAGCCCTGATGGTTTTTTGATTGAATTCTTTTAGGAATTCTAGTAAACTATTAAGCTTGATCTTCTAGAGGTGTTCCAAGAGTCTCAAAGGAAAAAAAAAAATTCTTAGGGCCTTGAATGCCACTTTTTAAGACCTTATCCCTAAGTGGGAGGGTTCTAATTCTTTGGATCTCTTAAGACCAATTTCCCTATGTAATGTGGTTTATAAAGTAATTGCTAAGTTGATTGTGAAACATTTAAAGTCGTGGCTAAGAAAGTTAATCTCTAGGGGGCAAGGTGGATTTATAGCTGGTAGATAGATTCTTGGTGGGGTGGTGATTGTAGCTGAGACTATTCATTCAATGGCTTCATCTAGGGAGAAGACTATGTTTATTAAATTGGACATGGATAAAGATTATGATCACATCAAATGGGATTTCCTCTCCAAGATTTTGAAGGCTTTTGGGTTTGGCAGTGCTTGGATTGAGTGGGTTATAAGTTGTGTCACCTCCGCCTCCTCTGTGTTGGTTAATGAGGAATCTTTTGAGCTTTTTGGGGCTTCTAGGGGTCTGTGGCAAGGGGATCCTTTATCCCCATACTTATTTATCTTGATGGTAGAGGGGCTTGGAAGATTCAATAGATCTCGCATAGAGCTTGGCTTAATCCATGGTTGGCATTGGGGAAATGGTGTTCCCTCTCAATCCCACCTACAGTTTTTGGATGATATGACTTTGATGGGGTTAGCCAAGGTGGATGAGGCAGTAATTTATAGAAGGAATTGGACTACTACTTTGCTACCTTGGGACAAAGCATTGATGAGAGTAAGTCTTATAATTTTTTCCTCAATACTCCTAAGCCCATTTAACAAATAATTGCTAGGATTCTTAGATTTCAGATTGGTTCTCTTCCCTTCATGTATCTTGGTATCCCTATTACTGTGCACTCACTTCCAAGGGTTTTTTGGCAGGATGTGATTCAAAAATTTTGTAAGAGGGTTAGTCATTGGACTTATAGATGGCTCTCTATGGCTGGTAGAGGTACTCTTCCAAATTTTGTGATCTAGGCCCTCCCATTGTATAGATGTTTTATGTTAGCTGCTCTGACAAACTTTGTCAAAGATTTTGAGTGTCTTTGCTGGTAGTTTTTTTGGTTTGGTAATCTCCTTCTGAGGAAGGGGAACCTGGTGAAGTGGGAATATGTGTGTCACCCAAAGAAAGAAGGTGGTCTCGGGCAGTGATAGGCTGATTTAAATGGGAAAACTTTGGTGGCAAAACTCTATTGGCGGTGTTGTACTCAATAGTCATAGACTTGGGCTAGGATTCTCACCTCCAAATACCTTGGAGATATTGAGAGTGAGGATGTACCTTATTACAACCTTGTGGGTAAGGGCTCTATGGTTTGGAATAATTTGGAAAGGGAGCTAAGTTGATGAAGCAAGGACTATTTTGGATCTGCAATAGAGGTTCAAAGGCTCTTTTCTAGCATGATTCTTTGGATGGACATCCTCCTATTTTGGCTTCTCATCCCTATTTGCAGGGTTTAAGTAGGGATTTTTGGGAAGCTGGTTGAAGCCATCTGGAGGACTTCAAACCCTCACAAGTTCTCAGGAAATCTATTATCTATTGATGGAAGATCGTCAGGAGCTTTCTTGCATTCTTGTTGGTCAACTTTGCAACTCTCTTTTGGATAAGGATGTGTTGGCTTGGGGCCAAGATCAAAAGAGAAAATTTTCTATTGCCTCAAGTTATCAGGTGTTGATCAAGCAGGTTTATAGGAGTGAGGGGGTCACATGGTGTAAGTAGATCTGAAATAGTTTCTCTTGGACCAAGTGTAATTTCCTCTCTTGGATTATGACACAGTGTAGATGCTTGACCTGGGAGAATTTGTGGAAGCGTGGATTTTAGGGACCCTCCAAGTGTATTTTATGCTCTAATAGTGATGAGAATATTTCCCACCTCTTTTTACATTGTTCTTTTGTAAAGGAGGTTTGGCATTACTAGTGGGCTATCTAGAACCAACCATGCATACATGCTTCTTCTCTAGAAGATTTTTGGCTCAAGTTGGGGAATTCTCCTGCTAAGACCTCTTTTCTCCATATTACCTGGTCAATTGGCTCCAACTTGATTATTTGGCATATTTGATTGGAATGTAACCATAGGATCTTTTTGGATAAGAAACTTCAGGTGAGGCAGGCTTAGATGAGAATTTTGGGTGTTATCTAGGAGACTTTAGTGGCCAAGTGTGATCTCTTTATTCTTGTGGTCTTGGGAGATGTTGGGGTGGCTTAGATTTTGGGGCTTTCTACCTATGATATAGGTAGGTCTCGTGGTGGTCTGAGGTGAAATAATAAAGGGAAGGTCCTCTGTGATGGTCATTGGAGGCCTTCCCCCCTTGGGGTTTTGAAGATTAATACTATTGCATCCTCCAGAGGTAACCCAGGTCATGTTGGGGTGGGGGTTATTGGAATAGATAGTGATGGAATTGTGGAGTTCTTGTTTTTAGAATATTGTGGCCAACTTTATAACAATTTCATGGAAGCTTTGGATATTTTGGTGGCTTTGAAAAGGGCTTGTGCTCTTGGGTGGAGAATGATATTTTGTGAGTCTGATTTCTAGATTGTGATTGACTTGTTGAACAAGTGCCAATTAGAGGAGGTGAATTGGGAGTTGGATGTTGTGGTGAGAAAAATTATTTCTTTGGAGGGAGTGTTGGAGTTTATTAGCTTTTTCCACATCCCACGAGAGTGGAATAAGGTGGCTGATGGCCTAGCCAGATGGGCATCTAAGAGGAGATAAGTTTGGATGGTGGATGATTGGGGTGACCTACCAAGGAATCTTTCTCAGGAGCTAGAGGAGCTTGTTTATGAGGATGTACGATGTTACCTTAGTGTCACTTGATGGTTTTGTGACTAAAATTTGCACCTGTGTGGGCTTGATGTATTTTTGGACTTTGTATTTCTCTCTTGATTGAATACAATTTTTACCCTCTTTTTATTAAAAAAACTCATAGCTTAAAATTTTAATCTTAAACTACCTACAAAATTCATGGGCCACTCACTTTAAAATTATTCCTCAAAATAATCAATAGCACTAGTTAGAATTTCTTAGGAAGCTCGCCTCCGTGGGAACCCCCCTAAGTGGATTTTATCAAGTAGATAATATTGGTAAAACTCCTCTAAACATGGGATTGAATATGAATCTATCATTACAAAACATAACTCATAATATGAATCTTAGTTGCATATATGCCCCTTCAATTAGTTATATAAATTTTTTTAGGCCTATGTAAACATGATAAGAGATGTGGACATATAAGTATGTGAGGACATAGGTAATATAATATTTTTAAGATGTGTAATACAAGCAAAGGAAATATGCCTCTAGTATTGTCCCCAATTAAAGTAAATGAGAAAATAAGGATAGCCATAAGTATTATAAAATGATAGTGGAAGTATAAATGGGTAAAAACTATGAGCATGAAAATGCCCATAATATGTAATCATATGATTTAAGTATGATAAGAATCATGGATATACAATATTATGATATATACATGATAAGGATCACAAAATTGTAAGGCATGTGAGTATGCTAAATAAGTAAAAGATAAGTTACATGATAATAATGGCATCACATATGGGGTAAAAATTATCATCATGGTAACACTAAGAGTAATATAATATAGGAACATAATAAGGAGCATATGATAACATAATAGGTAAAAATTAGACATGAGAGCTAGACATATAGGAAACATAACAAGGAATTATAAGAGAAATTAAATATGGTACACAGTAAAATATAGGAGCTAAAAAAGGAGAATATAAGAAAGTGTAAGGGTTAGATATCATTTACATGCAATATGGGTAACATAAGAACTTAGAATCATATAACGTGCAAGACATAAATAAATAACATAAAAAACATAAAGAATATGCTCTCAATTGGGAAAACCCAATCATGGAATATAGTATAGAAGGTGAAATGTGAACTAGTCAAACAAAAAAATCATGGTACATACACAAAAGTACAAGGTTTAAGAATGCATAGGAGAGAATTTAAAGTAAATTCTAAACTAATTATATAAATAAAGCATGTAAACGGTAGGTCTCAAAAAATTAGAGATCATCATCCAAGATGTCATTCTCATCCAAAAAAGTAAATTTTTAGTTATGTACCTTTGATTTCCTTTAATACACCTCATGAAGGGAATCCTTATTTGAACCTAAAGGTTGCTTAATGTTCTGAATGTAAGCATCTAAATAAATTTAGTCATCTTATGTACATCTCTTGCCACCTTTATGTCTTTTACCTCATGAACATTCCTAATTCATAATTGTCAATAGAAGTAAAAAATGTTAAATGATCTATCAAAAAAATGAGGACACGAAAAATTATTTATATTTCTTTGTGACTCACTTGCATAGGTAAAGTAATGCAATTGAAGGTGTTCATAAATATACCATGGAATGTGACTGGTAAATAATAACTCTTCAATGTATATACTAAATTGATTTGTAATATTTTAATGTATAATATAACTCACATATTTAATGGGACATCATAATGGTTTTGTGTGATCTCCTCATTAGAAAATGTAATCAATATCATAAGAGAAAGAATAGTTACTTATATAATTTACTATAAAACTTAATCAATATATTATGAGAGGAAGAATATGTATCTCTAGATAGTGACTATGCATTAGAGTTGGTATAGCAATCATCCATAGAATATCAATCAAATGTATGGTATATTAAATAGTAAAATAATCGTTTTCATGAGATACATTGATGTTATTATAACGACTTGAAAATGATTGAATATAAATATTTAGTTTTTTATTGAGGATTCATCATTGATATCCTTGATAATATGAAACATATTATTATCTATTAGATCTTGGATATCTTATGTTTAAAATATATGAAACCTTTATTATCATGTTAACTAAATTTATGTAAATTAAAAAGATTTTTTTTATTATATTAACAGGTATTTCATCTATATGGAATAGATAAATAAGAGGAAACATAATAATATTAGAGATCGAAAAATTTTGAAACACAATGTTAAAATTATGTTGTAAATCAGTAATTTTCCTATAAGTATGAGCCTTAGATGATCATGTATTGGCTTGATTATTAGCCACATGATGCACATTTTACTTTCTCTTTAAAATAATTCTTTGAAAAACTATTAGAATTAAAAAAAATGGAAGGATATAAAGATGTGAAAAAACCATTAGAAGATAAGTTATAATTAAGCATATTGGATCTAAGAAATTTTAATTCAATATTCTTTACATAAGAACACATGCCCATAAAAAAAGAAATTCATTCAAGTACACATTATCTCCAAGCAGTGGTTGTAAGGCCCAGCTAATGCTCAATAAACTTGGGATTATACACACAATTCAGAGGGAGTTCCTAATTGAATAGTCCACTAAACCCTTGTAATAATTCCATTTAATTATCAACTAGGGCTAACATAAGCTTGTGATGATGCTGGCATAGTATGTGCATCCAAAGATTCTACACTGCCTATATCATCTAGTATAGGTTTTTACACATGTGGAGAAACATAAATTATAAAATAGTAAAAAGAATTAAACCTAGAACTAATGCTACGAGTACTTACATCTTAAGACTATGACTAGCTCACTATCAAGAATGGATTGTGTAACTAACTAACACTATTAACTTTGAACCAATCCAAAGGATAATGCATTGAGATAAATAAAACATGAAATATAAGATATGATCTTATTCATGATTTCATTCACATACAAAAAATGAAGAATCTGATAAAGATAAATGCAATAATGAAAGTAACTACTGTAAAAAAAATTAATGTGCAAAAATTAAAGTGGGTAATAATTACCTTGAGTGGCCCTTGCTCAAGTGACTATCTCCATAGAATAAACTCAAATCTATATTCTTAAATCAACTTAAACATAGTTGTAAACTGAAAACCTTTTCATTACATAAAACAAGATTTCACAATCTGACAAGAATCTTCAGAGATATCTTATTTATGAAAACACAACTAGAAACAAGTATTGTCTGTGTAAATAGAAAACAATCTCTATCTGAACATATCCATATGTTCAATCATATGCTATATCTACTCAATCCATTGACCATTGATCCAGATATATAGGTTTGAGGGAGGTTTATTGAAACAATGACTCAAAATAGAAAACTAAATGCAAATCACCACTCCCCTTTGAATTACAGAGTGAAAAAGTCTACATAACTAAAAAGATAGAAGAAGTTGATTAGGAGTGCAATTGTGGTGCAACGATAAAACAAAAATGTGGACTATGGAAACAGTCGTGTTGGATTCCCAATCATAGTAGACTACCCCTTCCTTTAGTGGTCTTATTGATTTGCATTGTGAATCACAATCACTTCCATTAATGAATGCCTCCAATTTTACAATGAATGCATTCTTCTTATTCTACAACTTCCCCTACATCACTATGGGGAATCCTTTAGTTGTGGGATGCACTCCCTAGTTGTTGCAAGCTATAGTCTACTTTCTTTGGCTTCTTAGCTGCAAGGAGTTAGTTCATCTAGCATATACACAATACTAATAACCATAAATTAATCATAGATCCACATTGTATTCCATACACATTCTAATATTTAACCATGTAATTACTAACATACCATGATCATATTTCTATTCATTAGAACTAGGTTCAAGTTGCATGAAATATATAAAAAGATAGATGATGTCTAGGAATGTATATGAAATGAGTGTCTAGAAATGTCTAATAGTATGAACTAAAAAGATACAACTAACTATTAATTGGTCTCATTAGTGGAAACAATCCCTTAATAAAAATAGTTTATAATTTGTTATCATGGAGTTGATTCTATAACATAGAGAACACATATTGCTCAGTCTAATAACATAGTAATATTTTCACTTATTTTTAGAATTGGCTACGGAGATAGCCACCCAAGAACTAGAGGCCAAATGGAAAGCACAAGAGAGAGAATATTAATATGCAAATTTGATGTTACATATATAATGTATAAGAGACCCTTGGTTATATAGCTATGACAAAAAAAAATGTATCCCTTTTCCTTACTTAATTTGGGAATGATTAATGTTAGAATGAAGTTAAGGCTACCTTGATCTAGTGTTGTGATGTGTTTTACACATTCACATTAGGTCTTCACCCCTTTTTAAGCTAAATAAACCTAACTTTTCCTTGATTTAATATTGTAAAGTGTATTCATTTACACCTTCAAATTAAATTTAGGGCCCTTGGACCTAATGTTAGCTTAATCTAGTGTTGTAATGTGTTGTACATATTCACATTGGATTTAGGGTCCTTTTAGGCTAAACATACCTAATTTTTCCTTAATTTGATGTTGCAAAGTATATTTATTTACAGTTTCACATTGAGTTTTGGGCCTACTTGTATTTATGACCTACATATCATCATTAATAGGCCCCTAACACCCTACATTATGCATCTCAAGGCTTATTTCAACTAAAATCTTGACAAGATAAACAAATGGACTTAATTTCAACTCCCTAACACTTTCTCTTTCTAGATATGTCTTGTGGGACCCATACACCACCTTGGGTGTATGGGTCCGACCTAGGTGGGAACCATATTCTAGAGGTGGCATATGAGTCCCATTTGGCCCATTTTTAAGGTTTTGAGTAGGAAATCAAGGTTTTAAATTCAAATTTCTTGAATGTCAGCCTCTGGGATCGAATAGATGGTAACTGGGATGGATTGTGTATATAAACAAGGTCTCAAATCATTATTTCATGGAGCCTTCATGATATCAAGTCAAGAAATCAAGAGTTAAGCATTCCAAGAATTCACAAGAGCATCAAGAGAGTTTACAAGAGAATTTCTAAGACATTCAAGGGCATATTTATTCATCAATTATTTCAAAAATTCAAGATACATCATCATGTCAATATTATCAAGCATCAAGCATGTGGTTGAGCTCTAGTGTTCTGATGTTGCATTCAATATCCAAGATTAAGCATTTTCTACACTTATTTCAAGATTTAGATCTACATCCTTCATGGTGACTTCATGTTGTATTGTTGATTTACAAGAAATCATTCAAGGTATCATTTCTCATGTTTCATGTACTTATTTTATTATCTCATCATTTGGTTTAATTACCTAAAAGGGGTTTGACCAAGGCAAACCCCTATTCCCTAAAAATTAAAAAAAAATTCCCTCTCTACATGTGTGATTAAAGATCTAGGTGTATTAGATCTCAAAGGATCTCTAAAGGTTAGGTTAGAAGCTTGAAGGAAGTTGTTGGAGTAGTCTCCTCACTTGCAAGGTCATGAAAAGTCTTCTATAGGTCTCAAATTAGGGTTTCAGATCTGGAAAGAAAGTGTGGTAGAGAGAAAAGATATTGGAGAGAAGAATTAGATCTTAATCCTTCGAAAATACATACTAGGACTGATACGCCACCTTGGGAATATGAGTCCCAATACTACCAATTTTTAGGGTTTTAGGAGATTCAGATCAAGTGTTGTCAAATTCCAGTTTTGGCTCAGAAAATACAATCTAGGACTAAATCGGCTAGATTGGCATATGAGTCCCACTCAAAATTAAATTTAGTGTTTACATAATTTTCAATCCTCATTCAAGCTTCCATTATCTTCTAGGTGCACACTTTTTATTTTACTATTTTTTGTTCTAATCTATATGCATTTCTAGGTTATTCATTCAAGTTTCATGCATCACTAGGTTTAAACATTAGATCTTGCATTTCATTAGTCTTTCCAATCCCTAGTTTGGTGGTGAACCCCTCTTTAGTTCATAGTTAGATCCTAAGACACTAGATTGCAAGATCTCTTTGCCCTTTCTACATTGGATTGAGATCTCTAGGGCTTCCTTGAATGTGGAGTATAAAATATTATTGTTCTATGTTCTAAACTCTAGCGATGACAATTTTCTATATTAAATTTTGGTGAAATTGAATTTAGAACATTTCATTTCTGATTTTGAGTGCACCATCATCCTAGATCTATCTTACATTAACTTTGCATTAGGGTTTGCATTAGTTAAGTGGCATTCTAGGGTTTCTAAATCTTGCATTAGTGAAAGTGCATATAGGTTGCATTTTTGCATCTTGCAATACTAAATTTCATCTGAAATATGTATGTTCACTTAGCTTAGACATCACTCAAACTAGAAAGCATAAAAATCTCTTAATATTTTCTGTAAATTGTGCCAAAAAACCATATTGGGACTCATATGCCCCTCTCAGCGATTTAGTCCTAGTGTAAATCTAAAACTGAATTTTATAGCATTTAAAACCTTGTTTTTGCACTTTTGTTTGCTTTCATTAGTTATCTATTTCAGTTGGATAAGTTTTTGTTACATGAATTTTGCTAAATCTAGCTTAAATCTGTGCACTTCATGCATTGCTTAATTCCAAATTTGTATTTACAACACTTCACTTTCTGATTATTGCATAGTGTACATAATCAGTAAATTACCTTGTTTGAAATCTAAAAATTGCATAGTGTACATAATCAGTAAATTACCCTGTTTGAAATCTAAAAATTGCATTATCCTTTTGCATGTTTTCTCTATCATTGTTTCATTTCATGTTTGTAAGACAATCATTACATCATGTTTTCATTGCAAAAGTCTATAGTTATCATATTTCATGTTCTATTTTCAGATCTTGTCAAGTATTGTAAGAAAGATTTGTTGAGTGCATATGAATGAGGTTCTCTCCCCTCTCTTTTGTTCATCATTGATCCCTCTCCTAATATCCCTTCTATGAGTGATGTTATTCTAGTGAAAGAAGCCTTGAGTAATCATAAAAATCACATGTGTTCTTCTCCTAATATCTCTCCTACCTTTGAAGAAGATATTTCAGTGTTAGAAGAACTAATCGATGAGAGTTTTGAGAACCCTAGTTATTTCTCTCCTCTTACCTCTCCTATTAGGCAATAAATTATTAAACAAGAGGAAAAAACCATAGGTAATCATGATGATAACATAACACAAAAAGAGACCATTTAAACCTACCTACATCCATCTCCCAACATCTTTCCCTCTTGTGATAATATTGTAAGTATGAAGATATGTTGGTGTTAGATAATCAAACCTTTGAGATCTATTACAACCCTCTTTATGTTTCTTCCCCTACCTATCCTATTTTGGAAGACATCATGGGACAAAAGAGTGAAAATTTGGACAATTGTGATAATCACATTTTTTCCTCTCCTAGTTGTGAATAAGATAATTTGATGTTATAAAATGCAATCGATGAAAGTCATAAGAGACTTAGGTGTCTCTCTTCCCCTAAGACAAACATTATTGAACAAAAGAATGGCATCATTGATAAACATTTTTTCAACCATTGATAACTCCTTTACTTATGATGAAGTCATTTTAGAAGAAGCAAAATTTGAATGTCATGAACATCTAGTTGGTAGTTCTCCTAAAAACTCTCCTCCTAGGGAGAATATCATGGTGCAAGAAAATCTAAACAATGACAAATGTAATGAAGATTCCTTAGGTGAAGATGATGACGTGGCATTAGACTTGTCTTCACTAAGAGATCATGAAAATAAGGACAAATTTTTGAGGTTATGACGAAACACATTGGATCTCCTTTAACAAGTGAGCCTCCTAAGTCACTTTCCATTATTGATCCACATATACATAAAATTAGAGATTTCCTAAAATCTTTAATGCAACTTAACAACAACAATGTTTTGCAGTAATTGAGTTATAACACAGTTGCTCAAACATGTAGGAAACCACAAAACCCTCCCACTTCATTACCATTGTATCAACATATTTTTCCTAGTGTTGAAGACCTTAAAAATACTCTCGCTAATATATCCGTATGGAAAATCATTCAACAATCACCTACACACAATTGTCTATTTAAATAAATATTGCAAATAAAGTAAGAGAAGATCCAATCTTATATGAAGTTGAATAATGTAATATCCTCCTTCCATCCTACACAAGTCACATAGTTAGAAATCACATTCCCTAAGGATGACTTACCATCACTTGAGATTCAAAACAAAAAATGAAGCCTTGATGATAAAGGTGATCACTAATGAAACCATAGTTAAATAGACTCTCATAGACAATGAAGCAAGTCTTAATGTTTGTAGCATTGATCTCCTAGAAAAAATTGGCGTGGAAAAGAGGCTTATCAAACTTAATGATGTTAATATTTATGGCTTTGACAATGTTAATAGGCAACCATTAGGAATGATCACATTACCTCTTGAAGTCGGACCTGTAGTGTTGCCTACCCCTATCCATATCACGCCAAGACCTCTTTTATACAATATTCTCCTAGGGAGACCATGGATTCATGCTATAAAAGGAGTTCTATCTACTCTTCAGTGTGCAATAAAATTTGAATACAAGAACAAGATATATATGATTGAAGCAGATGAACGAAGCTATAAATCATATGATCACAACACTTCCAACTGGACCCTAATACTTTAATTCCAAAATAAAATGTTGAACCTATATAAGTTGATCCTAAAATATTTAGTCATAACTAGGGATCATTATATTTTATGACTCCTTTCAATAAAGAGTCCAAAATTTCACCCTCAAGGTCCAAAGAGTCATATACAAATGATTCATTTTTTTTATACAAGTTCTAGTGAGGATTGGCGTTTTACACCTTCCTTTATGGGAGAGTGCCAAATCTCACAATATAAACCAAAACAACCTTGTGTTTCAATTGCTCAACTTGGTTCTACAACATTACTCCATGGTGGTGAAGGGGGCTATGTAACTCCCAGCCCTCATAAGCGGATGATGCATAAATTCAAAAAGGATTAGTGTTCTCATGAAGAAGCCAATTATTCTTAGAAGCATAAACCCCTTTCATCTGAATTTAAAGATTGTTATGGTATGGGATAGGATATTTTTCCTACGCATGGATGCAATGAACAAACAAAGAAAACCGATATACCATACGCTTTCAAGAAAGATTTAGGTTTACCACCTTTATCTCCACTTTCATCTAAGGATTTATCATTTAGTATGTGTATGACATCTTGTGCAAATAAAGAAACATCCTTTAGTATTGATAAAAAGGGTATCTTGTCGAGAATTCTCCAAGATAATTTGATATCCCTCTCTCTAAGAACATGAAAGAAATTTTACTACAAGAGTTGATGGTCATTCTACTAGTGAATGTAAGGCTTTAAGTGATAGAATTAAACATCTTAAGGAGTGTGACCTGCTCTTCCTTATGTTGGGGTACCTAATTCCTCTAATCCCTACTGAATTTCAAACCTCTCATCAATCACCTCAGATCATCCTTGTTTTGCACTAAGTGGGACAAGGGGTTAGGTAGCCTTGTCCTCGTATGTCACTTGTCATTGTCTCTTTTGGCTAGTTGATCACCTCTCATGTGCATATACAAGCAAGCTTGGGATTTGAATGACATGTCTTCATTTGGCTCGCATGTGACATACTTATTCATGACATAGCTTATTCGAAACATATGACTTGGTATAGGGATTTTATAACAAGCTCTCATGTCTTCTTCTACTTTAAAGAAATTTCTCATAGAAATGGTGTTAGTGACCGCTTTAATGTGAGGAGCATACATTGACACTCATGTTTCATTGTGCAATTTTCTTTCTTCTTGTTATGTATCCTTTTCTTGGTGGTGTCATTGTATTTGATTTATCCTAGAGAATGATATTTGTTGGACTTGTCCTCTCTTCAAGACATTAGGCACATTGTTCCCTAAGACAAGATCTTATATGAACTAAGAAAAATGCCTTTCAAAATACCTTACACTATTCTCCACTTGCAACATCGGTTATATGGCCACCTTACATAACAAACTTTTCTTGTGTAAGAGAGGGGGACCAACCATTGCAAGGCCCTAGGTCACAAAAGGCTGAGAGCAGCATGCCTGCCCTAACTTACATTAGTTTAAAGGAATGTTAGGATAGGCGAGATGAGAATGATGAGGACTGTGGGGTCCTTCGATTACTCTACAAACCTGAGAGTTGAAAGGAGACTAGACAAGTTAGTTTTTAAAGTTGACTCTAGATGTATTAGATAGCTCTCTATCAAAAGAAATAAGTGTAGTTCTGGTACGATAGCATGGCGCACTAGCATCTCTCTAGTGCACTGGTGTTTGTGTGGCCAAAAAACTAGGGAGACAAGGTTTGACCACTACGAAACGAATTGATAGCCTAGTTAGAGTTTCTAAAGGTACATAGCAACATTGTGAAATGTGAAACATAGAGACGAATGTGATAAAGGAAGTATATTACCACAAGGGTGATGTAGATGATCTCACACAATTACTTGTTTGCCAACTCGCTCCAACATATCTCCACCTACACACAAAAAAAGGGAAAATGTTGGGGAGTTGTTTAGGGGTCTACCTTAGTTAGACCCCCATGTTTGTGTTTCCACCTCCACGAACAACCAAGTTATCCGTGATATAGAAATAAAGAGATAAATAAGGAAGTAAAAACAAAGTACACAAAACACTACAAAATAGTAATGTGCTAACTCAACCAAGTAATAGAGAAAATGAGTGAGGAGCTTACCACCTCCACCCAAAGTGCTCAAGGCTAGTGGGGGACAAAATGAGAGGAGATCAAGCCTCTGATACAATGGAGTTGTTCTATACTTTCTCTATTGAGATGATGGAGTGAAGAGATTTCTGCTATGGAGTGCAAAATGCTATTGTAATGCTTGAGGATGAGTAAATGAATGGTGAAGAGCTTGTGTAAGCTTGGTCTAGAGATCTCATAAGCTTGAAAATGGATGAAGGAATGGTCAATATCAAGGATATAGATGAAGAAACTACCATATTCGGGTCATCCAGCTGAAGGGAGGTGTTACAATTTGACTTCCAATAGGAAGTGTAACGTCTCTGCAAACTCCAATTGCAAGAATCTGCCAAGGATGTAATTGTGTCATGCAGAAATATGTGCACCACGTGGGTGCCTTCAAGAGAAACACCTCCATCGACACTCAAAATAGGCACCAAGTGGATGAAGAACAACATGCTTATGTGGAATTAAGCCTCTGCCTTTGGTATTCTAAAGTGGAGAGGAGTGAAATGGGAATTTTCATTAGGGGTGAAAATTCACTCCTATACATTTTTCCCCCACTTTAGCGAGCATGAATACTAGTGAGTGCTTTGGTAAAGTAGGTCAAAGAAGTAATACGGTTAGAGATGTATAATTGAACTGTCGAGGAAGTAGATCATGGTTGGGAAAACCCAAAAGTGTAGGACAAGAAAGGACTTCATAGCTTTATCGAACTATGAAGCTAAAGAATGAAAGCGCCTTATAGGCTTACGAACCTGTAAGGGGGGTATCCTTCAAGAACTCTCACATGAAGGAAACCAGGAAAAGTTCCTTACAAACCCATATACTTGCAAGGGAAGGTATCCCCCAAGAACTCCCACATGAGGGAGACCAAGAAAATGGGACTCCATAGAGTTAGGAATGGTGACATGTTTAGCCATAGATAAAACACGTTAGGAAGCGGTTGCACAGTCTAGTGAATAGATAGTCATGCAGATCGTCGCCAAGTTGGAAGACTTCCCAAGGGTTCCCTCAGGAAACCTTCAAAAGGAAGAGGGGTCCACTCAAGGGATGCGTTGTTTGAAAAGTGAAGTCTAGTCAGGCTGCCCCCAAGCTAGATGCAAGGATGTGAAGTAATTTTAGTTGGGCTGCCCCCGAGCAAGACACCAAGATGTAAATTATTTCAAAGGGGTCCTTTGGGAACCCGATGTGAAAAGAAAGGGTCCACTCAAAGGACATGTTGTTCGAAAGATGGTGTCTTCTTTCTCGAATAGATCCATCATCAAGGAATCCTTTTAAAAGATGTTCACTTTATCGAGCGATTCGAAAGGAAGGATATGCCCCCACACAAGGGGAAGATTAAAGTTGTTCCAACTTCGGAGGAAGGTTTCCAAGTCCTTTCTTTGTGAACCCATGATGAAGGAAACATGTTCCGTTAGGGTTTCAAGTTGAGAATGCAATTCTAACAAAGAAGAGTGTGAAGGGTCTTTGAGGAAAGATTTTTTGGCAATGAATGATTTTTCTAAAGACTACGTGATGTAGAAGTGGGGTTGTCACACGTAAGAGGGAAAACTCAAACAAAGAAGAGAGAAATAGAATGGAAAGAGAACATGAAAAAATGGCATAGGGGGATCTAGTTTCGAGGGGTTAGATTTGCCTTTTTTTATATTTAACTTAGGTAATCACGATGTGAGGTGAAAGATCATCAATCCCAAGCCAGATTAGGAAGAATGCATGAAAGACAAAGTAAAAGTAAAAATCGAGTCAACATGGAAGGAAGCCTAAATGCTCCCAATGGTTTTCATCGTCCTCAATTCACCAAATATCAATCACAAATAGGAAAGAATGGTGATACAAATAGAAGAAGGTTTACAAAATAAACACCACACTTGTATCCAAGCACCAACAGGGGTGACGAGGGTCATCCAGGCACACGTAGCATGATCATGGGGGAAGCACATCGCAACACACATACATATAATCTAAAGATGAAGAAGAAGGGCTCCCCCTAACATTGGTCAACCAAGAGGTCATTGACTTCTAACTCTAGATCATCATAGGGGGAATGATGATGGGCCTGCAATGGAGTAATATTAAAGGGAGGAGCTTATGGAACTCTCACAAGAGGGGTTAAAGAGGAAGGACCTGTGAGGTCTATGTTGCTCAACTCTTGTGGTTCAAATGTCAAAAACTTTGCGAAGATCACTCACAAGGTCAATAATTCATCCACCAAGTTAAGCATACACTTAACGAGAGTTCCTTGTTTCACCTCGAGGGATAGAGGGGTTTGTGCCCGAGGTTCACCGCTAAGATTAGTAAGAGATTAAGGAGTGGCCACAAGCTCAGGAGAGGCTGAGGCTGGTTCCATCTCTGGGATAAAACAAGTCAGTGTGAAACCACATTTCAAAGAAGGTGGACTCCTCTTACATCCTTCATTGCTGGAGAGACCACTCTCTACGTTTTTCTTCATTGGAGGAGGTGAACTCCCCATAGATGAAGCAAGAAGGGTAAAGGGAGAGGAGGAAAGAATTTCCATAGATATAATTACAATATTAATCATATCTATAGGCTTCAAGAAAGGCGAGACAGTCAAAATGGACGCCAACAAAGGTGGCTCCACCAAAGGAGTGATTAACACTTGCAACTTTCTATGTGAATGTGTGCTTCCAGCGGAATTCAAAAGTGATACAAAAGGGAAGAGAGAGGAGGACACGATAGGAGGTCCTGATACAAGACTAGTCACCTCTTCTTTCTTTTGTAAGGCGACTTGCTTAGCTAGAAGAGCCTTTTTTTGGTGCTTGCACTCACATGCACGACAGTTTATGTGACTCTTGGAACCAAAAGTTAGAGGTTGCAAAGGAATGGAGGGCTCCTGCTTAGCTTGTAAGAGAGGGGGACCAACCACTGTAAGGCCCGAGATCACGAAAGGCCAAAAGAATTATGGATGCCCTAACTTACCTCAGTTTAAAGGAGTGTTAGGGTGGATGGGATGATAATGATCAGAACTATAAGGTCCTTTAATCACTCTGAAAACCTGCGGAGTTGAAAGGAAACTAAGTGAGTCAAATTTTTGGGTCAACTTTGTGTCTCAGATAGCTCTCTATGAGAGGAAAAAAGCGTGATTTTGGGATGACAGTGCGACACACTGGTGTCTCTCAGGTGAGTTGGCGTCCTTATGACCAGAAAATTAGGAAGACAAGGTATAACCTCTAAAAAGTAGACTAACAACCTAGTTACAAGTTTCTAAAGGTACAAAATAAGACAATGAAATATGAAACTTAAAGATGAATGTGATAAAGAAAGTAGATTACCACAAAGGTGACGAAGATGATCTCACACAATAACCTTTTTTCCAACTTTCTCCAAGATCTCTCCACCAACACATAGAAAAAAGAAAAAATGTTGGGGGGATGTTTAGGGGTTTGCCTCAGTCAGACCCTCGTTTTGGTGTTTCCACCTCCATGAACAACCAAATTTACAACATTGTAGAAATAATGCGATAAAGAGGGAAATACAAGAAAAGTACACCAAAGACACTACAAAATAGTACATGCTAACTCAACCAAATGATAGAGAAGATGAGTGAGGAGTTTACCACCTCCATCCAAAGCACTCAAGGCTAGTGAAGGAGAAATATGAGAGGAGCTTAAGCCTCTACTATAATGGATTCATCCTATGCTTTCTCGATCGAAGTGATGGAGTGATAGATTGCTGCTATGGAGTGGGAAATACTGCTATAAATCTTGTAGATGAATGTTAGAATGCTAAGAGATTCTTAAGAGATGGAAAAAATATCTTTAACTCTCAAGTGAATGAATAAATGAATAATATAAAGGAAGAATGGAAGAAAATGACCATATTCGGGTCGGTCAGTCGAAGGGAGGCATTACACTTCGACTTCCAATAGGAAGTATAATATCTCTGTAGTCTCTAGTTGTAGGAATTTTCTAGGGATGTAAGTGCACCGTGCGAACGTGTGTGCATCATGTGGGTTTCCTCGACACAAACACCTCTATTGAAACTCACAATAGCCGCCAAGTGTGATGGGATCAAAGGGCTTCTGTGGAATTAAGCCTTTGAGTTTTGTTTACTAAAGTGGAAAGGGGTAGAAGGGGAATTTGTGTTAGGGGTGAAAATTTTATCGTATACATTTTTCCCCCACTTTAGTGAGCACAAATACTGACGAGTGCTTTAGTAAAGTAGATCGAAGAAGTAGTAGGGTTAGAGATGTATACCTATACCGATGAGGAAGCAGATCATAGTCTGGTGAACCTGAAAGTGAAAGACAAGAAAGGTCTTTATAGATCCACAAAACTATAAAGTTGAAGAATGAAAGTGCCTCAAAATCCCACAGACCTACAAAGGAGGTATTCTTCAAGAACTCTCACATGAAGGAAACCGGGAAAGCACCTTATAGACCCGCATATCTGCAAGGAAGAGGTATCCCCCAAAAACTCTCACATGAGGGATACCAAGCAAAGAAGAATCCATAGAGTCAGGACATGTTTACCCGCAGATAGAACACGTTAGGAAGCAGCCACATGGGCTAGTAAATGGACAGTCATGCAAACCATTGCTAAGATGGAAGACTTTCAAAGGGGTCCCTTAGGAACCTTTCAAAAGGAAGAGGGGTCCACTCAAGGGATGCACTTTTTGAAAAGTGAATTCTAGTTGGGCTAGCCCCAAGCTAGATGTAAGGACGTGAAGTAGGTCTAGTCATGTTGCCCCCAAGCTAGACGCAAGGATGTGAAGTAGGTCTAGTTGGGTTTCCCCCAAGCTAGATGCAAAGATAGGAAACAAGTCTAGTTGGGTTGTCCTTGGGCTAGATGCTAAGATGTGAAGCCCATCTAGTCGGTTTTCCCTCAAATTAGATGCCAAGATGTAAAATGATTTTTGAGGGGGTCCATTGGGAACGTGATGCAAAAAGGAAGGGGTCCACTCAAGGGACACATCGTTCAAGAGCCAATGCCTTGTTTCTTGAATCAATTCATCATCAAGGAATCATTTTGAAAGATGTTCACTTCATCAAGGAATTCGAAAGGAAGGAGATGCCCCCATGTGAGGGGGAGATCAAAGGTGTTCTCGCTTCAGAGGAAGGTTCCCAAGTCCTTTCTTTATGAACTTGTGATGAATGAAACATGTTCTGTTAGAGTTTCAAGTCGAGAATTTAATTCTAACAAAGAAGTGTGTGGAGGGTCTTTGAGAAAAGATTCGTTGGCAACAAATGCATTTTCTAAAGACCGCATAAAGTAGAAGTGGTGTTGTGGGTATGTACATGATCATCATGAAAAAAGAAGACCCTTAAGTGCTAATGAAAATTCAGAAATTCACAGTCAGACAACTTGACCTAAAAATTTGAATAAGTTATCTATATTATTTCAAAAATATTTAAGAATAGAATATGTAGAAAATTGAATGTAGTTTCTAAACTACTAGGTTTATTTAAAGAAAAAATCTATTTAGTGAAAATTTGAAATTTCAATGCAGTAGTACTTAAATTTTAGGGAAAAACTAAGAAGTAGGTGTCTGTCTGACCACCCTAACCACAATAAAATGATAATATTTTTTTACAAGATTTTAGATATAAGTTGAAGACTCATGTCCTGATGTGATGTATATTTTTTGTAATTTTTTTCCAAGTAAATAATTAATTATGAATTTTTTATTACAAATTTTGAAAAATATAAAAACTCGTATGTCTGACCACCTTAACTTTGTCAAAACTTCATTAAATTAATTTTTTTTAATCCTATAGTATGTGAAGCATAGAATGTGACACATATTTTAGATTCAAAAAATGTGATACTATTTGAAAGCTATATATGTTTTACAATCAGCCTATTAATCAAGACTTTAGTCATAATTCAAATAGAAAATGAATAATAATTATTTATTAAATTCAAAGGAAAAAATAATTTATATTGTTGGAAAGCTAAGAATATCGTTTAAAAACCCTTTTTGTTTCATCAATTTTGGGTAGAAAACAAGTTCATCAGCCACATGAGCCATCATATCACTTACATATTGCCAGTTTTTGGCCCATCATGATCCTACACATACCCTTGTCACACATGAAAGGGACAACTCAAGCAAAGAAGAGAGAAAGATAAAGAAAAAGGAAAAAGAACATGAACAAAGGGCATAGGGGGATCTGGTTTTGCGGGCTCAGATTAACCTTTATTTATATATATAATAGTTAATCGTGGTGCGAGGCGAAATATCATAAATCCCCAACCAGATCAAGAAGAATGCACAAAAGATAGTTAAAATAAAAAAATGGGTCAACATGGAAGGAAACCTAAATTCCCCCAATGCTTTGCATCGTCCCTAATTTACTAAAAGTGAATCACAAACATTGAAGAATGATGATACAAATAGAGGAAGGTTTACAAAAAAAAACAACACACATGTATCCAAACACCAACAAGGGTGACAAGGGTCATACATGCACATATAGCACGATTATGGGGGAAACACATCACAACACACACAAACAAACACATCTAATCTAAAGATCAAGAAGAGGGTCTCCCTCTAGCATTGGTCAACCAAGAGGTCATCAACTTACCACTCTAGATCATCATAGGAGGAAGGATGATGGGCCTGCAATGGTGTAATGTTAAGGGGAAGTGCATTTGATCCTCCCGCAACAAGGGCTAAGAAAGAAGGACCTGTGAGGTCTCCGTCACTCAACTCTTTGCGGGTCTAAGGTCAACGACCTTGCAAACATCATTGACAAGGTTGAAACTTCATCCACTGAGTTAAACATGCACTTAACGGGAGTGCCATGTTTTACCTTGAAGGATGGAGGGGTTTGCACATGAGGTTCATCACTAGGCTCACTAAGAGATTCAAGAGTGTTGACGAACTCAGGAGATGTTGCGACTGGTTCCATCACTATGATAGAACAAGTCAGCGTGGGACCACCTTTTAGAGAAGGTGGGATCCTCTTATGTTCTTTGTTGCTAGAGGGACCAGTCTCTACTTTTTTCTTCATCGGAGGATGTGAAATCCCCATAGACGAAGCAAGAACCACATCAGATATGACTGAAGTGTTAATCATATCTATGGGTTTTAGAAAAGGTGAGACATTTGGAATGGATGTTTGTAGAGACGGCTCCATTGAAGGAGCAATGAACACCTGCACCTTACTAGGCACATGTGTGCTCACAATGGAAGCCAAAAGTGATACAAAATTAGTTTGGACAAAAAAACAAGGGAAGAGAGAGGAGAAAATGATCGGAGGTCCTGATACAAGAGCGGTTGTCTCTTCTTCCTTCTTATGCAAGGAATTTTTCTTATCTAGAAGAGCCTTTATCCAACGCTTGCACTCACACATAAGGCGGTTTCTACGAATCTTCAAACTAGAAGTCAGAGTTTGCAAAAGAATGGAGGGCTCCTGCTCAGCCATGGGTGTGTCCTCCACAGTTGTTTCCAATGGAGGGATAGATTACTAGATCGGAGAAGGAGGAGTAGGTTTGGAAACAATAAGGGTAATTGATTCTAGCGCCTCTACAGTGGGCCTCTTCCCATTCACTATTTTAGGAGAAGGAAGGGTGGGAGGCCGTGGAGGCTAGGAAATAGAGGACTCTCCATGGGGGGTTTCTGTCTACTATACAGAATGGGTCTAGGCTCCATGGGTAAGACAGGAAGCTCAAACAGAGGATGCTTCACCTTTTGCCAAGCGAGCACCATGAGATTATCTCACAAACATGAGATAGAAACATATGGTACCATAGTAGAGTGAGACAAAGCATCAAGCTGAACAAAAGTAGAGGAAGAAGGAGGATCTCGGGAATGCTTGTCTTCTTCTCTTCTATGTTTCTTGGCGGCATCACTGTCAGCTTTTAGAGAAGCCCTATGTGAAACAACATAAGGCGAAGGAGGATATCTTACTTTTAGTCTAGAATGTCCTTTCTTATATTTTTTGATGTGTGATACAAGAGGTCCTTCCTAGGTGGGAGATGACCAATAGGTGCAGGTCAAAAGTAATCTAAGGTATAGCTGCCACATGCAATCGATGGTCTATAACTAGTGTCATGGAAAATGTGTACCAAACCTCCATGAATGAATTTCAGACACTTGTGTACAACCAAGGGAACTATACTCATAGCTACTAGCCAGGGGATTCTTAGCTTCACCCTAAAGAGTTTAGACCCCAAGATGATGTCAACCTTAAGGTTCACAGATTTAGGTCCAATGAGGACTGATAGGAAAATAATCCCTATGAGAGGTACGAAGAGTCGAACATGAGTGTGGATGGTGCTTTTAGGTGCATCATACCCATCCTTATGAAGGAAATTGATTAGCATGATCTCAATTATGATATTTACTTGAGATGTTGGATCAACAAGAAAACCTACCACGATATTCTCGTTTATCCTCGCAGGAATGTAAAGAGGAGATGGTTCCCTATTAAAGCCCATTGATAGGTCTTGTGAAGTGAAGGTTATATTAGTACCACTATTCACAATCTATACAAAGGGAATAGGCTGATTTAATAAAGAGGCCATCACACGCACTTAACAATACTTCTATAGAGCCTCCTAGAGGTTAGAGGATAAGACAGTTATCCAATTTCAGATTCATCATGCAACACCTTTGGAACCTTCCAACTACGCATACTAGGGGTCACAATTTGGGTGGTAAGCCATAAGCCTCACAACACTCACACCTAAAACCCTCCTAGGATATGAGGAAAGGAACATTTAGTATCACAAAACAAAACAAAAAAGCTTCACGTCGGGTTCACCAAAAATGTAAGAGAGGGGGACCAACCACTACAAGGCCCCAAGTCATGGAAGGCCAAGAGTAGTATGGCTACCCTAACTTACCTTAGCTTAAAGGAGTGTTAGGATTGATGAGATGAGAATAATGAGGGCTATAAGGTCCTTCAATCACTCTAAAAACTTGAGAGTTGAGAGGAGACTAGGCGAGTTAGCTTTTAGGGTCAACTATGTGTCTCGAATAACTCTTTATCAGAGGATAGAAGCATGGTTCTGGGACAAAATAATGGTGCATTGGCATCTCTCAGGTGCAATAGCATTTGTATGGCCATAAAACTAGGGAGACAAGGTCTAAAATCTAAAAAGAAAACTAACAACCTAGTTAAAAGTTTCTAAAGGTGCAGAATAAGACAATGAAATACAAAACATAAAGATGAATGTGATAAAGAAAGTAGATTACCGAAAAGGTGATGAAGATGATCTCACACAATAACCTATTCGCTAGCTTGCTCCAAGATCTCTCCACCTACATACATAAAAGAGGGAAGATTATGTGGGGTTGTTTAGGGGCCAACCTCAGTCAAACCCTCATTTTGGTGTTTTCACCTCCATGGACAGCCAAATTTGTAATGTTGTAGAAATAATGTGATAAAGAGGGAAATACAAGCAAAGTACACCAAAGATACTACAAAATAGTACATGCTAAATCAACCAAATGATAGAAAGGATGAGTGAGGATCTTACTACCTTTGTCCAAAGCACTTAAGGCTAGTGGAGGAGATAGATGAAAGGAACTCAAGCCTCTACTACAATGGATTTGTCATGCGCTTGCTCTATTGAAGTGATGGTGTGATAGATTGTTGCTCTGGAGTGTGGAATGTTGCTACAAAGCTTGTGGATGAATGGTAGAATGGTGAGACATGCTAAAGATATGGCCAAAATATATCCTAACTCTCAAATGGATGAATGAATGAATGAAGAATATGAAGGAAGAATGGAAGAAAACGACCATATTCAGGTTGGCTAGCCGAAGGGAGGCATTACACTTCAAATTTCAATAGGAAGTGTAACGTTTCTATAGAGTCTAGTTGTAGAAATCTACCAGGACATAAGAACGTCGTGTGGACATTTACGTGCCCCACGAGCATCCTTGACAAAAATGCCTCCACCGACACTCAAAATAGGTGCTAAGTGTTATGGGAGCAGCGGGCTTATGTGGAATTAAGCCTTCAAGTTTGGGTTTCTAAAGTGGAAAGGGGTAGAAGGGGAATTTTCATTAGGGGTGAAAATTTGATCCTATACACAGCCATGGGAGTGTCCTCCACAATTGTTTCCAGTAGAGGGACAAACTCCTAGATGGGAGTAGGAGGAGCAGGTTCAAAAATGGCAAGTGGAATTGCTCCTAGTACCTTGACAATAGGCAATTTCCCATTCATTGCTTTAGGAGTAGGGATGATAGGAGGCCGCAAACAAAATTCTCTTCATGAGCCTTTTTTATGCCATATAAATAGTACTAAGGTCCAAGGGACTCATTAGGGAGATTCAATATCTTGATCTTGGGTCTACACAAAGCATGCATCATTAGACTCAGAGGGTACAGTCTAGGCTTATTCATCTTGTACTCCTCCCAAGAAAGGGGAGTAGATGAGGTAGCTCGAGAAGGAGCGAGCTTATCCTTTGCCTTTCGGGAGGAGGAGGAAAATGGTTGCTCTGCTATAAGCAGGGTCAACTTTGGCTATCCCTTGCCTTGAGTCTTATACTTTACGTAGTTCTTATTAAGTAGGTTCATTCTCAGAGGGAGCCGACCAACCGAGGTGGACCAAAAGTGATCCAATGAATATTCCCCATGAGATACCATAGGCTAGTATCTAGTGTCATGTACCGTGTGCATGAAACCCTCATGGGAGAACTTAAGATACTTATGAATTATAGAGGCGGTCCCATTGATGGAAGTTAACCAAGGTATACCTAATTTCACCATGAATAGGTCTAACTCAGAAATAACATAAAAAATCGTGTCTATGTTCCTAGGTCCAACTAGAACAAACATTGTTATTGATCCATAGGGTTTAAGGGCAAGACCATCATGCATACGGATGATGGATCTTTTTTTTTCATATTCCTTATTTTGCAAGGAGTTCAAGAATAGAGTCTCTTCTATGATGACATTCACTCTACTTGTGGGGTTGACTAAGACCCCTGCCACAATGTTGCCATTGAGGCAAGCGGGAATGTAGAGTGGAGAAGGTTTGCCATTTGGTGGTACATCTTGCAAAGTGAATGTTATATCCGGTTAACCATTCACAAGACAAGAAGAGGGAGTAATGGTAACCATGTTAATGTAGGATTTAGGTTGGGAAACAAAATCAGAGGGATCGATAATCATGTTAGCAAAGTGTGACTGGAATAGGTCCATGTATATCTACAATTCACTATTAGATTTCACCACTAATTTGTTCATATTTTGTTTACCACCATCAAGATGAATAGTATCATCCTTGATGTGATCTTGTATCTCATGACATAGGCGCATGAAACATTCGGTATCATGTCTATTAACTCGAGGGTATTGATAATAGGTATTTGATTCATACCAATTAGGATATAGCTCCCTATCTAGCTTTGGAGTTGGTAAGTTAACGATCTTATCCTTCAACAACTTCTATAAGATGGAGGAATATGATTCTAATAACTTTGTGAAATTTTAGTCATGTTTGAGGTTGTTGTTATCCACAATGGCTACTACATTCACAATAGCCTTTCCTTTTCCAGAGATTGATATAATGGACTTCCCTTCAGGATGGGAGTGCAAGGAAGGTCTCGCGAATTGAACCACCATTTGTTGATACTCCCATAAGGCCGCACACAAATTCATGAAAGAAGGTTATTTCATAAGGGAGAAATTCTCTTGCCAATGCCTTTGTAAGTTCTCTATAAATACCTTCTGCACATTAGAGTCAAGTAACAAGTATGAGATTTTTGAAAAGAGCGCTTGATATCACACTATAAAATCGGTAATCTTCTTAGTATCCCCTTGTTTCTATCAAACAAGATCAAAGAAGGTCATCTTAGGTCTGATGTTGGCTTGGAACTACCATAGGAACTGGTTCACAAGCTGATCAAACGTAAAGATGGAATTATCAGGCAAGGAACATTTCCATTCAAGTGATGTATTCTTGAGGGATTGAGGGAACAATTTTTCCATCAACGCATCGTGATGGAAGAAGTTTGTACATAAGGTGTTAAAGGAAGACACATATATTTGTGGGTCCCCTTTTCCACCATATTTCTCAAATTTAGGAATCTCCATCCCTTGTGGGAAAGGAGTGTTTATAATTGCTACTTATAACAAGCTATGTTGGAAGAAGGGCTAGAAGATAGGCTAGGTAGAAACTTGGGAAAGGTTCGCTAGTTGGTGCTGCATCTTGCCCATATTTTGGAGAAGGGTTTTTCATAATCGAGTCATTAGAAGACATAGGACCAGTGGAACAGCTACCAAATCCACCACAAGAACCACCACCATGACTACCACTGGAGCCACCACCGATGCCACCACCACGGGTGTGACCTCCACCAAAGCCACTGCCACTTCCAAATCCACCACCGTGACCTTTGTTAGAACCATTTCTACAAGTGCCACCTCTACTTCAAAACTTACCACCACCAAAGCCTCTACCAATTATCTCACGAAATCCCCCACCACCGGGGACAACAAGAGAGGGGAGATGCAAACCTAGAGGGTCCTTGTTTACTCTGACAGTTTCAAAACTTTTGAAGGCAACATGGATATTGATAGAAGGCACTGTGTCATCCATGTATACGAACGTGGGAGGCATCGACACCCCTAAATGCCTCTGATGTTCTTCGAAGGGGCCACCTTGTATCATGCTACCATGGTTCAAAGGGGAACATCCTTCAATCAAAACAATGATCATGTTAAGGCTGCTAAAGATATCACTTTTTTTTTCCCTTCTTTTAGTTATTGACATTGCATGTTTGTGCATCTTGTTTTGCTACATATCATATACCTTATGCATTTCCTTTTGTGCTTATGTCATTTTATGAAGGATCTTGGATCCTAGGGGCTTGACGACTCCCTTGATCTTTGTCATCCTAGACCATCCACATTGGTATGCTTGGACAACTCTTGAATGTCTACTTTAGCATGAGTTTGAAGCAAGTTCATCCTCTCACTAAATTGAGGGCTAAATATGGCAATGGAAAAAATATCCCTTTTCCTTACTTAATTTGGGAATGATTAGTGTTAGAATTAACTTAAGGCTACCTTGATCTATTGTTGTGAAGTGTTTTACACATTCACATTAGGCCTTATGCCCTTTTCTAAGCTAGATAAATCTAACTTTTCCTTGATTTAATGTTGTAAAGTGTATTCATTTACACCTTCACACTAAATTTAGGGCCCTTGGACCTAATATTTTCTTAATCTAGTGTTGTAATGTGTTGTACACATTCACATTGGATTTAAGGACCTATTAAGATAAATAGACATAATTTTTCCTTAATTTGGTGTTGTAAAATATATTTATTTACACTTTCACATTGATTTTTGGGATTCTCATTTATAACCTTTATATCATCATTAATATGCCCCTAAGACCCTATATTACGCATCCTTAGGCTTATTTCAATCAAAATCCAGACAAGATCAACAAATAGACTTAATTTCTTAACTCCCTGACACTTTCTCTCTCTAAAAAGGTCTTGTGGGACCCATACACCACATTGGAAATGAGTCCCACCTAGGTGGGACCATAAGCCAAAGGTGGCATATGAGTCCCATTTGACCCCTTTTTAGGGTTTTGAGTAGGAAATTAGAGTTTAAAATTCAAATTTATTGAAATGGTATCTAATAAATGGTAACTTGGATGGGTTGTCTATATAAACAAGGTCTCAAATCATTATTTTATGAAGCCTTCATGATATGAAGTCAAGCACTAAAGAGTTAAGTATTTCAAGACTTCACAAGAGAATCAAGAGAGTTTACAAGAAAATTTCTAAGGCATTCAAGGGTAGATTTATTCATCAGTTATTGCAACAATTCAAGATCCATCATCATGTCAAGGTTATTAAGAATCAAGCATGTGGTTGAACTACTGATGTGATTTTTCATTCAATATCCAAGATTTCATTATATCATTTATTGGTTTAATTACCTAAAATGGGTTTGACCAAGGAAAACCCCTATTCCCTAACACGCAACAAGTTTTTCCCTCTCTACATGTGTGATTGCAGGTCTAGGTGTCTTGGAGATTGAAGTATATTTAAAGGTTAGGTTAGAAGCTTGATGAAATTTGTTGGAGTAGTCTCCTGACTTTCAAGGTCACATAAAGTCTCCTACATGTCTGAAATTAGGGTTTTAGATTCAAAAACAAAGAGTGACAAAGAAAGAAGAGATTGGAGAGAAGAATCAAATCTTAATTCATTGAAAAAAGAATAATAGGAATGATACACCACCTTGGGCATATGAGTCCTAGTACTACCAATTTTTAAGGTTTTAGGAGATTTAGATCAGGCATTATCAGATTCCAATTTTGGTGAAAAAACCCAGTTTGGGACTAAATTGCCCAGACTGGCATATGAGTCCCACTCAATATTAAGTTCAGTGTTTGAAAAAATTTACAGTCCTCATTCAAGCCTTCATAAGTTTCCATGTGCACACTTTTGATTTTACAAATTTTTGTTATGATTTATATGCATTTCTAGGTCATTCATTCAAGTTTCATGTATCACTAGGTTTAAACATTAGATCTTGCATTTTATTAGTCTTTCCAACCCCTATCTTGGTGGTGAACCCCTCTTTAGTTCATAATTAGACCCTAGGACACCCTATTGCAAGATCTCTTTCCCCTTTCTACATTGGATTGAGATCTCTAGGGATTCCTTGAATGTGGAGTATAGAAGATTGCTTTTCTATATCTTCAACCCTAGTGATGAAAATTTTCTCTTAGAATAGCCAAGGTGACATACAAGATACCATAAGATTATGGCAAGCATCTTAATCTTATGATATGTGACAACTTATCACTACTACCTGGGTCACATGTGAAACACGTCAAATGATAAGATAACAACTAATGAAAACTAACAAAGGCTCTAGAAAGATTCCTTGCTAGGACCTAAGTAAACTTAATATATAAAAAAATCCCCTAGTAATGAATTAACTAGGTTCAAGACTTTACTTACATTAACACCCCCCTTAAGTGCAACTTAGGGAGTAATAGGTTATTATGCAAATGACACAAAGATGAGTCCCGACTACTAGGCCATGTTAGCTACCCATGTGTATATGCAAAATAAATCTCTCACAAATGGAGAAAAGGAAAAAACACAGTGGACAATAATCCTCCCCAAAAGAGAAATGAAATACAAAGAATAAACGCTCTCAATGATGCATGAGAAGGAAAAAAAACCCATGTGAGGAAAAAGAACCCCCCATAAGAGAGAAGAAGAAGAGAGACATGACAACCCCCCTTGAAGGTTGAGTCTTGTGCAATGATGGTAGAATCTCAATATTCAATGCTAAAGATGATCCAAAAGCATCGAACAACATTCCTCCACTTAGGAAGAAACAAAACCATGGATGTATGCATGATGTCAGGAAGATTTATGATGTATGATATCTATAAAGCATGCTCAAGTGTCTCCATGTCAATGCCTAAATCTAACACACTTCAAATAGGCATTTTAGGCCACATTATTGAAGAGGACAATCTAGAATCTAGTAGAGATGAATGTAGAACATAATCCAAAGATAATGATATCCCCTCTAAAGACAAAGAAGCCTCCTCCAAATTCTATCCAAAATTATCCACTCACATCAAACTACAAAGAATGATCATGTAGAGAATTAACAAGAGAGTCAAATTGTTCTCTCTCAACTACTTAAGAAGGATCTTTTGTATCAAAGAGAAGATGAATTTCATCATTTATGTCTCCCAAATCGACAATATGAGACTCCACAAACAAGTCTAAAATACCTATTAAGAAGCCATCACAAGTAGCCAAATCTAGAAGATAATGAATATCCTACTGCACTAAATCAGAAGAAGCCATATCTATAGAAACACAATCATCAACAACTACAATAGTAGATGAAGGATATAGAATGGATACTCAAGAACTAGATTTGATGAGATAACTCCTAAGTTCAAGAATCCAAATGTTGACAGGTTGTCTTAAGGTCCTAACACTTTATTTAAAAATATGTCAATTTTGTCGACTAGGTAGTGTCCAAAGGTTGTATGCAATAGGGGATATTTTCACCATCTCTCTTAGTAATATTTTTTGAATTTTTTGAAATGGTTAAAAATATAAATTAAACTAGAAAGAATGAAATTTTTTAAGATAGAAAGCATTCAACTTCCTATTCTAGAAAGCATTTAATTGATCTAAGAATCAATGCTTGTAGTTAAACTATGAAATTAAAATGAAGGCGACTAACTACTGACTGAAAGTACGCTTAACAACTTGTAATCAACTACAAGAGTGGGTGCTCTAAAATTTCCAAGTAAATAGAACTTAAAGATCAAAAAATTAAAACCATGACCTATAGGAACATATGAAAGAGCTCAAAACAAAGTAATGTTCATCTAAATCCAACATGTACAAAATGGAAGTAACAATATTAATAATAAAAATACTTATCCACTCTATGAGATCCCTCGAGTGGCTAGATCTCGGGCATTCGTACAATTATCTCAAATCACATGTGGTACTTTCACGACTTCAAAGTAAATCTATTCATAGCACTTCCATTACTCAGAACAAATTACTCAAAATAAGACTGGTGATATTTATTTATTCATATCATAAAGTGTAACAACATAGATAACATAGATGAACAATATTTAGAATATATTATAATAACATATCCTCTTTTTTGGTAGTTACACATATATACTATACTACTAAAAAATCCTAATTTTCAGATGGTGAGGGAATACCACTGAAAAAGTATTAAAAAAAATTACAACTAACCAATGTTCATGACATAAAATATAATGAAGGCTATGAGTGGAGTTGTAAATTCTTTAAAAGAAAATTAACATAATTCTTTAAAAGAAGTCGTTCCACTATGATGCCTAAATTCTAGTGCCCAAAATTCGATGCTCTAACTTCAACCGCTTGAATTCCACTCCATTCATCATTCATGAATAATTCCTACACAATTACTTAAATTCTATACCATTATATCAACATTAGTTAGCTAATTTCAATCAATTTGGGAAATAAAGGTTTATACACCATTTTATAAAAAGTAGACGATTATTGCTTCTAAAAATAAACAAATTGGCATGGATAAAGTGGTTGGAAAGAAAAAAGAAGGGTATTTAGCTTATCATAAGAATGATGTTGTTTATACCTCATCACCCTCCCCTCCCCTTCCTAAGCCTAAGCAGGTCCTCCTACTCTCTAATCAATCCTCTCTCTGCATTCCTTTTCCTATTCAATTCATCATATTTGGAACTAAGATTATATATGTCCTTTGCCTCTTCATCCAAATGATCAAGATTTTTAAGAAAGCCTTTGTTGAATTTAACCATCATCTACCATGTATATAAGTCACCAAGACTTTTTTCTATAGTGAAAAAAAATACAAGAGGTGGCTGAAGGAGCAATGGAGGTCTATACCACATCCATATCCACTTGGTTTTGAGTTGTAATATATTTATTAATGCTTTAACCCTTCTGTAGGGCCACCTTATATTGCTGGGGGAGATCATCTCCCTCCTTTTGAGATACATAGGCATGAGAGTGTATCGATCCTCATAAGCACTCCATGCCCTTTTCTATTAATTATGGCTGATGAACTTTGAATTTTCTAAAGAAAATCCAGAGATTGTCATCATATTTGTTTCTTATAGATTCATAGCTTTTAATTCTTCGGAATTGGGCTTTGAAGGAAAAGGGATTTTAGTTGGGATATCTCATTTGGAGTCCTACAATTATCTCTACTAGTAAATATTCCCTGGTTCTCTCATGCCAATGGATTTGATTTTGCATATTAGATATGAAGGCTCTAAGTTGTACCTCCCCAACAAAAAGATTGATAAAGAAATTAGTGAATTTTTCTAAAAATAGATTATGTATGAAAAATTCACACAATTTTTTTTTTGAATAGGGGTTGCCTCTTTGAATGCTTCTAGGAATTTTTTATCATCTGGTTGATGGGGTAAATTGCAAGAGATACTCAAAATATTCCATCTTAACAACTATTCATTTAGAAACATGGAATATAATTGGGATGGCTTTCTACAGGCTATTAATAATTTTCCAATTTGACATGCATCAATTTTATCCTAGTAGAGTTTATCATAAGATTCTTTCAATAACACTATTGCGTGTTTCATCTTGGCATTTTCTGCCCTGCTTGCATCAAGAAGTAGCTTTTTCCATCCACTTAACCAACAATGGGGGAATGTGAACTTGAAACCATTCCATTTTAGTCAACTCAATCTATACTTCTTTTGATTCCATCATTGGTTTCACATTGATTTCCTGCAAATCATGTTATAACTCAACAATTCTGCTCAAGGCCACATTAAGTTCAAATTTTTGTTTTTCCTATTCTTCTACAAAGGCTTTGATTGATTGCACCAGATTATCAGTTAAATTCTCAATCTATTTATCTTTTTCAAATAAACTAACCAAATACTCCTTATCTTTCTCATCAATTTGTTGCACTTGAGACTGCAACTCTCCAATATTTTTATCCTTTTGTTCTAATTGAGCCCTTAACCTTGTGATTTCTTGATATTTTTCCATCAAAAGTTTAGTTTGTGTGCTTATTTCTTGCTATTGCTTATTTATCTTCTCTTCATTTTTTTGTAGTCTAAATTTTATTTGAATAATTTATGCCTTCAATTATCCTAATTTTGTTTCTATGTGATCAAATCTTTCAACTTTAACATTAGTGGAAAGAGGAAAAATAGAAATATTTGCATCATTATCAGTCACATTTTCTTTATTATTTACTTCTAGTGAACCTTGTTTTGCATCATTGGAAACCAGGGGAGACAATTGTTCACTTAGGGGAACTATATCAATTTCTCATGTTTTCAGTGGCTACTGTGAAGGAGAAATTGGTTTTAAAGACTAATCCTCAACAAGTATATAGTTTGGTAACTATTCCCTTATCTCTCCTTGTCTTGTTTCAGATTCAGGGGGTTTACGGCTAACTAGAGTTTTCTTTTCACATGGTTGGACCATATTCACATATGAATAGGGTACAACGTCATGAGTTTTCCTATCTTATCTTTTCTTTTTAGGAATATGCATTTGATCATAAGCCGCAACACAACTAATTTCAGTAGCCAATTGTTTGCTTCTCCTTAAAGAAGGAGGCCTTTGAAATTTCATTTTAGACCTCTTTTCCTTTTTGTAGGGGCGAGTATTATCATCTTCAAAATTCATTAAGTCCACATTATCTTGCTTCTATGGGGTCTCTGGTACGTTTTGTGATTTAGGTCTCTCCTTAAGGTTTAAGAGGTTGGATGGATTTTCTAACACTTCATTGTTAGGGGATTTTCTAGTATTTTGAGGCACAGGGGAAGGTTCTTTCAAGCTTTAAGCCGCTAATCTAGATGACTCATCTTCCTCCAAATGTCTTAGGGGTTCAGGGTTCTCAAAATTTTGAAGAATTTTTTTACATTTTTGTTTTGTTTTTCTTTTCTTTAGGAAATGATGTTTGCAGATTAGATGAATGAGACCATAATGTTTCAATGGACCTGAACCAATTTTAAATCTCTCTCTATCATGCTAACAATGGAATCACTAAGGAAGGAAGGAAGGATAACCCTTATTATGGGGTTTTTAGCACCATGGTGCAACTGAGTGAGTAACCGAAAGGGGGGAACGACTATGATGGTGTGTTTCCCTTCACATGTAAAGTATTTGATTACCAAGCAACTGCCATTCTCCAAGGCTTTGTAATAGACATTCTCTAAAACCCCTTATTTTCCCATGGGTATTCACAACTAGTAGAGGATGGGGTTCTCCCTCCCTTCTGAAGAGTTCTATCATTCTTTGATAAGAAATATTTGTAGTTTCTATTAAATTCTCACCTTCATTTTTAATTCACTAAGGAAGGTACGAAGGTTAACCCTTAATTCAGGGTTTTTAACACCATGGTGCAGGTGAGTGACTAACCAAAAGGGGGGAACGACTATGATGGCACATTGCCCTTCACATGTAAAGTATTTGATAATCCATGCAACCACTATTCTCCATGGCTCTACAATAGACATTCTCTAAAACCCCTTATTTTCCCCACAGGTATTCACAAGTAATAGAGGATGAGGTTCTCCCTCCCTTCTGAAGAGTTCTATCATTCTTTAATAAGAAATATTTGTAGTTTCTATTAAATTCACACATTCATTTTTAATGCTAGACAAACAAGAAATGTTTTGAGGGATAACCTTAAAATTCTTGCCATGCACTATCGTTTGCCCATCTGAGAAGTTTTCTATAAATTCCTTGATTAGCTACGTGTTATGTCCCTCAAATTTCTTCATGAACTCAAGCCAACCTATCTTTTGAAACAACTCTAAAATATTACTCAACACTAAAAATTTATCTGGGGAAGTTGGTTATGATTTACACTTAGCCCCACCCATTCTATCTCTTGAAATTCTACTAAGTATATGTTGAATGTCATGGCACTCTAATGGTGAAAAACTATTTGAACAAGACTATTATGTAGATTAAATGAAATTCAATCTTTTATCCACTTCACTTTGACACTACTGATGGGACACATTAATTCTTGCATTTGGCTTTTCTATATTTAAATCATTATTTTGCATAGGATAGAGTACACGATCTACCATGTATCCAATGATGGTACAATCCGCACAATTTACTAAATTTGGAAAGGAAGGTGTAACGTTCCAATTCATTCATTTTTATTCACAATAATTTACCTACTTAAAAAAAAAGTTCTACGTAGCTCATATCTCATTATTGATTTGAAAGCCGCTTTACCTATGTTGACATAATAACATCATCAGATAGGACAGTGAAGGGTTATAATGAATTTATTATGGATGAAGATGGGATGGCTAATAAGTGTTGCATTTATTATGATGGAAAGTGGTCACAATAATTTTGATTTATTATGATAAGAGATGACAATGTTGGGTGTGAATTTTTGAAGTGATGGAAAAACTTAATGATGATCATGGGTATCTCATCGAGACTGTCAGAGCATTTGTAGAGGAAGGAAAATTAGCAAAATTTGGAGCATCACTTGAAGATGTGATCGGGATAAAGGAATAAAATTTTAGAGCATCATCAAAAGATGAATTTGAAGTGGAGGAAGAAAATTCTGGAGCACCATTGAAAGATGCAATTGAAAGGTAGAAACAAAATTCTGGAGCATCGCTAAAAGTGCAACCGAAAGGTAGTTCAACAAAATTATGGAGCATCACCAGAAGATGTAGTCAGAATGTAGGAACAAGTTTCTGGAGCATTGCTGAAATATGTAGCCGAGAGGAAGGAGGTAATAGAATGAGGCACAAAGGACTTAACACATTCTAGAGAATCACTAAAAGATGTGCTATAATGTAGGAACAAATCGAGGAATGAAACTAATTGAATGAAGAAGTTTAAGAGAATCATTGCAAGATGTGCCAAAATTTGTATTCGATTAAAAATAAAGTCCTACAAGACATAAATAAAATTTATTCATCCAAAAGAACAAAAATACAAGAGAAATACCTTGATGTGATAAAAAATACATACACATGCAAATATTTTTTTAGCTCATATATAAATTGAAAATTACATTAGATTTTCCATAGAAGAGTCAATGCATTGTGTTTCTCATTGCATTTCTACCATTATCGTAAGTTCCTCTTTGTTGAAAATTTTGTGGTAGATTTGTAATTGATTATTATTGACTAAGATAGTTCGAGTGTCACCATCAATAGGTTTGAGCTGCATTAATACTCCATTTGGAAATACTTCAAAAAATTCATAAGGACCAAGCCAATGAGTCCTTAGTTTCCCTTGGTGATCTTTATATCGAGAATCAAATAAGAACACCCAATCACCATTGTGGAGCTCTCTTTCTTTTATGTTTTTATCATGCAAGGCCTTTTGTTGTTGTCGAATTAGCTTAGTTTGGTGAACAAATTCTACATGGAGTTCATCCAATTCACTGAGCTGTAGGACTCTTTCAACCTAGGCTCATTTGAGGTGTAAGCCTAACTCCATTACTATTTTAAGAGTTTTAAGTTCAAATTCGATGGGTAGAAAAGGTTTCTTCCCAAATACTATCTCATAAGGAGTAAAACCAGTGGTTGATTTCCAAGTTGTATTATTGGCCCAAATGGCTTCGGGTAATTTTTTGGCCCAATCTCATCTTCCTAATGAAACTATTTTTGTTAAGATATTCCCAAGTTCCCTATTAGTGACTTCTACTTGACCATTCACTTGTGGGTGATAAAGTCATGAATTTTTATGGCTTACCTAGAAATGATCAGTAAAGGCTTGCAGAACTTTGGACATAAACTAGGGTCTAAATAATATGTGACAATTGTTCTAGGGGCTCCATATCTAAGAAAAATCCTATTATACAAGAAGTCAACAACTTGTTCTTCCCTAGTGACTCTTAGAGCTTGGGCTTACACCCTCTTAGTCAGATAGTTATTACATATCAAAATGTATTCTTTGCCTTGTGAAGGAGGATCTATAGGACCAATAAAATCCAATCCCCACTTTTCAAATGGTTTAAAAACTACCTGCGATTATAGAGGCATTTCATTGGATGTAGTGGCTCTTTCTACTTGTTGGCATTCATCACAGTGGCGAATATAGTTTTTCACATATTTATGCATAGAGGGCCAATAATATCCTATACCCAAGATTTTATGAGATTTCCTATTGGCAGATTAATGACCTCCAGAGGGGTCATCATGATAGGCTCTAAGGATGTTGTATGTTTTATTTGATTTGACAGAACATTATAAAACCATATCAGGGCCATATCGAAATAGCATTCCATTAATTCATTTGAACCGAGAACTTTCTTGAATGAGGCATTTATTTTGTTTTCATGAAAATTTTGATGGAAAATATGAAGTAGCCAGATAGTTGGTGATGTCAGCAAACAAAGGGGTTTTAATGGATATGGAAAATAAATTTTCATCAAGGAATTCATCTTCCACAAGAGCACAATATCCATTGTCTTGTGTGATCTAGGATAAGAAATGTATGACTACATTGAACTTCCCAAGTTTATTAATGATGGTCACATTGTATTCTTGTAGAAGCAATAACCGCCTGATTATTCTTCTATTTACTATAGGTTTGTTCATCAAGTACTTGATAGTTGAATGGTCTATGAACATAGTTACTTTGTATGCTGTGATGTAATGTTGAAATTTATTGATTGCATGGGTATGTGCAGGATCATGATGGGCCAAAAAATGACAATATTTAAGTGATATGATGGCCCATGTGGCTGATGACTTTTTTCTTACCCAAAATTGATAAAACGGAAAGGGTTTTTAAAGGAAATTCTCAATTTTCCACCAATACTTAAATTATGTTTTACTTTGAATTTAATAAATAATTATTATTCATTTTCTATTTGAATTACAACTAAAATCATGATTGATAGGCTAATTGAAAAGTATCTATAGCTTTCAAATGGTATCACATTTTTTGAATCTGAAACATGTGTCACATTCTATGCTTCACATACTATAGGATTAAAAAAAATGAATTTCATGAAGTTTTGACATAGTTAAGGTGGTCAGACATATGAGTTTTTTATATTTTTTAAAAAATGTAATAAAAAAAATCATAACTAATTATTTATTCGAAAAAAATTACAAAAAAATATGCATCATATTAGGACATGAGTCCTCTACTTATATCTAAAATCTTATAAAAAAATATTATCATCTTATTGTGGTTAGGGTGGTTAAACAAATACCTACTTCTTATTTTTTCTTTGAAATTTAAGTACTACTGCATTATATTTCAAATTTTCACCAAGTAGATTTAAAAAAAAATAAACCTAGTAGTTTAGAAACTACATTCAATTTGCTACAGATTCTATTCTTACATTTTTTGAAATAACATATATAGCTTATTGAAATTTTTACGTTAAGTTGCCTAACTCTGATTTCTAAATTTTCATTGCCACATAAGGGCCTGTTTTTCCCATGATGATCTTGCACATACTCACATGCATGACAACTAAGAATTATTTCTCCATAGTGGTGTAGTTCCATTCAGTGGGAGTAGAATTCTTACTATCGAAATAGATGGAATATTTTCCTCTATTCTCATCTTCCTGACCTAAAAATGCTCTAATAGCATCATTGGAAGCATCTACATAAATATGGAACGAAATATTCCAATTAGGTCCACATAGGACAAGAGAAAATATGAGTTTCTCCTCAATGATCTCAAATGATGTTTGACATTTTACTATCCAGGAAAAATCTATATTCTTTTGGAGGATGTAAAACATGGGGGCTACAATCTTGCTGAAATTTTCTATGAATCTCCAGTAGTATCCAACATGTCCAAAGAAAAAAATGACGTTAGTTTTGTTTTTCAATGTCTCTAGTTGTTGTATTACCTCAATTTTCTTAGGATCCACTTTTATCCATTTAGCTGAAATGTGGTGTCCCAACACTATCCCTTGTTCCACCATTATTAGGCATTTTTCATGACTCAAGGATAAATAATGGTCCTCACATTGCTTCAATACCTTGTCCAAATTTTTAAGTCCATCAAAAGTGGAACCATACAGTGAAGTTTCCAATTTAGACTTCCACACAGTCATTCACTAGCTCAACGAATATGACCAGAATAGCTCTCTGAAATGTTGCATGAGCATTGCATAGCCCAAAGGGAAGGACATGATATGTGAATTTTCCCTAGCGGCAAGTAAAATTTGTTTTGTCCTAGTTTTCTTTAGCTACTTTTATTTGGTTATATCCACTAAATCTGTCCAGAAATGAGAAATACTTCCTTCTAGCTAAATTATCCAAGACTTGGTCTATGAAAGGTAAATGGAAGTAATCTCTATGGGAATATTTGTTGAGCTCCCTATAATCAATGCACACTCTCTGCTTCCCATTTTTCTTTGGGACAACTACTAGAGGCGAAACCCATTTACTATCAGAGATGGGATAGATGAATCCTACTTGTAGGATTTTCTCAATTTTTGTTTTAACAATGTCTTTGAGATTAGGGTTGAGTCTTTACTGTGGTTAAAAAATAGGTCTAACATATTTAGTATAGATCTGTGATGGGTACACACACTTGGGTGTATTCCTCTCATGTCTATATAATCCCAAGCAAAAGCTCTAGATCTATTTATGAAAAAATCAAACAATTTGAGTTCATGTGACTCTGTCAAGTAGTTGTTGATATTTTAAAATTTTCCTGGTAGTAACATGATGGTTTTGACTCCTGGGTAAATGGAGGTGACACTATGAACTTCTCTAGTTAAGGTGATGAGAGGACAACTATGTTTTATAGTTCTATGAAGTTTGGAAATATATTCAAAGAAATGATTCATTTTCATAATTATATTAGCTAGGGGACAAGGTAACGCTATGAAGTTGGTGTAATCATATTTAGTGTGATTAATGTTTATTGGATGCCCTAAAATCTCTTCCACTTCTAAAATTTCTTCATCACTTGAGTCTACAATAAGATTTTGCATATTGTTTCCTAGTTCATCTTCCAACTCTCCACCCTGTTGTTTAATAACTCCTATAGCAAGTGAGGCTAAATTATCTTGTTTGTTGGCATCATCTGGTTCATCGACCCAAACTTGGTTATGTTTAGAAGGTTGAGCGAGGGGATACCAGAATAAGTGTTTGCTATTGGGACCATGTGAAATGGTCATTCCTCCCACTCTACAGTCAATCTTGGCTACAATTGTAGCTAACCATTGTCTACCTAATATTATCAGATTACTATCCTTAGGTGTGAGGGACTAGATTATTCTGAAGTCTATTGGATATTTGCAACTGTCAACCTTAATGGGAACATTTTCTAGGAAACCTTTGGGAATAGATATGGATTGATTTTCCATTTGGAATATAACTTAATTGTGGGACGCAAATTAGGGAGTCCCAATTTTTCCATAACATCCACCATCATGACATTAATGGTTTCTCCTAAGTCCATGAGTTCATTAGGTATTGCTACCTTGTTGATTTTTATTGATATAAGTGGACTACCTGGGTCATCATATTTTGGGGTTGAGGTTTTTCCAACTAGAAGGTCGGCTAGATATCCATTTGTGTGCATAGTATTATTCTATTTTGGTTTCCTTCCTAGTGTTTTTGTGCACAACTATTTAATTAACTAGTTTAGTTTAGGAATTTTTTTAATTGCTTGTAACAAAGGAACCTCGATTTGGAGTTGCTTAATTTATTGTATTAATGCGGTTTCAGTGGATAAGTCATTTTCAGAGGGTTGTTCAAGGCGGTTGCTTTAAGATGCTTGGGAAAATGAACTTGAGTTTTCTTTTTCAAGGTGGGATCCTTCTTCAAAAGATTTGTTGAACATTGGCCATCCTCTTCTTGAGGTAACTCAAGAGTTCTAGATGAGGATTGTGGAAGAGGCTTGTCTTGATTACTCATTGGGTTTTTCTCTAAAGGTATGGAAGGTGTCTTAGTCCTTTCAATAGATTCTTCATTCGGTTCATCTAGGATCTCAACTATGGTAGGTTGTTGGAGTATTTTTCTTGACCTCAACTAGATAGGTTTCCATAATGGATAGAGTTAATTCCAGTCATGTTTTCCTATTTTGTCGAATACACTGGGGTATTTTGATGATTATTCTTTGGATTAGGAATAGGTTGTGCTAGGAGTTATGGTTGGTTGAATTTACCTTATCCTCATATTTATCCAAAAATTTATCCAAATCTAACTTTATTTCTTGATATTTATCTAGAATTGTAATATACATAGCTGCATCTTCAAGCTGATTTTTTGTAATTGCACCATCATCAACCACATAGATCTCCCTTCACCATCACTTGAGCTGGTTAATTTTCAAATAATCCCTGCTAAGATTTTTACTTCTAGTCACAATTTCTTAGAACATATACAATTTAAAATATCATTCAACTTATTCTCGATTTTTGGAGTCCTTTCTAAAGCTTTATCCAAGAGCTCTCTTTTAAATTAGAGTTCCTCAAACCACTCCCTTGGTTTATCAACATCCTTAAATACACAAATATTCTCATCCACCAATTTCTCTTAAGGAATCTCAATTACATTCATTAATTTGAGCATGGATTTATCATTTGTCTGCTTAGAATCTACAACTAATTATTGTACTTCATCCAAAAAATAAGTCCTTTCATGCACATGCAAAACTTGTTCAATTAAAACAATACCTTTTTCATGGACCCCATTAATCCATTGTTGAGTTGTTTGTAGTGAATCCTTCATTTTCTCTCTCATTAACATTTTTGTAAAATAGATCTTTTGAAGTTGAAGTACCTAAACTATCTTGAGTTTGTAAAGGCTTAACAAGATGTAGAATATATTTCTCCAGTTCTTCAACTCGTTGTTGCAATTTCTCTTTTGCATGTGTTTCCTTCTCCATTCTCTTTAGGATAGCAGCCAAATAATCCTTTAATTCGTCAACTTCTTGTTCCTTTGTAGTGGGTTCCAAATTGATAGTTTCCACTTTGTAATTTGAAGGAGTGGCTTTACCTTTATTATTTTTAGCTATGGGAGTGGAAACACGCAATATCATATTATTGGCCTCATCTCTCATAAACCTAAAAATAGTCCTAGCCTTCTCTTTCTCTTTGGGTTTCACTAAACCTGCCAAAAAGTTTCCCCAATCTGGAGCTATCTCCTCAACTACTACTTGTTTAGGTTTCAAGCTCTCTTTTAACTAGTCAAGAGTAGTGGACTCTTCTAAATTAGTTTCTTCCCGAGGACTATTTTATCCTCAAAGGTCTTTTGATTTATCCATCTCAAACTTTTCTGGCCTTTCTTGCTCCTTATTTGTATCTTCTTCATCAAATTGTTGCTCTTCCTCCCTTCTTGGTGATTTAGAGGGTAACTTCTCTATCTTTTTAGGTTCCTTCTCTTCTTTATTTCCTCTTCTTAAGAGGTGCCCTTTTCCAAATGCTCCCCAAAATTACTAACAAACCCATCCACAAGAGTCTTAGGTTCCTTTTCTTCATGTTCTTGTTCTATGGAGGCATCTACTACACTATTAGTTATCTCTCCTTCCACCTTGACATATTGCACATGCTGGTGGGGAGATTGTGGTGGAGTATTTTCTGTGACAACCTCCTTCACAGTTTTACCTTTATCTATTGGTGGCTCATTTATAGTTTCCTTTAGTTCTTCAACCACTTGCTCAGTATTTTCCACATTAGAAGGGGAGACCTTTGGTTTAGGATATTTCTTCCTTTAAACATATACCTGGGTCTTGTCTCTAGAGCTCTCTATCTCAATCACCCTTGATTGGGTCTCACCTTCTTCACTATCCTTGGTTTTCTTTTATTTCTTTGAAAGTGAATCCATTTTTCCTCCTTTAACAAGCCTTCTTTTCTTTGAAGGTTGAGCCTCTATGGTTTCTTTAGTAATCTCCTTTGTAGGATTTCTTCTTTTGGGTATAGGTTGGCTCTTGACTTCAATTCCTTTAGCCATTGCCTTAGCCTATCCTCTTGTTCTCCTCTTGATAATAAGGGGATGTTCATTAGAATCCCCTTTAGGTACAATTGAGGTATATTCCTTTTTCTTTTTAGAATCATCATCATAAGATTGCAACTCCAAGCGTCACATCAAATCATAAGTAGGCTTAATTCCTACTATCTCCATTTCTAATATCTTATATTTTATCCACTATTTGGGATATCTAATCACTGGGGCATTGATGAAAAAAAAAATTCACCTTTTTTTCGCTTCGTCACCAAAAAAGAAAAAAAGATGACTTTGTAAAGCTTAATTTCTGAAAGCTTCTAAAATCTTGTTATAAGTGGCTGGGATGGAGAGTTGGGTATGTGCAAGATCATGATGGGCCAAAAAGTGGCGATATGTACTTGATATGATGACCCATGTGGCTAATGACATTTTTTTTACCCAAAATTGATGAAACGAAAAGAGTTTTTAAAGGAGATTCTCAGCTTTCCACCAATATAAATTATGCTTTACTTTGAATTTAACAAATAATTATTATTCATTTTCTATTTGAATTACGACTAAAGTCTTGATTGATAGGCTGATTGAAAAACATCTATAGCTTTCAAACTGTACCACATTTTTTGAATTTGAAACATGTGTCACATTCTATGCTTTATATACTATAGGATTTAAAAAAAAAAAGAATTTCATGAAGTTTTGACCAAGTTAAGGTGGTCAGACATACGAGTTTTTATATTTTTTAAAAGTTGTAATAAAAAATTCATAATTAATTATTTACTTGGAAAAAAATTATAAAAAAATATGCATCACATCGATACATGAGTCCTCTACTTACATCTAAAATATTATAAAAAAAATATTATCATTTTACTATAGTTAGGGTGGTTAGACAGACACCTACTTCTTATTTTTTCCCTAAAATTTAAGTACTACAACATTGAAATTTCAAATTTTTACCAAATAGATTTTTTTATTTTTTAAATAAATCTAGTAGTTTAGAAATTGTATTCAATTTGCTACAGATTCTATTTTTACATATTTTTGAAATAATATAGATAACTTATTCAAATTTTTACGTCAAGTTGCCTAACTCTATTTTTTTTGAATTTTATTGCCATTTAAGGGCCTGTTTTTTCCATGATGATCCTGCACATACCCAGTTGTAGTATGGCATTATTCGCGATATTGTAATATGTTTTGCACTAGATAATAAAATCATTGGATGGCTGCAGTTTTGTGGATGTAGCCCAGATTGGGTGAACCACGTTAAATTCTCTATGTTGTCTTATATGTGTGTTTTATTACTTTATTTTATTGTTCAAATCCACATTTAACTTGTTATATATCTGCTTTCTAACCCTAACACTAGGTGGACTACTTCGTTTTCAGCCCAATCAACAACAGGTGGAGGTTTATTCTAACATTGTGCATAATCATGGTACTGGGTTACATCTTCTTCATCTTCAATTTGATCTAGAGCTTGGAACACTCCATAGAGCCTTATCATTTTCAATGGAAGCCTAGAATATCTTCTCTTCATCACTTCAAACTCATTCCTATAGTTGGACCAATAGTCTTTCATGCTATCTTTATGCCTATATTCTCTATTGACCATTTTTTGTGTCATTTCATAAGGATCAAAATTGTCTTTGTTTGAGTATGTATTCAGATGGAGATGAGCCATCTCTGTTTCTGAATAGTGAGAACTCTGAATGGATGGACAAGCCTCCAAACTACCAATCCTCAAGGGACACTCTCCACCAACTCTAGTTTTATGCATTTCTCTCAAAACTACATCAAAAGCTACCAGTTGTCTTGTCAACTCAAGCAAGATCACCTTATGAGTTGGACACCTTGGAAGCCTATAAGGAACCTTGGGATTGTCATGAACTCTAATATAAGTTACTTTGGGAAATTGAAGAAATCAATCTAGCCATACTTGATTAATTCCATGGCTTTAGTAGAAATTCTCATAGGAAAAGCAACTTGCAAGGTTCTAGTAGTGTACATTGTAAAAGCATCATTAACCCTCCTATAATTGGAAGTGTTCAAATATAATTGAGGGTATATGTCATACATTCTATCCTAGCCAATTGTGCCCTTACAACTTAAACCTTTATACCTATAACTCCTTGCAAGCATATAAACCACATAGGAAGTCATTTTTCTTAGGACCCACTTTTATCCATTCAACTGAAATGTGGTGTCCCAACACTATCCCTTGTTCCACCATTATTAGGCATTTTTCACGACTCGGGGATAGCCGATGGTCCTCACATTGCTTCAATACCTTGTCCAAATTTTTAAGTTCTTCATCAAAAGTGGAACCATACACAGTGAATTTTTCAATGTAGACTTCCACACAACCACACAGTCATTCACTAGCTCAACGAATATGGCCATAATAGCTCTCTGAAATGTTGCAAGAGCATTGCATAGCCCAAAGGGAAGGAAAAAATATGCAAATGTTCCCCAGGGGCAAGTAAAACTTGTTTTGTCCTAGTTTTCTTCTGCTAGTTTTATTTGGTTATATCCACTAAATTCATCCAGGAATGAGAAATACTTCCTTCCAGCTAAATTATCCAAGACTTGTTCTACGAAAGGTAAAGAGAAGTAATCTCTATGGGAAGATTTGTTGAGCTCCCTATAATCAATGCAAACTCTTCACTTCCCATTTTTCTTTGGGACAACTACTAGAGGAAAAACCCATTTGCTATCAGAGATGGGATAGATCAATCTTACTTGTAGGAGTTTCTCCATTTTTGTCTTGACAATGGCTTTGAGAGTAGGGTTGAGTCTTCACTGTGGTTAACGAATAGGTCTAACATATTTAGTATAGATGTGATGGGTACAAACACTCGGGTGTATTCCTCTCATGTCTATATAATTTCCCAAGAAAAATCTCTGATCTATTTACCAAAAACTCAAAAAAATTGAGCTCATCTAACTCTATCAACTAGTTGTTGATATTTTAATTTTTTCCTGGTAGTAACATGATGGTTTTGACTCCTGGGTAGTTGGAGGTGACAGTATGAACTTCTCTAGTTAAGGTGTTGAGAGGAGAACTATGCAGTATAGTTCCATGAAGTTTAGAAATATCTTCAAAAAAATGACTCGTTTTCATAATTATATTAGCTAGGGAACAAGGTAGTGCTATGAAGTTGGTGTAATCATATCTAGTGTAATTAATGTTTATTGGATGCCCTAAAATATCTTCCACTTCTAAAATTTATTCATCACTTGAGTCTATAGGTAAGATTTTTCATATTGTTTTCTAGTTCATCTTCCAACTCTTCACCATGTTGTTTAATAACTACCATAGCAAGTGAGGCTAGATTCTCTTATTTGTTGGCACCATCTGGTTCATCAACCCAAACTTGGTTATGTTTAGCAGGTTGAGTGAGGGGATACAAGAATAAGTGTTTGCTATTGGGACCATGTGAAATGGTCATTCCTCCCACTCTATGGTTAATCTTGGCTGCAATTGTAGCTAACCACTGTCTACCTAATATTATTGGATAAATATCCTTAGGTGTGAAGGACTAGATTACTTTGAAGTCTACTAGATATTCACAACTGGGTGTTGCCACAATAATGGGTTACACTTTATGCGACATCCTGATTTTTGTTGAAATCACATATTTTTAGAAAATATAATGATTTAATCCTTTAAAAGGTTCCATTTAAAAGATTTTAATTGAAGAGGGTTTGATCAAACCCACTTATATCAAACCCCCTTGGATAGAAACCTGCTAGTTTTAAACCATACCTATAATGGAGTCTCCTCTACACCTATCAAAATGCTAATAAAAAATCACTTTTGATTTACTTTTTAGGGGATCAAATTAATTCATTTAAAATTTATATTTTGTAAACATGTAGTCCTTATTATAAGCTTCCCAAAACATATAATTTTAAATTATTTAATTTAATTATTATATTTATTTTTATTTCTTGTGAATGTAGGTTTTTCGATAAACATCGAGGTCTTTGTTTCACACATATAGAATAATAGGAAAAGAGAAAAAAAATCTAAAAAATACATGTACACTAACTATTGATGTCCTTATTCCAACAAAAAAAAGAATAAGTTAATTCAAATGCATACAAAAAAAGTTATGCAGCTGAAAGTATAATATATCCAAATTATAATTACTCTGACTTAGAAAATTAATTAAAAAATATATATGCAACAAAAAATTATGAAAAAATATTCATCCACTAGATATTGGTGTGAAAAAATTGTATTCAAAAAATTTAAATTGTATCCTTTCTATAAAAAAAAGTTATGCAGCTGAAAGTAAACATCACTTTTTGAAAATGATGTTTAGTAGGAAAAATAAGTTAATAAAAATTACATAAAAAGGACTCACAATTTCTTTTTTAATTTTTTTTTTTAAATATAATTAGAATGTACACACAAAATATCACAAATCACTAATTTGCTTCATCATCAAAATCTTAATCGTTTAGCTTCTATAGGTGTAATAAAGTGAACGTCTAATGAAAAATGTTGATTTCAATGTCAAGTTTGGCCAAGAAAGTGTAACCCATTATTGTGGGATCACCCAATTGTCGACGTTAATGGAAACATTTTCTAGGACACCTTTGGGAATAGATATGGATTGATTTTCCATTTGGAATATAACTTAGTTGTGGGATGCAAATCAATGAGTCTGAATTTTTCCATAACATCCACTGTCATGGCATTAATGGTTGCTCCTAAGTCCACAAGTTCATTATTTATTGTTACCTCATTGATTTTTCCCAGATATAAGTGGAGTGCCTGGGTCATCATATTTTGGGGTTGATTTTTTTCCAACTAGAAGGTCAACTAGATATCCATTCATTTGCATAGTGTTAATCTATTTTGGTTTCCTTCTTGGTATTTTTATGCACAACTTTTAATTAACTAGTCTAGTTCAAGAATATCTTTAATCGCTTGTAACAAAGGAACATCAATTTGGAGTTTCTTAATTTATTGTATTAATGTGGTCTTAGTGGATAAGTCATTTTCAGAGGGTTATTCAAGGCGGTTGCTTAGAGATGCTCAAGAAAAGGAACTTGAGTTTTCTATTTCAAGGTGGGATCCTTCTTTAAAAGATCTATTGAATGTTGGCCATCCTCTTCTTGAGGCAACTCAGAAGTTCTAGATGACAATTTTGAAAGAGGCTTGTCTTGATTACTTGTTGGGTTTTTCTCTAAAGGTATGGAAGGTGTCTTACTCCTTTTAGTAGATTCTTCATTCGATTCATCTAGGATCTCGACTATGGTAGGTTGCCAGAGTGTTTTTCTTGACCTCAATTGTAGGTTTCCACAATGGATAACATTAATTCCAGTCATGTTTTCCTATTTGTTGAATACACTGGGGTACTTTGACGATTATTCTTTGCATTAGGAATAGGGAATAGGTTGTGTTGGGAGTTATGGTTGGTTGACCTGCTCATTTTGTTGAGGGTTTTGAGGATCTGGTAGAAGGTTCTGCTATGGATTAGGAACTCTCCTTGGCCTATTATAAAACTAATTTAGAGTTTGATTCCATTGTGGGCAATATTTTGATGATACCATTGTTGTTGAGTCTGGTTTGGCTATTGGGGGTTTCTTGAGGATTGGTTTGCCCATTTAGGTAGTCCCCAAGGGTGAGATCCTCAATTAGGTGGTCCTTGAGGCCAAGGTACCACCCACTAATTAGTATTCCAATTATTTGGGGGTTGGCAGACACAATTTGAATTATGTTTGTAAGAGAAATTCCCTCCAACTATTTGATTCACAAAATTGATCTCCTCCTCATCATTAGATGTCCTTTTCTTGGAATTTTTGATTGCATTTAGGATCTCACATTTATTAGTGGCATGACTCTTTTCAAAAATTTGGCAAATGTCAATTTTTTCCAAATGACATTATCTTAACAGATATTTATTTCGACACCTAGGACAATAGATGGATAAGGTAATATGATTATGTGTTTTGGCTTGTATTCCATCTAGCATGGTGTTTAGTTGAACAAGAATGTTGGTTTTGATATTTTCTATTTCCTCACATAGTTTACCTATTTCATTGGAACCTTGAAAAATACTAGATTTATGGATACCTCATTGAGTACGGGTGAAATTTTGACATAACTCAGTGATATCATCGAGTCCAAGTTGGGACACATCTTATGATGGTCTGCAAAGTGTCTATCTCACCACTCCCCTTCACGATGGAAGGGATAACGATGTGCTCATGAGGTGGCCTAGAAATAGGCCATCTCGCTTGTCACCTAGGATACTGTTGTGCACCGGGTCTATCTTGAGCCAACCCCACACCTCTCCCCTAGAAGTCCCTCTATCAAAATAATTCAAGATTTTGTTTAGTATGAACTCATAGTATAGTTTCCTTAGGAAATATTGTGTGACTTTGCAATTTTTGCATGGTGGGTAATCGAAAACCATGTACCACCTATCCCAAAAAAAATTCTAAATCTATGGGTGGTGCAACCAATAGATAGGAAATTTTTTCGCATTAAGGCTAAGATTTTGATTTGTGCATGGGTCAGTGAATAATGAGCACAAATCTAATTTTGTAATTTTTAGGGATTTTACATCTTTATATGATAATTTATCCTGATAAAAATTCCTAGCCACCTACTTCCTATCTTGCTAACCACTTAATTGTTTGTTGATTACATCTATATGTTTTAACATTTCTTTAAGTGAATTTGCAAGTGTTTTTCTTTTCATGGTTGAACTGTTTCGATCATTCAACCTCATGATTAACTGCTCAATTTTTTTTATTGTTTTCAATTCCACTCGTTAAGTTTTGTTGAGTGCCAGGAGGATGTTGAGGGATTGGTGGAGGAGAGTGTTGTTGTGGTTGTTTAACTTGAGGATTTTTTTCATGTTGTTTTTGAAAAGGTAAGCAACATTTATAAGGTGATGTACCCTTAACACAGAAAGCCCAAAGGGCCAAAGGAAAACATAGTTCAGACAAGGCTGAACTAGAGAAAAAAACCAGAAACAGCTAACCGACAGCTATAAAACAACCCAAAAATTATACAAGCCCCGAATCAAGGGGGTCTAAACTGACTCCCCGAACCCGAGGCTGTGGAGAGGCAACAAATTTAGGGAGACCCTTCTTCTTCCTTAGCACAACCGACCAGGCGGGCTCAGACGGTGAGGGGAGTGGAACCGCAACCGCCCCCCAAGAGAGGGGCCACCATGTTGCAGGGGAGCCGCCAGTGAAGTAATAGAGATGGGAGCAACCAAGGGTCCAACAGAGTCGAGCAACGTAGGATGTGCAGGTTTTGACAACATAGTGTCATTAGAAGGTTATGACAGAGCAGAGACAGCAGAGGGTTCCACAGAGGGAGGAGAAAACTGGGTAGTCACAGGAGGGTCAGCCTCCAAAGAGGAACTAATTGAAGGAGCTCCCGAAGAAGGAGAACCCACAGTAAGATGTTCCGAGAGAGCATCCTTCCACCAAGTCGCAGCGCCCTTGAGGCGGGCACGATAGCAAGCCGAGGGCAAATGACCCACTGAAAAGCAACTCCTACACTGAAAAGGGAGACCCTCATAGTCCAAGAGTTGTTTCCAAGGTCTGTCCTCAACCAACAAGACCACATCACCATGGAGAGGTTTGGAGATGTCCAAATCGACCAACAACCGAGCTACCGTAGTATGCCCTAGCTCCCTAGTTGTAGAGTCCACCATTAAGAAACGTCCAATGGTGTTGCTAATAGCTTCATAACAAGATTCCTCCCAGAACTGGAGAGGGAGGTTCGACAGTCGGACCCATACAGGTCTGGTGTTCAACGACTTCGTCAGGGGGTTGAACAAGCGAGACCAAGGCTTGATGGACAGACAATGAACATCCCACATCTAGCCCCTGTCCAACACACAACTTCTCTCAGCAGTAGAAGCAAAAGTAGCAATAAAAAAACCCCTAGCGCTAGGGTAGAGCTCGATTTCTCCAGAAACCAACGACTTCCAACAGTTAGATACAAATTCAACAAATGAATATAAAAAACCTAAAACTAATAAATTCACAACAAAAAACAAACAACCCTTACCTCTTCAACCTCCTCATTAATGTGGAAACATCTTGGTGATGAAATAGAAACAAATTGATGAAAAAATTGCATGATTCACTCCTCCCAAAATGCAAGCGCGAAAAATAAGGGTTTTTAGCCGCAGGTGGAAAAAAGCAATCATGACACAAATGAGCTTGATTTCCTTTTTTTGGTTTTAATTGCTCATAAGACGAGTGTGTTATTTCGTGCTCACATTATAACGCAAGCACGAAATAGGCTCGGTGTGGCAGAGCCTTAGGCTCAACACATCAAGCCATAACACAAGCGCATTATGAGTTATCAATTTTTAAAAAAAAATTGGCCACAATTTGGCCTCCATCTTTTTGCACCCACCCTTGAATTTACCTTATATTTATCCAAGATTTTATCCAAATCTAACTTTATTTCTTGATATTTATCCATAATTGTAATATATATAGCTGCATCTTCAAGAGGATTTTTTGTAATTGCACCATCATCAACCTGCACATAGATCTCCCTCCACCATTACTTGAGTTGGTTAATTTTCAAATACTCCCTACTAAGATTTTTCCTTCTAGTCAAAATTTCTAAGAACATATACAATTTAAAATATCATTCAACTTATTCTCAATTTTTTGAGTCCTTTCTAAAGCTTTATCCACGAGCTCCCTTTTAAATTAGAATTCCTCAAACCACTCCCTTGGTTTATCAACATCCTTAAATACAAGAATATTCTCATTCACCAATGTCTCTTGAGAAATCTCAATTACCTTCATTAATTTGAGCATGGATTTATCATTTGTTTCCTTATAATCTGTAACTAATTGTTGTACTTCATCCAAAAAAGAAGTCATTTCATGCACATGCAACACTTCGTTAATTAAAAAAATACCTTTTTCATGGACCCCATTAATCCATTGTTGAGTTGTTTGTAGAGAATCCTTCCTTTTCTCTCTCATTAACAACATCTTTGTACAATAAATCTTTTGAAGTTGAAGTACCCGCACTATCTTGAGTTTTTAAAATCTTAACAAGATGTTGAATATATTTCTCTAGTTCTTCAACTCGTTGTTGTAGTTTATCTTTCGTATGTGTTTCCTTCTCTAATCTCTTTAGGATAGCAACCAAATAATCCTTTATTTCTTCAATTTATTGTTCCTTTTTAGTGGGTCCCAAATTGATAGTTTCCACTTTGTAATCTAAAGGAGTGGCTTTACCAAGTTATTCTTTTTAGCTATGGGAGTGGAAAGTTGCAATATCCTGTTATTGGCCTCATCTCTCATCAACCTGGAAATAGTCCTAGCCTTCTTTTTCTCTTTGGTTTTCCCTAAAATTTCCAAAAAGTTGCCCCAATCTGGAGCTATCTCCTCAACTACTACTTGTTTAGGTTTCAAGCTCTCTTTTAACAAGTCAAGAGCAGTAGACTCTTCTAAATTAGTTTCATATTGACGACTATTTTATCTTCAAAGGTCTTTTGATTTATCCATCTCAACCTTTTCTAAACTTTCTTGCTCCATATTTGTATCTTCTTCATCAAATTGTTGCTCTTCCTGCCTTCTTGGTGATTCAAAGGGTAACTCCTCTATCTCTTCAGGTTCCTTCTCTTGTTCATTTCATCTCACTTCAAAGGCACCCTTTTCCAAATGCTGTCCAAAATTACTAAGAAACCCATCCACAAGTGTCTTAGGTTCCTTTTCTTCTTGTTCTTGTTCTATGGAGGCATCTACTACACTATCAGTTATCTCTCCTTCCAACTTGACAAATTGCACATGCTGGTGGGGAGATTATGGAGGAGTATTTTCTGTGACAACCTCCTTCATGGTTTTACATTTATCTATTGGTGACTCATTTATAGTTTCCTTTAGTTCTTCAATCACTTGCTCAATAGTTTCCATATTAGAAGGGGAGACCTTTGGTTTAGGAGAACTCTTCCTTTAAAAATTCACTCAGGTCTTATCTCTTGAGGTCTCTATCTCAATCACCCTTGACTGGGTCTCATCAAAGACCTTCACTATCCTTTGTTTTCTTTGATTTCTTTGAAGTTGAATCCATTTTTCCTCCTTTAACAAGCATTATTTTCTTTGAAGGTTGAGCCTCTATAGTTTATTTAGTAATCTGCTTTGTAGGATTCCTTGGTTTGGGTATAGGTTGCCTCTTGAATTTAGTTCCTTTAGCCATTGCCTTAGCCTATCCTCTTGTTCTCCTCTTGATAATAAGGGGATGTTCATTATAATCCTCTTTAGGTACATCTGAGGTATCTTCCTTTTTCTTTTCAGAAACATCATCAGAAGATTGAGACTCCAAGTCTCCCATCAAATCATAAGTAGGCTTAATTCCTTCTACCTCCTTTTCTAATATCTTATGTTTTATCCACTACTTGTGATATCTAATCACTGGAGCATTAATCTATTCTGGGTGCACTACTTCATCTTCAACCCAATCGACAATAGGTGGAGGTTTATTCTGACATTGTGCATAATCATGGTACTGGGTTAAATCTTCTTCATCTTCAATTTGATTTGGAGCTTGGAACACTCCATAGAGCCTTATAATTTTCAATGGAGGCCTAGAATATCTTCTCTCAATCACTTCAAACTCATCCCTGTAATTGGCCCAATAGTCTTCGATGTTGTCTTTATGCCTATATTCTTTATTGGCCATTTTTTGTGAAATTCCATAAGGATTAAAATTCTCTATTTGAGTGTGTATTCATGTGGAGATGAGCCATCTCTATTTCTAAATAGTGAGAACTCTAAATAGATGGAGGAGCCTCCAAACTACCAATCCTCAAGGGAAACTCTCCACCAACTCTAGTTTTATGCATTGCTCTCAAAACTACATCAAATGCTACCAGCTGCCTTGTCAACTCAAGCAAGATCACCTTATGAGTTGGATACCTTGGAAGCCTATAAGGCACCTTGGGACTACCATGAACTCTAATATAAGTTCACTTGGGAAATTGAATAAAACAATCTAGGCATACTTCTTGATTAATTCCATGGCTTTAGTAGAAATTCTCATATGCAAAGCATCTTGCAAGGTTCTAGTAATGTACATTACAAAAGAATAATTAACCATCCTATAATTGGAAGTATTCAAATGTAATTGAGGGTATATTTCATGCATTCTATCCTAGCCAATTGTGCCCTTACAACTCAATCCTTTATACCTATAACTCCTTGCAAGCATATACACCACATAGGAAGTCATGGTGAAAGTTCTTGTATCTTGCACCTTCCTCAATTGTCTATCCATATTATCATTGATCATGCTTGCCTAATGATAATTAATTCCTTTCTCAATTTGAGCCATGACATAAAACATCCAATCTTCAAATACTGAGGATTTCTCCAAACACATCACCCTGCTAAGGAGAGTGATCATGTCATTGTAATCTAGCTTAAAATCACTAATATGCAACTATTTGGGAAACTTAGAATAATGGAATTTAGGCAAGTATCAATCCAATACTTACTCATCATCTCCAAAGCCTCAAACGAATCATCATCATAGAATTGCTTTGCTATTTACAAGTTTACCTTCACCAATTTCTCATGTGAACTAATGTTGAGTGCTTCTTCTATTGATTACTTTGTTAAGTTGGCCATTACTCTATCTTGGGGACCAACTATCACCCTTTTGTCTAAATCATAGTTCTTGGCACACTCAATAATTAATTATGGGAATTGCACTGAGAGTGAGAATCCAGTTGCTTGAGCCAATCTTGTATTCACCAATCTTTTGGTGAAAGAAGTGGGAGCATTGCAATATATTATTTTCTTGAGATCCTCATAATCTACATTCCCTAGTTTGTATCTCCAACCTTATCCAAGTGAGAGATAATCTTGGACTATGGTAGTCTACCCTTGAAGTCATACTTCATCTTTTCAGCTCTGGTGGTTGGCTCCTCCTTGATAGGTTCAACATTTTTTCCTTTAGAACTCTTGGCCTTACTAGATTCTACCTACATTTGGTTAGAAAAATACCATAATCACTAAAATGCTAAGAATAATAGATCATTACACTATTGCATTATTAAATTAAGCATGGCACTTCATATGCAACAATTAGTAAGTCACAATTCATCCTTATAACCCAAATAAATCAAGTTACAAATTGAATTCTAGCACATCTCGGGTTTTAAAGAACCTTTGGAATTTTGGCCTCTCATAGATTTCAAGGAATCTAGACTATTAGGCATTCCGTGAAGTGTAATAATGAACAGGCCAAAAGACTAATGAACATGATGCAATCCTTCCCATTATGGCTTAAATGCATCAACTAAAATCATGTCCTTCTAAGCATAAGTCATATCTTAAGTAGTATCAAAACATCCATCACAAAGATAATTATGCAATTTCAGGGAATTTTCGTAGATAGGAATTTAGCGAAAGCTTCAGGTTCATATATTTCAAGGTAATACATATTTCATGAAAAATAAGTTGTCAGGTTTTTCACGTGCGAACAGAATCCACGAAAGATTTCCTTTCAAGATTTTTTAATATCCAGGGATTCCGCGAAAAATATGATTTCAGAAGTTTCCAAGTCCAATGAATTTAGTGAAAAGATACATTTCGGGTTTTCAAACTTCCAAAGATTTCATAATGATCTGAAGTCTAAACAATTAAAACCTAAAAATTCCACTCAATCATGGCTAGATCACTCAAATGCAACCATAGAATTATCATCATGGCTCAATTTCGAGTTGATTATACCTCAAGTGACTCCAGCACCGGTTTAAAGCAAACTAGGGTTCGATAATAATGCACCAGTTAATCCCAAATCAATGTGAAGGCAATCGAATTCATTGATAATGAAGTTTCACATAGTTCAACGATGCCCTAATTTATATCAAATCAAAACGAAATCAACAGGACACATGAATTGGTCATTCAAAACGGAACCCTAACTTACTCGAGATGCCCTAATTTTAAATCCTCACTTCAGATGCATATGAAAAGGAAAATAAAATCAGTTTCAAAACATGAGTTGAATCAAAACTTAGATAGAATAAACGCGATAATAAACATTGCGAAAAATAAATTACAATCAAGTCCAAATGCAAGTGCAGATCGAAATAATATGAGCTCAAAATCATAATTTCGAAGCTAAGTGTAGAATGTAATTCGAATTGCAATCATAATAAAATCAACTATTCAAGTCCATATCAAATTCGTTCACGAAAATCACAAAAAAGTTTAAAACCCTACCTTGCAACTTGGATGACGACAATAAAGCACAAAAATCACGTCTAGAAAACCTTAGGCAATAATCAACACAATCTTTATGCAAGATGCAGAAACCCTAATCCTCAAGTTGTCAAAGCACTCCAAAGCTCTTCGAAAATACAAAGTCTCAAGATGTCAAATGAATAATAACATCAAAAGGGGCATAAATCGCACCACAAATCCACCAAAGAGGAGCATTAATGGCAACTTAGTGCTTCGCTGAAATCAATAAATGAAGTGACAAGATGTTTTGAAAAAGGCTTGGGGAATTTGTGATATTGAGGATTTTAGGGAATCTGATGCACTCCAAATTTCACAAAAAGGAACCATTTAGGAATTCCACCTTAGCAAAGATTTAGCGAAAAACAACTTTGGGGAATCTGAGTGTCTCGGAATTTAGTGAAAATCAAAACCTCGAGCATTTTGTTTCCTCACAGATTCTGCGAAACTCACCCATACTTAGCCAATTTTGATGCCAAGATGAAACTTTAAGAGAACCAATGATTTCAAGCATCCAAAATGAGGTCAATTGTTGCAAAACAAACCCACCCAAAGTGCTGATATGACCATCAAAACTCAGAGGTGAAGTGAACCAAAATATAAAGGAACCTATCTCTCAAAGAGAAAAGGTAGAATCTAAAGCAAAATAAAAAATAAAAGAAAGCAAAGAGGGTCCCCGTCTCTTGTGGGGCGTGTGTGCGAAAATAGCACAACACTTCTATGGGATCAAGTGTACTAATTTCAATAGTCGTGACTTCTCATTTTTCTTGGTGGAGAATTTGATCCCATTCTATTTTCCGTATTTGCAATGCTTGCATAACTCCAAATCCACTAATTTTAGACTTAGAAGTTGATGCTTCTTATGCAAAACTTAAAGAACTTTCTTACTCATGTGACCAAGTCTTTTATGCCAAAGCTTCATTCCGTTGTTTGCAATTAAATTTGTAGCTCTCACTTTAGTTTGACCCTCCAACACACACAAAGTGTTTGATTTTCTTCCTATAAAAATCAATAAAGCTCATTTTTTTTACCTTCAATATACTTGACTCAAAAGTGACACAACATCCTTAAGTATCCAATTGTCAAGTCAAAATCAAATTTCCTTTATGTTGAGAGAAATGTCTTAGCAACCAACAATTGCCATTTTTTAATTTTAATAAAATATCTCCCATACCAATGATATCATAAGGCTCATCATCACTAAGGTAGACTTTACCAAAGGTGTCGATTTTATAATTTTTGAAATAATCCCTACACGATGTAGCATGAAAACATGCCCTTGAGTCAAACACCCAAACATTTATGGTTCTTATCTTATAGACAAGACAAAAACACTTGCATCTTCTTGATATGTTGCATTTTCCTCATTTTATTTTGGCTAATTTTCATCCTTTTGAAATACTAATAATTTATTTTCATATGGCCTTCTTTACCACAATACCAACAACTAATATTTATGTCCCTAGATTTTGATCTCCCTCTATTGTCAATAACCAAGCCATCTCCCAATGATGTACCTTGATTTTTCCTTCTCATTTCCTCACTAAGAAGAATCCTAACATAATCGTATTTTAACAAATTTCCTTCACCACATACTAAATTTCTAAGAGCCATAACAAATCCTTCATAGCTATTAGGTAAAGAACACACCAACGAAATTATCTTGATCTCATTAACCAAATTGATGCTCACATAAATTAACTATCTAGAAAAAGTGCCAAATTCATTCAAATGATTTGTAAGATCATTTCCTTCCTACGTTTTCAAATTATACAGTTTCTTCATAAGGAATACCTTATTAGATGTAGAATCCATTTCATACATGTCTAATAAGTGATCCCTTAGTAGGGAGACAATAATGGTTGCCCTTGCCTTCTTATCCATTTTTTCCTAGTAAACATTGAACATTGCAGCAAGATTTTTAGGCTTTACTTCTAGTGTAATTAAAAACATCTTTTTTGTATTAATAAATATTTTAATTGTAACTTCCAAATCCCAAAGTTTTGGCCTAAGAATTTTTCAATCCTCCACATATCTACCTCCTCCATCCCTACTTGTTTAATAATGGATTTTACGAAATTCTTTCCAGCACTCTAATACCAATTGTTAAGAAAAATAAAGCAATATAAACCTCTAGTACACTATAATACAGAGACAACAATACGTGGTTCAACAATTTGGCTACATCCATGGGAAAGCAGGTTTCTCTATTTTATTGATTAGTTGCAGCAATAAATCTCATTGTATTACACAGACTAGTATCTCTCATAGATACAAAAGAAAATTATATGTGCACTAAGTTGGGCAACAATTTTTATATATGTTGTTGAGGGAAATGAAAGCATCCAAAACAGGACCTTCCCTCTTTGCATTTAAGAAAAGGAAAAAAATATAACAGTTGAAAGATAAAGGGATTGGAATTCACAATTGAAAACTTGAGGGTTATCATGCAACAGATTGGAGGCCTGCAATGTTGAGGTGCGGTCTAGCACACCTTTAATGTTTGATTTCCCTTCAAAAACTAGCTCATCATAAACATGGTGAAGAAAAACATCCATCTTGGGCAAGAAGATCTACAAATCCTTCAATTAGAGAAAATTGGATCCCTTTAGCCTCTTTATAAACATATACTCCAAAGAAATTCTCTAGCTAAGATGGAAAAGATTCAAATGGAACATTATTTTTAGAACTACTACATTATTTTGACATGAAAGTCAAAATGGGAACATGAGCTTTTGATAGAATTTCTTCTTGTGTGATGAACAACCCTTCTTCTAGTAAATGCAATCTTGGCATCAATTCATTGACAATTGTATTGTGTTCAACTTGTGGTTTTGCATTGATGTTTATGGGAGGTGTTGAAGACTAGGGACAAAATTCACATTGTCTTCCATTGGTGACCTGATCTCAAGGTGTTTAGATCTGGAAATGACTTCCATATGTCTCTAGAACTTCATCGTCATCATGCACAAGATCTTGTTTTTATCCAACTATGTTATTTCCTCTATCTTGTTCTATGAAATTTCTTCATTTAACAACCCTTTAAGTGCAAAGAAGAATTCATATAACAGTTTAGTCATTATCCTCTTGTCAAGTTGAAACAATTGGATCAATAACTTGCTTTGCAGAAATTTGCAAGACAGTGTTCTTCTTTAGAGAGCATATGATATGTAGCTCTTTCTAGTTTCTACGTGGAAGTTTGTTTCTCATGGAAAGTAAGCAAGGATTGTGCAATAGATGGGGAATCTAGCTCATCATCTTGATTTGCCAATGAAGGGATAAGGATTGGATTTTTAAAATAAGACACCATTCGTGTCTCCTTGCACAAATTCTTGTCAAGATTTCTACTTTTAGCATTACAATCATTCTCGATTCTTTGAATCTATGGACACGTGTAGTCATTGAATATAATGGCCCTTTTTATGGATTTAAAGAATATATGATTTTTCCTTTTCTAATTTTAGAACTGATGCTGAAAGATAAACAAACCTAAGCAACCTACAATCATGCAATTTGACTAGATATTTCTCAATATGTAGCTTAAACCTTATGCTAATGACAATAATTTAATCTTAGGTTCTAGGAAAATTATATTTCAAAAACTTTGATTTTTAAAAATATATTAATGTGGTTAAATTTTCACAGCCGTGAATTTTAAATTTTACTTGACGGTGAATTTTCGATCAGTGAATTTTCAGTGACGGTAAATTTTCCATCAATAAATTGTTGACCATGATTTTCCATCGAAAAATTGTTTAGAATGAATTTGCCGTATGCTAGCAGCAGAAATATGACCAGCATAAACATTTGATCATTAATACGAAATAGCCAATGAGCATCAATTCAGATCTGCGTATTAATCAGTTTGTGAATTAATTTCAAAATATCAAAATCATACAAAGAGGCGGTTTTATATCAGTATCCAAGTTTATTTCCTTCGCCCTAATTATGATTAAAACGGTCCTAAATTGGTTAGAATGAATTATTGAAAATTTAGAAGGATAATTATCAATATTTTGGAAATAAACTATACCCCAAATCTAATCACAATCTGGAAAGAAAGAGAAACCATCAATTAACTTAAGAGCCAAAAGAGAATGCCCACCCTTGTTTTTGCTGTTTCTTTTCCAATACTACTAAGTTTTCTGCTTCTTCTGTCTGTTATTTGACTGCTTCCTTTCTAACATACCAAAGTTTCCGGTTTCGTTTCTTTCTCAATTCGTCTACACGTCGTCTATAAATTAATGTTCCATGGAGTCGTCAGAATATAATAAGAAGTATAATACTTTCTCTTCCTCCCGCTTTAAATCCCTTCTATGCGAGCATTCCACCAATTTGTCCTCATTGTTTGTCATTAGTTATGGCCAATAAATCTATACTTATGTCTTTTCTTCTGGTAGGATTTATTATAGTGAACCTGCTTTCTGCTCATTCTCATGCTCAACTAGGTAACGAAATAGAGATTTTGTTGGAATTCAAGGAATCTTTAAGCGACCCTGACAATATTCTAGCTAACTGGAATCAACCACATGACCCTGACCCTAATCCCTGTGAATGGTCTCATGTTACATGTAATGACAAGCAAAGTGTTATTAGACTGTAAGTCTTATTATGTTTTCTCATTGCTAACTCGTTTTTAAGCTTTCAAGACCCAGTTTTAGAATCTTGGTATTGGCCAAGAGAACTTTTATTATTCTCACTGACCTGTTTGCTCAATCACAAGGGATTATCAAAAGTTCCCCCTTAATTTTTATTTTTTCTAAAACTATCAAACTTCTAATTTCTGCAGGGATTTGGGGGATACTAGGCTTTCCGGTCCCATCTCAGTGAGGTTTGCTGAAGTAAGCTACTTAACATATCTGTAAGCAAATCATCCCCTACCAGATTTAATTGTTTTTTTTTTTCCCTGGGAAGGAACTTTTTTAAATGTGATGGGTTTGGTGTTGTATTTGCAGGGATCTTCACAGCAGTGGATTTAATGGAACTATCCCTGAGAGTCTAGAGTACTGTAAGCTTCTGGAGGAGTTTGATGTTTCTTTGAATGCATTGACTGGGCCAATACCTAGCTCGTTAAACGTCCTGTCTAACCTTCGCATCTTGTAAGTAACTGAATCCTTTTTTTCAGAATAGCTGAAAATATTTTTGGAATGAACGAACTAATATGTTTCTGGTTTTCATTTTTTTAATCTGATTAGTAACGTGTCATACAACCAACTCACTGGTCCAATTCCAACGGGCGATGTATTCCAACAATTTGGAAATGACAGGTTGGGTTCGCTTCTTTGTCAAGTTAATTTCTTACAGCTATGTTAGTTTTTTCTTTATATTGTTTTGGTTAATCTCTGTCATAACCTGTTCAATTTTGTTTAATGTTGTGATTGTGAAGCTATAAAGGGAATCCTGGGCTTTGTGGCCCTGTTGTAGGAAGAAATTGTTAACCTGCTATAAAAACCAAAAAGGAGCTCCAGTGATCGTATTGTTCTTTGTACTTCATAATGGAACTATTAATAAATAGTAAGAGTATTGCCTAATGGACACTTTCAACACTATCTTTTAATGATTATTGATTTGTACTAGACATAATGCCCATATTCTAAAACATTCCATCATGTCCTTTTATTCACATTTTGCAAGGGAAACTTCACGTTTTATATTAAAAAATCTGGATTAATTAGATGTGGAAATTATATTAATTTAAATTTGATATCTTGTTGTATATTGAAGATAGGAAAATGATAAACTTTGCACTCACAAATTTGATTTAAGATTATGATTTAGGGTTCTAGTAATTAAGATCAATCTTTAAGAATGAGTGTGGAAAGTATATTGCTGTTATTGTGTCATGACCAAATTTACAAAAGAATCTAATATTTTTTGACTAGTTATTAAATAAAAGACATTACATTTAAAGTGGGAACAAAAGCTAAAGGAAAAGAGAACATATTTATGCAATTTTCATCATTACTTTTTCCCGTTATTTTGGTATCCATGTGATGCCCATATTTTGATGTGCAAGTCAAATAAATATTTAGTTGGACAAAATGATAGTTTTTTGGAATCTCATCTTAAGATATCATAATCAATAGAGTTTAATGGGAGGAAGAAGAGTTACTTCTAGTGTACTATAAAACTTAATCAATGTAGTATGAAACTTATAAATTATATTATTCTTGGGAATACAAAGAGACCTTTTAAATTTTTGGGTACTTCTAATGCTCAAACAACAAAAAAATAAGAAGACCAAATGTCCGCATCATCAACATTTGTGGCATCTTTGCTCTTTTGAGGAGACAAATGCATTAGAGTAGCACTCTTGGACTTGAAATGTTCGATATGCTTTGATGCCAAACTCATTGTACTTAGGGATGATGATGTTTTCAATTCCTAATCTCTACAAATTCTTGAACATTGCATCCTATTTTCTCTGGCTTAGTTCAATGAGCTACTAGACAACTAATTCCCTACATTAGAATTATGTTGATAGCACTTAGTTTCTCCATGTTGGCGACATACAAGGATGGTGGACTAAGAATTATCTTAATTTTCTCCTTAAGCTTATCAATGCAAACTTGAACTTCTATTATTTACAAACTTGATTGATCTCCAAAATTAATGGATGTTTTAATTTATTCACATTCTCTCAATAATTTGGTCCATTCTTGAACATTTTGCCTTAGAGCAATTATTTTCCATTCAATGCTCTTTTTCAAAAAAAATAATCTATGGTCATTGGCATGAGTTATGATTTTGAGTTATGATTTTCTCAACCAAAAGCTTATCTACTCCCATATCTATCATTTCTTTCAAATTTTTATCCACCTTGAGCTAGTTTGTCTCTTGAGATTTTGAAATTGTGATGTTATCATCAAATCTCTTCTCTCCTATCTTCCATGTTTTTCAATATTCTATTAACTTCATTAATAAATTTCATATCATTATTAAAAATCTCATGGGCCCAAGATTCAATAGTTTTCCCATAGTGCTTATGTTTCTAAACATTTTCAATAGTCGCTTTCCCATTGATCAAACTTAGGTCAAAGTAAGAGTCAATTTGTCTTATTGGATGAGAGGAAGTATCAATGATAGATTTTAAACAAGAAGAATTTTTTTTTACCTAATGCTTGAGTTCAAATTTTGACTTCTTATCCTTCTCAGTCCTCTCTACCAACCTTGCTATCAACACTTGAATGTTGTGTACATCACCCTCCCGAGAAGAAGGCCATAAATTCACCTTGGTGGTATTGAAATTTTGTATTGTCACTTCAATAGAAATCTTTTGGGTAGAAGGATGAGAAATTTCAAGATATAAACTTTTGAAGGTAGATTCAGTCATCAACCTAGAAGTAGCTTCCAACTTCTTGGATTGAGGGTTCCTTTGCAAAAAAACTGAAACAACATCATCGTATGGAATGATCAATTCTATAATATCTCATTTTGGATAGTCTTTTTTAGAACCAAGCAACTAAGTTTGTAGGAGGATCAATTAGAATTAAATGTAATGATCAATTGATTGGAGGGGTATCAAATTTTGGTTCTTCTAGAGATAGAGGGGGAGGTAGATTATGCATAGAACAAGGAGGGAATTGTGGAATGCAATCACGAGAATCAAAAGATGACACCTCCATAGTCTCATCCTTTATGGTTTGTGATGTTTCCTTTTCTTTTTTATTCTATTTTGTTGTACCTCCACAAGTCCTTTGTGGTCCTCCCTTGGACGGTTCATCTCCATCCCCTCATTCAGTTTCATGTCATGTCACTATCATGGATGTGGTGTGGGAAGGAGTGTATTGCACCTGACTTGACTCTACCCTTTCTATGACCTTAGTTGTTGTTGTCACCTTTGAACTATGAGGCTCTGATATTGTTTTAAATATACAATACTTAGTCCTCTTGAATACACCCATTATTCTTCCCTCAAATTTTACATTTTTTGTATTATTCTAGTTAATGGGAAAGATTTACATTGTTTGTATATGATCAACTTGGTATACTTGATCCACTAAGTTAGAATCTTCATCATCAAGGTCTAGGATGTTCTAATTTAGGTTATACATCCTAACCTATCTCATTGTTAGGCGCATCCAATCTCTTCTTCTTACCTTAAACTGATTATCACAATCAAACAAATAATCTTCAAATTTAGGAACATGGTAAAAACCAAGGCCTAGTTGCAAATTATTTCTAACAAAATATTTACTATCAAATAGAAAGAAAAAAATAAAGAATTACAACTTGTATTTGACCATGTTCCTTTCTATATTTATGGGTTCCAATGAATACCTGCACTAGTAGAAGGACAACCCAATAGGGAAAGGAACACCAACTTTCTTCCTTTCCTTTCATCTTTTTTTCAATTCTCTAATTTTCCTATAGATGTCATTTAGGAAATTTGCACGAGAATCCATTGTATCCTCTAATCCTAATATATGTGAAACTTTTGAATTAGATGAAGAAACTCCCATAGTTATTAATTAATTGGGAAGATCCTTGAGAAATTATGGTGCTTAGGTCTCCTTCCAATCACCTAACTACCAACATTATAAATGCATCATTCACCCTTCGAAAATGTCTATAATAATTTTCCAATTGGATTTGAGAATAACAATCATAGGGTCCTTCCATTCCATTCCATCCTCCATTCCATTTCCTCCGGGCTCCATTCCCCGTCCATCCATCCATCCCTCCATCCATCCGGCTCCTTCCACTCCATCCACTCCGTCCATCCATCCGTCCATTCCATTCCGCTCATTCCATCCATCCATCCTTCCATCCATCCATCCGTCCATCCATCCATTCCATCCATCCTCTTCCATCCATCCATTCCTTCCTTCCATCCATCCATCCATTCCATCCATCCATCCATCCATCCATCCATTCCTTCCATCCGTCCATCCTGTCCATTCCTCCGTCCATCCATCCATCCATCCATCCATCCATTCCTCCGTCCATCCATCCATTCCATCCATCTTCCATCCGTCCATCTTTCCATCCATTCCATCCATTCCATTCCATTCCATCCATCCTCCATCCATTCCATTCCGTCCATCCATCCATTCCTTCCATTCCATTCCATTCCATCCCTCCGAAAATCCATAGTGGAAGAGAAAATACCTATAATTTGAAGAAAAATGGAAGAAAACATACTCTTACACCATTGCCAACCAAGGAAGAAGAGGTGGAAAGTGGTCCAAGAATGCTGTTAGTGACATGGAATCAATTCTTGAAAGAGGTTAAATGAGAAAAACTATGTTTTTCAATAGTTTCCAAGGAGCTACAAGTAGATGCAACAAATGATAGTAGTGACATGCCTCTAGAAATAAAGGGACCCTACTAGAAGAATTTGATGAAATTGTGTCCAAGGACTTACCAGAAGGACTACCACCTATGAGAAGCATCAACCACCATATTGATTTGATTCTAGGGTAAATTTTACCAAAAAATCAGCCTATAGGTTGACACCTATAGAAAGTGAAGAGGTGAACAAGCAAGTGCTTCAACTATTGGAAATAAGTCTCATTAGAGAAAGCCTTAGTTCATGTGTGGTACCAATTGTGTTAGCACCAAAGAAGGATGGTGGATAGAGGATGTGCACAAACTCAAGAGCCATAAAAAAATAGAAGGTATTATTTTCCTTTACCAAGAATGGATGATCTCATGGATTTTTTGGGAAAGGCTAGGTATTTTACAAAAATTGATAAAAGGTGGATATCACCAAATTAGGATAAGAGAGGGTGATGAATGGAAGACTGCTTTTAAGACCAAAGATGGGTTGTATGAGTGGTTAGTAATGCCCTGTGGGTTAACAAATGCACCCAACACATTTATGAGGTTAATGAATAAAGTATTGAAACCATATTTTAGGGAAGTTTGTTATTGTTTATCTTGATGATATTCTGAATTTTAGCAATAGAAGAGAAGAGAATTTGTCACACATTATATAAGTCTTACAAAGGCTCAAGGAAGGAAGTTTGTTGGTGAATTTGAAAAAATGTGTTTTTATGCAAGAGAAATTGGTTTATTTGGGATATGCTATCTCTCAACAAGGGCTACAAATAGATCCAAAAAAGGTGTGTGCTATCATTGAGTGGCCAACACCTAGAAGTGTACATGATGTTAGAAGTTTTCATGGTTAATAAATTTTCTATCATAGATTTATTTGAAATTTTAGTGGGACATGTGTACCCATAATTGAAACTATAAGGGGAGATAAGAAATAGTTTAAGTGGATAACAGTAGTAGATAAACGTTTTGAGTTTTTGAAGAAGAAAGTCACCAAAGAACTAGTATTGGCTTTGCTTGATTTTGAAAAGGTGCTTCAAGTGGATTGTGATGCAAGTGGGATATCCATAGGAGTGGTTCTAACTCAAGAGGGTAGACCTATTGCATACTTTAGTGATAAGATTAATGATGCAAAGAAGAGGTATTTGGTTTATGACCAAGAATTTTATGCTATTGTGCAAGCTTTGAAAAAGTGGTGTCATTATTTGCTTCCAAAGGAGTTTATTCTCTACACAGATCATCATGCTTTACAATTCATTAATATTCAAACCAAGTTGAACCAAAGACATATGAAGTGGGTTGAATTCCTACAAGGATACACTTTTGTTCTCAAGCACAAAAGTGGGAGTTCAAACAAAGTGGCAAATGAATTAAGTAGAAGAGTAGCATTGTTGGCTAAAATGAGAGTTGAAGTAGTTGGATTTGATGCTATAAAAGAGTTGTATAAGGATGATTTGGACTTTAAGGATGCTTGGAAAATGTGTATGGAGCCTACTCATGTGGATAGGATACCTTGGATGGATTATTTTATACAAAATGGACTACTTTTCAAAGGAGAAAAACTTTGCATACCACAAGGATCAATGAGGCAAAATTTAATAAGGGGAAAACATTGTGGTGGTTTAGCTGGACATTTTGGAGCTGATAAAATAATGGTACAACTTAGTGAAAGATATTTTTGGCCAAAGATGAGGGCAAAAATAAAAAAAACTATACAAGGATGTCAATTTTGTCAATATGCCAAAGGAGGGAGTCAAAATACAGGCCTATATCAACCATTACCCATATCGGAGAAACTGTGGGAAGATGTAAGTGAACCACCAAAAAGAGATACAATTAGGCAAAGAGGATTCCCCAATTAGGGCCCTAGGGTTATTCACCTAGGAGCTTGGTGAAAGAGTGGATCTCTTTTGCACTAATGATGTGTTTTTGGTGACTTCATTCAAAGGGTTAGGGCTTGGAAATGGGTGTGATGTGTGTGCCTAAGTGTTGCAATGTAATGAAACAAACTAACTATGAAATGCAAGCTAAAGTAAATGTAAACTATATGCAATGTCCTAAGAATAACCTAAAATGTATGCAAACTGTAAAGAAACTAGAAGAGATAGAAATGGTGCACCTGGAAACTAAAGGTTATAGAAGAGGAGATCTGGAATCTTTTGTAATCTGCTGAAAATGCTCACTAGGAAACTTATGCTAGAATGGGTTACCTATTCCTCTTCTCGAGAAAATTTGTCGGAATGGGTTTCTAGTAAAAGGGTATCCAAAAACAAAAAAACCACTTTCCAAGCATAGTACAAGAACTAATTCACCAATGATGGCAACCTAGTCCTCTTAGAGCTTTTGAGAGTTTTGAGGTTGGAGTATGTAGGTGCCCACTTGTACTTCTATTTTTGACAAAGACCCATGTCTGAATCTTTAGAAAATGACCTAAAAGTTGTCTTTTAGCTCCTTCTAGGGTTTGTTGACTTGGAATATTGTGGATGGAATGATGACACATTTTCAACACTTTTCTCCTTGAATAATCTACATACAAACCTGCAAAGCACACATTCAAAGAGAAGGAAAAGGTTAGGGTTGGAGAATAGGGGTTTTCCTTAGTCAAACCCCATGATGGTAATCAAACCCAAATGAAATAGAATAAAAAGGGAAAGATGATTGAATATAATGAAAGTAAAATCACTCACCAAACCCTTGTTGAATATGTCTGAAGATATGCAAGAACTAGCTCCAATAGATGTTGCTTGAAGTGCTTTGTGCTTAAATTCTTTCTTGAGAAGATTGAGTGCTTGAGTGATTGTGAAGATGAAAGATGTTATGTGTGAGTAGGAGAGCAAGAGAGGTAAAATGAAGATGAAAACCCTTATTTATACATGATGTGCCCTAATTCCCCGAAAATAACACATGACCGACCTTAGGGTTTTGGAGGCAAATTCTCGTTAGAATTTCATTTTAATTTTGAATTTTATGCCAAAAGGGACTAGGTCACCCAAGGTGGCGACCTAGTCCACATTGACAAATTCAAGTGGCGGTCAAGAATTAAGTGGTGTTTAATGTTGATTAACAGACTTGTCTCCAGAAACACACTTAAGTCAGGCCTAAAAGTACATTAAGGGGGCAATTTAACATAAGAAAGGGTGAATTTTTTGATGACAAAACCTTACAACACTTTGGCACAAGGCTTGGAAATAGGTAAAAAGGGGTTGTTTAGGTGAATTGTATTGAAAGGGTCTTAGAAAAGTGGGAAGATGTGTTACAACACTTCACAACACCTTTTTTAAACATCATTAGGTTGTTATTGATTTGCAAGTGCTCAAAGCGTAATGTGAATGTGTTGGCCACATTACAACATTAGATCAAAGCAAAATCAGGCCAAAATTGAAGGGAAAATGCCCAAATGAGTGAAAAGTGTCAAGGCTACACTTTTTGGTGACATGGTATGTATGGATTTTGTGCTTGGATTATGAAGAACACAACGAGGTAAGGATTCCATTTTTGTGGTTGTTGATAGATTTTCCAGAATGGCTCACTTTATAGCATGCAAAAAGATGGATGATGCAACACATGTAGCCAATTTTTTCTTTACAAAGGTTGTTAGATTACATGGTTTACCAAGAAGTATAGTTTTTGATTGTGATACTAAGTTTGTAGGAAATTTTTGGAGGACACTTTGGAATAAATTAGGTATTGATTTAAATTTTAGTTCAACATACCATCCTCAAACAAATGAACAGATTGAAGTTGTTAACTGTAGCTTAGGAAAAATTCTAAGATGTTTAGTTGGTGACAAGCCTAAGCAATGGGATTCGGTATTTCCTAAAGTTGAGTTTGCATACAATGACTCAATCAATAAAATTACAAGTAAGAATCCATTTCAGATTATTTATGGGATTAGTCCTAGAGTTATTTCAGAATTGAGGGAGATTGCAAATACTGAGGGATACAAAAGAAGTCTTGAAGGAGAAGATTTTACCAAATATATACAAGATTTGCATCACTAAGTGAGGGAAAAACTTAGTTGGAGCAACCAATAGTATAAAGAAAAGGTTGATTTTAAGAGAAGAGAAAATAATTTTAAAGTTGGAGATATGGTATTGGTACATCTACAAATGGAAAGATTTCCCATCCATGCCTACAAAAAACTCAATTGGAAGAAGATTGAACCATGCAAGATTATCAAAACATTTTCACCGAATTCCCACGAGTTGGAGATACCTAAAGGTTTGGAAAACTCTCCAATTTTTAATGTTTCAGATTTATTTATTACCATGATGGAGAGACATCACAACAACCTTTGGAACATTGATTATTTTCTCATTCATCATTCCTTTATCTTATTTGATTTCATTTTAAGGTTTTATTACCAAAATAGGGTTTGACCAAGGCAAACCCATTTCTAATAACCCCACAACATTTTCCCCTCTCTCTAGTGTGTGATTTGCAGGTCTAGGTTGCAAATTTCCTAAGGAGAAAGTTGGAGAAAAGTTGTTAAAGTGATCAAAGTTATCAAATTTTCCATTAAGCATTGGAGAAAATTAGAGAACACCTGTTCATTGATTTACAAAGATATAGATTCAGAAACCTAAAGGAGCGGGTTTAGCAAATTGAGAGGAACAAATTTAGAATTTGAAGTTTCAGAAAGCCCTAACTAGACTGCTAAACCAGACTTTGCATATGAGTCGCATTTTCCATAAAAGGCATAATTTTTAGCACATTAGATCTCCATTTACCCTCTTTTAGCTTCTCAGGTGCACACTTTTTAGCTTGCAATCTTCAATTTTGTTTTACATGCATTTTTAGTTCATCTAGTTAGCTTTACATTGCATCATTGATTTCAATCATTAGGTCATGCATTTCATTGTCTTTTCCAAGCCCTAGCTTGCTGGTGAACCCCTCAATAATTCATAATCAGAACCTAGGACATCCCTATTACAAGGTCTATTTCTCCTTTGTATTGAGATCTCTAGGGTTATCCTTGAATGAGATGTGAAAAGGATTGTGTTCCTATGCTCTAAACATAGTGATAACACCCCCCCTTTTTCATATCATTTAGAAGCAAGTGTGAAAAATACAATATGTGATTCCATCCCAAACTCTGCAAGTAAGCATCCAAGGAGAGCTTGTTTCTCTCCTTGCATATAATGAGGATCATATCCTAGAATGTCAGGGGCATTAATGTTGCTGGAAAAAGTGCTTGAATCAAGCATCAAGTTGATGGTTGTGGAGTGAATATTATGCTATTGCAGGAAACAAAAATATTAGTGGAAACATATGAAGCCATAATACAAAAATGGCTAATGCGGAAGCCAACTCATTCACCTTCTCAAGGGTCATTTGGGGGTTTGGTAATAGTTTGGAACCCAAAGATAGAAAAAAATTTGTCAATAAAAAATGATAGCAACTAGCAATTTTTGGAGGTAACTAAATTTGATTTAAAATTCTAGTTGTTAAACATCTACGGGCCGACTTCAACTTCGAACAAAAAAGGTCTTCGAGATCAAATCACACAACTTTTAATTGAATTAAAGGTGATGAAAAAGTTATACTAGCAAGGGATTTTAATGCTACAATTTCATTGTAAGAGAAGAATGGGGGCATCAGTCCACCAGTTAAAGTAATGATAGATTTTAGTACATTCATCAATACTAATGCATTAAAAGATATTGTTCTAGAAAAGGCGAAATATACTTGGACAAATAGAATAAAAGGTTTTCTACAAATAGCAATGAGACTAGATAGGTTTTTAGTCACATGAAATTGGTTCAACTTGCACCATATCTTAGTGTCATAAATATTTCCTTATTCAGGGTTAACCAAATGCAATTTCTCTCAACATATCAAATGTCTCTCTTCCTAAATATAAATCGTTATTCAAATTTGAGAGCATGTGGTTTAGGCATCCACAATTCATGGAATTGCTTTATTATTGGTGGATTAATGCAGCATATGAGAAAGGTACAAAGATGTTTCAATTATGCAGAAAGCAAGTGTATGTGAAGTATAGAATTATAAAGTGGAATACAAAGGTTTTTAAGAATATCTTTCATCAAAAGGATCTAGTTTACAAAGAGTTGAAAGAAATCCATGACCACATTATTCAAAATGGCTTAGATGCTTGATTATATGATAAGAAAAAAAAATTATAGGAAGAATGGAAAGAACTATGCACAAGGGAAGAGATATACTGGAGGAAAAAGTCAAGGGAGCTATGGTTGAAAGAGGGAGATCATAATACCAAGTATTTTCATGCTTCTACCCAAATTAAAAGGGTTGCAAAAGCCATACAATCTATATAGGAGATCCCAATCGATAAATACAATAAGGAAGAGGATATAAGCAGAGAATGCATTAAATTTTACTTAGATCTCTTATCAGCACCTCAATGTAGAAGTGAACGAAATGATAAGGATGAAATGGAGTTGCTAGAAGCAATTTTTTCAGTCATTAGTTAAGAGGATAATGAATTCTTGATGAGGCCATTCTCTTTAAAGGAGGTGAAAAAGTGGTGTTCTCTTTGTCTTTAGATAAAACCCCTAGTCTAGATGGGTTCATGTGGCAACGAATAAAGTATCCCTTATACTTTTCCTTGCTTTCTTGGGCCCTCCTTTTGAATTAAGCTTAATATTACCTTGATTTAGTGTTGCAATGTGTTTTACAAATTCACATTAAGTCCTGGGCCCTTGTGAACTAATGAATTTAAATGGTACCTTGCTAAAGTGTTGTGAAGTGTTGTAACACATTTTCACACTTTTCTAAGGTTTTATAGAATAACTAAACCTAATAAACCTCTTTTAACCTTAATTCAGCCTTATTTAGAGTGTTGTAAAGTGTTGTAACACACTTTCACATTTTTCTAGGCTTGCCATTAATATTTGGTCTTTCTTATGCTTTAGTTGGGCCTATTTTACATCCACAAGCCTCATTTATTGCATTTTTTCAAGGATAATCCTGACATAAATCATTACTCAATCATAATTTACATGTTTTAGGCTTGAATGGCCCAAATTTAGTGATATGGGACTCATTTGCCACTTTGGATGAATGCGTCCCACCTAGATCTTTGGGTCTCGATCTTGGTTTCACACACTTCTAAGCATTTTTAAAATTGGTCCCAAAATTTAGGCTTGGTGGGACTTAGGACTCATTCGCTACCTTGGGTGAATGAATCTCATGTGGCTCAAAGTCAAAATCAATTCAAATATTTTGGTGGAATTTCTCTCCTAGATCTGATGTCGGCTTGTAGTATTGTTGTTAGAGTGAATGGTTTTACCATTCACATTTTTCTTAAGTTAACTTAGGGGTAGTTTTTTTCTTTTAATTTATTTAATCACCAAGTGGTTTTTTCCCTGAGCTAGGTAGTTGTGCACCCATCACATATTTTCATGCCTTTTTAAGGCACTTTGTACAATATGTAATTTATCTCAAATTTATTCACTCATATTTGGTGAAATAACCTTTGGCTTATCTCCATCTCATGAAAGTGATTTGTTGCAGATGGTGCTCCTAGGAGGTGGATGACACCAACATGATATCAGAGCCAACCATTCTGCAATCCTTCCTTGAGATTTTTCATCAAGTGTTTGAGATCATTTATTTTCTTAGCATTTGAAAATTTCCAAATTTCCAAATTGCCTTATTTTCAATTATTTCATTTTCCTGTTGCTAGTGAATATCCTAGAGCGATTGAGGAATCATTTTCAATTTTCTTGGGAGGAACGATTGCTTGAGAGGTGTTTCTGGTATGATTTTTGAAAGCGTATCTTCATATTGTGGGGCTGCGATTTCTAGGAGGGTCGATTTTTGTCCTCTTTCTAGGCACTAAAAACCATCTGCAAGCCATTTTTTCTACACTCAAGAAAATTACCTATTGGAAGGCATGATTTTTTTGGCTAGGATTTTGAAGGCAAGCCGCAATTCATTTTGTGAGGCTTTTTTGGCATTGGAGGCTAGTTTTTTCTTCACAAACATCTTACTCGATTGTCCCATTCTTGGAGTTGGATGTTCTAGAATGGACTTAGAAACAGTTCTCAAGCCGCCCCCTGAAAAGGAGTGCACCAAGCCACAACATAGGATTGGATCCTTCTCTCTTTTTGGAGGATGCATAGGTTCTCCCAAAGGCATCGAATCTACAAGAGAGGCCTTAATTTTTTCTTGGCATGATTTGATCCTTGGAGGCTCAAGTTTGGTCATATTTGAAGGAGTGATTCTTATTTTGTAGACTTATGTGTATTTTGGAGGACGATTTCTCACTTTGCAAAGGTAACTTTTGATTGGAGGGTGATTTCTTGATTACTTGTTGTGTTTTCATTTATCCCCTTGCCATTTTTTTTCCTATGAGAACCTCGTATCTTGCATTAGCAGAGGTTTTTTGGAAGAAGCCTTTCTTATCTCTTGTTTGGCATTTGAAGACCTCGAACATGCTTGGGGAATCATCATTGAATTAGAGTTTTAAAATCTGTTGAAGGCATTTCACAGATGCCAAGTGATAAATTTTGGCAGTTCACGATTTTTCCAAAGGAGGGCACGGGTTTCTCAAACCTATGGGCATGATCCCTATTTAGAGGTTGCAAACTTCCTTCATAGTTTATTAGTTGGGAGGGCCTTTTTTTTCTGCAAAGGTGAGGGTGATCTTTCACAAGAGGCTTCAATCTATGAAAGGTGTGTGTTGTTGTCACACCAAATTCTCACCCTAAACCCACAACATAGGTGCCATCAAAGGCATGAATCTATGCCTTGGCAGGTTCGATTCAACCCATTACTAATTGCTCAACCTTTTATTGAGAGGCATGATTTTTTGTTGCTTCAATTTGCAGGAGACATCATTTTTTGGTAGTCACAAAGGACACCAATTTCCAGTGGATATTGATTACCATCGTAATATGTATGAATTGCATCATTGAGTGAATCCAAAAGAAGTTTGCATTAGGGTTTCCTTTTTTCTCATTGGGTAAAAAAAATCCCTAGTTTTTTAACTTGGTTGGAACAATTATCCCACATTGGCAATGTGGGGTATGTCTATGCTATTTAAATAGCTTTGCACCCCTTTTGTATGTTGTGATTAAGTCTCACAAATTTTTTCTTGTGTGTGGTGATTGGTGTTGCTATGCTCTTTGGAGTTGCTTGGTGAGTCGATTTGAGATCTAGCTTGGTGATTTGGCACAAGAACCCAGTAAGGTGTTTAATTTTTTGCTCAATTTTTTCAGATTCTCAACCCTTTTTTTGCATTATTGCTTCCTGAAGTATTTTGAGAAGGCTCCATTTGTAGTATTTGGGAGTTTCTAATTGTTGTTCAAGGTTAATGTCTTTGTATTCTTGGAGATTGTCCATAGTTGATTATGGGGTTTTCATTTCATCCTACTGTGATTATGTTGAAAAGAGGAAACTATAAAAAATGGAGAGATGGTATCATAAAACATCTCAGATGGCTTCATTTGTTGACACATTTATATAATCTTGTTCCCCTTCCTAGTACTAATAGTAAGAAATTTGCATGGAATTGCAAAAGGGATCATGTCCTAGGAGTTATTGCAATGCATATTGATGATGCCACTTTGAATGCTATTGATCATTTTGAGTGTCCTCATGTTCTTTGGACTAAAATTTGGAAAATACATGGAGATATTGATCCTGAGCTATTCTGACATGATCTTGTTTCTGATTTTCTTGTGCCTCTTCATTTTTTAGAAAGGATACCCTATGGTCATGCTACTATGGAGGAGCTTGAAGTTTTGGAATACTTTGAATCTTTAGAGTAGGATGACGAGGGTTCTTTAGATGTTCCTTCTTCTCCATCAAAGATCTAGTTGATGTACCTTCACCTTCAATGATTCATTATGCAGAGTCATTGATTGAGACTCCCATCATTCCTGAGCAGCAAGATTATCATTGTCTTCCTGATTAGAATTCCTATTTTTTGGGCATTGGTTCCTTGTTTGTGGAGTCCCACATTTCAGATTTGGAGGAAACATTTGAGGAGCTATCTCTCCTCTTTGATGATAGTTATTTCACAACTATTGTCAAACCATCTCTTTCTTTGGATATTGTTCAACATCAGTTTCTAGTGGTACCTTGTTTGTCACCTTCTGTTGTGATTGGGCATGTTCCTAATTGGTTCATGACATCATCTTCCAAGGACTTGGTGAAACATGAGCATATTCTAGAGACATCATCATATATATTCATGATTATTTCTTTTAGTTCCTATCCAGAATGGGAAGCATACCTACATTTATATTGGGTTAAATTTTTTTCTCCAAAAGGGTGACAAGTTGTTTGTCGACATTGGATCATGTGTTGTCTTTAGGAACTTACCATTTTTGTAGGTGATTATACAATATGGGGTGGTTATATAGTCTCTCTCTTTCCCTCTTATGGGAGGGACATTAATTAAATATACATGATGTATATAGTCCTTGGGGGGTGTGATTGATTCCTCCATCCATGCATAATTTTTATTTTATTTTCTCTCTTTTGGAGAGGGGTTTTATCATACATGGTTTTTCTCCTTTTCTCCAATTGTGAGAGATTCCTTTTTGTATTGTATTTGTGCATGGGTACCTAACATGGCCTCATTGTTGAGACCCATTTTTTGCATCTCAAGTTGCATTTTTAGTTTCTCTAAGTTGCAACATTGTCATTTGTTCATTCATCATTCTCCATTCATATTTCATTTCATTTCAAGGATTTATTTCTAATAAGGGGTTTGACCAAAGAAAACCCCTTCCCACTAACCCAACAACATTTTGCCCTCTCCTTTGTGTATGATTTATAGGTCTAGGTTGTAGATTCTCTGAGGAGCAAGATTGGAGAAAAGTTATCAAATCTTTCAAAGTTGTCAAAGTTGTCAAAGTTGTCATCAAGCCTTGGAGAACATTGGAGAACACCTATAGGTTGCAAATCAGGGTTTCAAATCCGAAAATCAATCTGGAAGGACATAGCAGACAAAGAAGAGTAGGATTAGAATTTGAAGCTTTAGAAAAGCCTAACTAAATATATTTTCCACTTCTGGCGAATGAGTCCTTGTTTCAGTCAAATTTTAGATTCTTGTAGATTTAGATACCCTTTTGGTAGATTCATGTTCCCACACAATTTTCCAAATTTTGGACTGATTCACCCAAATTGGTGAATGAGACCCACTCATCTTTAAAGGTAGATTTTCTAGTGTTTTAGACCTCCATCTCATCATTTCTATATTCCTAGGTGCACGCCTTCTAACTTGCATCTTTTTTTTCTTTACTTGCATTTCTAGGTAATTTAAATCCAGTTTGCATCATATTAGGGTTTTGGATTTCATCTTGCATTTCATTGTTTTTTTCAAGTCTAAAATTGGTGGTGAACCCCTTATTTGTCTACATTTAGCTTCTAGGGAAACCCTATGGCAAGATCTCTTTCTCTTTTGCATTGAGATCTCTAGGGTTATCCTCGAGTGGAATATCTTGAAAGTGGGTGTGTTTTATGTTCTAAACCACACAATAGCACTTAATAACCCCAATTTTAAGATGTTCTAGTTCACTACTATTTTTTTCCAAAAAAGTTGGGTTATTTTGTGTTTTGATTTACTTTGGGCACTTGAGGAATCAAGAAGGATAGGTTCAATGCTTAAACAATTCAATGTAACAAATATTGCAATCCTGCCTAAAGTAAAAGAACCTAAGTCCTTTTCAGAATATAGGTCAATATCTTTGTGTAACACAATAAACAAAATATTCACTAAGGAAATTTACTTAAGGTTGTAACCTATTATCCCAAATTATTTCTTAGGAGCAAGGGGTTTTTTTCAGGAAGAGAAAATTTTGAACGGGTGCTTGTAGTTCAAAAGACTTTACACTCAATCTCTACTTCTAATTTTATTTCAATCAAATTGTCAAGTTGGACACGATGAAGGCATATGAAAATTTGGATTATAATTTCTTGGCTAAAGTGCTTGTAAAATTTGGTTTTTGTGCAAGATAGCATAGGTGGATAATATTGTTTAGCTTGTCAGGGGAAAAGTTTGCATTCATCCTCAATGGTTCTCCTATAGGATTCTTTAGTGCAACATAGGGAATTAGAAAAGGGGACCCTTATTGCCCTTTTTGTTCATCATCATGGAAGAGGCCTTAAGCAGATTTATCACCAGTAAACATAATCAGGGGCTTTGACATGGCATCAAAATTGTAAATACATATTATATAATCACACATTCTCTTTTTGCAGATGATATTATTTTATTTGGAAAGACCACTATTGCAGAAGTAAAATAGTTCAAAGAAATTTTAGATAAGTATTCCTCGGCATATCATCAGAAAATTAATGTCGCTAAGTCAAAGATTTATGTTCTCAACATAAAGGATTCCATAGGGAGTAAAATAGTGAGGCTGCTAGGTTTTCAACAATTTGTCTCACCATGCACTTACTTAGGGATCATATTCTTTATGGGGTCAAATAAGGCATATGCTGGGAATTGTTGGAGATTGGTGATATGTGGTTGTCATTGATGTCAACACTATTATCATTAATGTCTTTAAGACTGTATATGTCAAGGATATTGAGAAAATTGTAATAAAATATGTTGCAGGTTCTCTGTGAAGTAGTGAAGATCAGTATGATGGAAAGTTCAATATATTGATGATCAAAAGTTGTGGATTAAATGGTTTGTTGTCAGGTGTATCTAGTTTATCCACTAAATTTTTTTAGAGGTTTGCATAAATATTTGATCGAGTTATGAGTATCTGTGTTCTAACAGTTATTTTTTTACTATAGCTAGTGTTTCTAAAAGAAGATAATATCATTATAGTAATCTAAGTGGATTCAAATTATTATATGGTGATTCATGATGCTTGTGGATGTTTCTAGATCATGCTCTATCTATTTTTTGGTTCACATTGATCGGTGTGCTCGTAATTGAATATTTTCTCTTGCGTAGTCATTTTTTTCATGTTCATGACCGACAGGGTGATTGTAGCGTGTTGTGGATCTTTGAGGAATAATATTTGAAAGTGTTTCACATTTGAGAATGTCATTTTGGGTCCCAAATATGTTGTGAATGACTTTGGTTGATTTGCATTGATAATTATTTATGTTTTGGGCCAATAATTTATTTTCACTTTATATTTTATTGAAGATGCCATGTAGATGATGTTATTCTTGGTTGTGGATATATATGAGCGATTGTTTATCTCATTTGAGACATGAATGAGGTGAAGTGTGTGAAGTGTGAGTGCTATGTGCGAATAAATTTCAGATCATTCTAAGGAAAAAGTTAACTGTGAAGAAGAGTGAGTAGATTTTATGTGCTTAACCAGATCTATAATCAGGCATTTAGCAGATGTTATTTTCTCAGTTCAAAATATTTAGATAGATTTAATCTAAATGTAACTATAAGATAGTGGGTCTTCCTTTGGGCAGTAAGCCTTTTTGTACTTGAGCAGTGAGCTCTAGGTAGTGTGCCTGAATGCAAGTGCATTCCCCATTCTCTATACTTTTAACAGAGTATAAACTTGTGGATTAACCTCCACCGTGTTTTTTCCCCTAACAAGGTTTCCCTGCAAAAATCTTGGTGTTATGTGTGTTTCTGATGTGTTGATGGTTTAATGCTTTAATGTTTAATTATCAGATCTAAGAATAAGTTTATTAAGTGTAATTTTTGTGACAACTGATTCACCTCCCATCTCAGTTGTCTACCATTATGTTGCCAACAATTGGTATTAGAGTAGGTTCCTTCGAAGAATTTTAATAGCTTGAGGTGATCCGAGATGATGACATACAATAAGGATAGTCTAAGATTTGATGGAATAAATTATTCTTTGTGGAAGACTCAAATGGAGTGTCATCTGAGATGCATTAGTGAATCTTACTAGAACATTACAAAGAGTAGGTATATCATCCCACCGAATGGTCCTTCTACTTCTGCTAAGATTAAAGATGTTGAGTAGAATATCAGGGCTAACGAAGCATTTTTGAGTGCTTTGACTGATTCCAAGATGACAAATGTAATGGATTTGAAGATTGCTTATGAGATTTGGAAAAGGTTGGAAACTTTGTATGAAGGCGATGCTCATGTGAAAATTTCTAAGCTACAAAGTTTGAAAGGGAAATATGAAACATTGAAAATGGGTGAAGATGAGAACATTACTATTTTCATGCAAAGAGTAAATGAACTTTTGTGTAACATCAGATGTGTTAGTGGAATATTGGAAGAACCAAAGATTGTTGCTAAAGTGCTCAGATCCTTGCCTTTCGCAACATAGAACTATTTCTATTGAGGAGATCTAAACTGTGACAAATGTAACTAGATACATGTTGGTTGGTAAGCTTGTACCTCTTTTGAGTTGAGTGAGTTTGGTGACGCTCTTCCTAAAACAAAATCCACATTCAAAGCTACTACATCTGGGAAAGATAAGCAAAGATATGATCTGGGAGAAATTTCTTCTAGAAAGGTGTTCAAGTATGAGTAAGAAATGAGAGAGATTGAAGAAGAAGAGAGAAAGCTAGATGAGCTTGAACCACTTCTTGTCAAAAGAGTAGCCAGAGGAGAAGGTAAGTATAAAGGGAAATTGCCTCTTAAATGTTTAACTTGCAATAAGATAGGTCATTTTGCCTCAAGGTGTCTAGAAAGAGTTCCTAAGTTGAGATCTAACAAGCCTAGATTCCAAAGAAAAATTTATTATGTTGTTGATGAAGGTGTGAAAGATGATGAATCTAATAAAGGGAATGTAAGTGAAGATGAGTTTATGTTTATCAATATGAAGGAAAGTAATCATGTACCTATTGATTCTACTAGTTGCATGAATGTTGAGAAAGCTCTAGTAGCCAGAATTGAAGAAAAAGATGAATGGGTGATCGATAGTGGATGCTCTCATCACATAACAGGTGATAAAAGTAAATTTGTGAGCTTGAAAAAGTATGATGGTGGTGTCATAAGCTTTGGTGATGACAAATCTGGTGTAATCCATGGCACCGGATCCATTTCTTTTGATGGTAAGAATAATACTAACGATGTCCTATATGTTGATGGTTTGAAGCATAATCTCTTAAGTGCTAGAAAAATGGTTGAAAAAGGATATAATCTTCAATTCAAGGATGGAAAGTTTCAAATATTGGGGAATTTTGGAAATATGATTGCACCAAGTACAAAAACAAAATTTAATATTTTTCACCTGAGTACTACTAGTAAAAGTTGTCTGATTGCTCAAGTTGATGAAAGTTGGTTGTTGCATAGAAGATTATGTCATGAAAACTTTGACAATATTATCAAGATAAGTTCTACCTATGCTATGAGAGATATTCCTAAGTTGGTAAATCCTACTAATACCATTTGCAAGGAATGTTAGTTGGGGAAGAAAACTAGAGTTTCATTTCAGAGCAAACAACATTGTTCAAATAGAGTATTGGGGCTTGTGCACACTGACTTGTGTGGTCCTGCTAGAATCAGAAGTTTACAAGGAGACAGTTATTTCATTTTACTCATTGATGATTATTCTAGATTGATGTGGGTTACCTTCTTAAGAGAAAATTTTGAAGCTCTAGAGAAATTCAAAATTTTCAAGACTATGGTTGAGATAGAGACAAGTCTGAAGATTAAGTGTCTGAGATTAGATAAAGGTGGTGAATTCACTTTCGATGAGTTTAATTATTTTTGTGAAGAACATGGGATAAAGAGACAATTATCTGCCCCATGAACCCCTCAACAAAATGGAGTTGTGGAAATGAAGAACAAGACAGTTGTAGATGCTACTAGGACTATGATGCTGGAAGGAAATGTTCCTCATATCTACTGGAGAGAAGTTGTGAGTACTACCATTTAAACTCTCAATTAGGTATATGCCAAAGGTGATATCAGTAAGACCCCTTATGAGCTATGGTTTGGTCATAAGCCTACTATTAGATACTTCAAAATCTTTAGAAGCAAATGTTATATCAAAAGAGATGAAGATATAGGAAAGTTTTATGCCAAAAGTGATGAAGGAATATTTCTTGGTTATTCTACTAAAAGTAAAGCCTATCGGTGATTCAATAAGAGATTAAGGAAAGTAGTTGAAATTGATAATGTAAAGGTTGATGAAGACATATTTAGACCATCCAGAACCTATGGATATGATTCAAATGATCAAAATGCTAGTACTGATCAAACTCAAAATCAAGTGCAGATCAATTCGGTGAATCAGGAAAGCCAAGAGGAAGGAAGTAGTAAAAGTGCAGAAGAGAGATCACAAGAGCCTGAAGTTCAAGAACATTCTAAGACTCCAAGGTACATGTAATACTAAATCATTCAGAAGATTGGATTATAGGTGATAAGAACAAAGGTGTTCAAGCTAGGAGAAGAATTGTAGAAGAATATTGTTTGATATCAAAGACTGAGCCAAGTAATGTAAATGAAGAATGCAAATATGAACATTGGATGGAAGCAATGAAAGAAGAGGTACTACAAATTCAGAAGAATGAAAAATAGAATCTTGTTCCTAGACCTAAGGACAAAAATGTAATTGGAACTAAATGGGTCTTTCAAAATAAACTAAATGAGCAAGGTGAAGTTATCAGAAACAAAGCAAAACTGGTATGTAAAAGATATTCTCAAATGGAAGGAATTGAATTTGAAGAAAAACTTTCCCCTATTGCTAGGACTGAAGAAGTGAGACTATTTCTTGCCTATGTTGCTTACAAAAACTTCAAGGATTATTAGATGGATGTCAAGTCAACATTTCTAAATGGTGAACTGAATGAAGAGTATATATTGAGCAACCTGATGGATTTCAATTGACTAATTAGGGATACATGGTTTGCCAACTGAAGAAAGCATTGTATGGACCTAAGCAATCCCCAAGAGCATGGAATGCCAGATTGGACAAGTATTTGCTGAAGATTGGATTTAGTAAAGGTACTGCTAATTGTATCTTGTATTTCAAGATTGATGATGATAAAGATTTGATTGTTGAAGTATTTGTTTATGATATCATTTTTGGAGGAGATGATAGTTTGTGCATGAAGTTTGTTGATGAGATGCAGAGTGAGTTTGAAATTTTTATGGTTGGAGAAATTATTTCTTTTTGGGAATGCAAATTACTCAGTTAGATAAAGCTATTTTAATATCTCAGTCCAAGTATGTGAAAGAATTTCTAAAGAAATTTGGTATGGAGGATTCAAAGACAGCTGGTACACCTATGGTGACCAAATGTAATTTAACAACAGATGATGATTCTCTTAAGGAAAATTAGACTCGATACAGATCCATGATTGGTGGATTACTTTATCAGACTCAAAATAGACCTAATATCATGAATGTCATATGCATTGTTGCTAGATTTCAAGTTGATCCTAAGGAATCTCATGTGACTGCTGTAGAGAGGATTTTTAGGTACTTGAAGGGGATAGTTTATTTTGGCCTATGGTATCCTACATATGATGAGCTTACTTTGAGTGCTTTTACTGATGTTGAATGGGCAGGAGATGTGAATGACATAAAGAGTAGTAGTGGTGGTACACTTTTCTTGGGAAAGAAACTTATTTCATGGTTAAGTAAAAAGAAGAATGTCATTTCTTTATCCATTGCAGAGGCATAATACATTGCTGCTACTAAGAATTATACTCAATTATTGTGGATGAAATAGATGTTGAAAGATATCAGAGTTATGTATTACGAACCTATTGCCATAGTTTGTGATAATTCAAGTGCTATAAAAATTTCTAAGAATCTAGTGCTACATTTAAAAACCAAGCATATATCTATCAAGTTTCACTTTTTGAGAGACAAGGTGAATGAAAAGGAATTCAAAATGAAGTATGTGCCTACTAAGGAACAAATTGTAAAAATATTTACTAATAATTTTCCTAAGGATACTTATGAGTATATAAAAGGGAAGTGAGGGGTGATTATCCCTCCTAATCAGAACTAAGATGTAAGTCATTGCATCAGTCTGTGCATTTCATAGTTATATCATGTGATTCAGATTGATGTTGTGGTGGTTGCTACTTAGGGGGAGTAGTCAAATGTTTAGATATGTGGCTCGGAGCTTGTGTATACCTTTGTCATCTATGTCAAAGGGGAGAAGATTCATGTGAAAAAATATGAATTATTCGAGGAGCAGAGTCAAAATCTAAGGGGGAGAAACTACTAAGAGAAAGTTGTGTTGATGGTGCTTTCAACATCATGTGTTGTCATCAATGCCAAAGGGGGAGATTGTTGGGAATTATTGGAGATTGTTGATATGTGGTTATCATTGATGTCAACACTATTAGAATTAATGTCTTTAAGATTGTATATGTCAAGGATATTGAGAAAATTGTAATAAAATATGTTGCAGGTTGTCTGTGAAGTAGTGAAGATCAATATGATGGAAAGTTCAATATATTAATGATCAAAAGTTGTGGAGTAAAGGGTTTTTTGTCAGGTGTATCTAGTTTATCCATCAAAATTTTCAGAGGTTCACATAAAGATTTGATCAAGTTATGAGTATGTGTTTTGATAGTTATTTTGTTACTGTAGCTAGTATTTTTGGAAGAAGATAATATGATTCTAGTAATCTGAGTTGATGAAAATTATTCTATGGTGATTTATGATTCTTGTAGATGTTTCTATATCATGCTCTATCTATGTTGTTGGTTCATATTGATTGGTGTGATCACGATTGAATATTTTATCTTGTGTGTTCATGTTTTTCATGTATAACTGACAGGGTGATTGTAGCGTGTTGTGGATCTTTGAGGAATAATCTTTGAAATTGTTTCATGTTCAAGAATGTTATTTTGGATCCCTACTATGTTGTGGATGAATTTTGTTGGTTGGCATTGATAATTATTTATGTTTTGGGCCGATAGGTTGTATTCACTTTATATTTTATTGAAGCTAACATGTAGATGATGTTATTCTTGGTCATGGATATATATAAGTGATTGTTTATCTAATTTGAGACATGTATTAGGTGAAGTGTGCAAAGTTTGAATTCTATGTGTGAATAAAGTTCATATCATTTGAAGGTAGAAGTTAAGTGTGAAGAAGAGTGAGCAAAGTTTATGTGCTTAACCGAAACTATAATCAAGCATTTAGCAGATGTTATTTTCTTAGTTCAAAATCTTCAGATGGATTTAATCTGAATGTAATTGTAAGATGTGTCTTCCTTTGGGCAATAAGCCTTTTTGTACTTGATCAGTGAGCTCTAGGCAGTGTGCCTGAATTCAAGTGCATTCCCAATTCTCTATACTTTAAAAGAGTATAAACTTATGGATTAACCTCCACCATGGTTTTTCCCCTAATAGGGTTTCCATGAAAAAATATTGGTGTTATGTGTGTTTTTGATGTGTTGATGGTTCAATGCTTTCATGTTTAATTATCAGATCCAAGAATAAGTTTACTAAGTGTAAATTTTGTGCCAACTAATTCACCCCCTCTCAGTTGTCTTCCACTGTGTTGCCAACAACATACTATTGGGTTAAATTAATAGAAAGGTTAAAATCAAGGATCTTAATGTGGATGTCTAGGTGGTTATCGTTGTTAGGAATAATTATTATAGTAAAATCAGTCTTGTCAACAATTCCTAGCTATTTCTTAGCAGTCCTCAAAGCACCACATTCAGTGATAGCAGAAATTGAGAAAATCATCAAGTGTTTTATTTGGAAAGGAAACATGGATAATAAAAAAGTGCCTCTAATCTCTTTAGAAGGCATTGCATGGGAGAAATTTCATAGTGATGCAGGGATTCATAACATATCAAAGAGAAATAAAGCATTTGGGGCTAGTTTTTTTTGGAAAATGTATACAAAACCAGAGGCCAGATGGTGCAAGATAATGCAAGCGGAGTACTTAGATAGTATGAGTCCATCGAGAATCTTGAAAATTTCTAATCCATGTAAGGCTTCTGCTATGTGGAATTTTTTGATTTCTTGTAGAAAAATAATCAATACATACATTACATGGGAAGTTAATAATGGAGAAAGTGTGAAATTTTGGAGTGATTCTTAGAATGGAAATCATCCTTTGTAGAATAATCCTAACCTGCTAGATGCAATGATAATTTTAAAGGAGGCTTGGGGGGATATTTTGTTAGATTGTGTGCAATCAATAGTATTTACAACAAGGAAACTGATCAGGAAAAGTTTTCTCACAAACCTCATTATCTCTGGAGTAGAGCACTTTGGTACAACACTTTTTAAATGATAGAGTGGTATACCTTTCATCCAAACCATATAGGCTTGTATGGGCTGCATCAAAAGAAGGTTCTTACACAATCAAACAAGGATATAGATCTTTAAGTCAAAGAAGATGTCAATTGGATCCCTAAAGGGCCTATTTTTTGCTAGAACAACAAAATTTTACCTAAGGCAGAGAGTTTTGTTTGGTTAGTGTTAAGGAAGAGAATACTAACAAGTGATCGGCTAAAAAAATTGAAAAATAGTAGATCCATTTAAGTGTCCATTATGTGAAGAGGTGTTAGAAAACATAGATCACCTGCTCATCCAATGTAGTTTTGCACAACAGTGTTGGGATTTCGTTATGAACAAGTTAAACCTATTCACTCCACTACTAAATTTAATAAGGGATTTGTTTCAAAATTGTTCCATCCTTTATAAATCATTATTTTTTCTTGTATATGCAAAGTAGTTCCTACATTAGTCATATGGAACATCTGGAGGGAGCATTATATGCATATTTTTAGAAAAATTGCTTCTTCAATTGAATCCATAAATACAAAAATTGAAAAGGTGATATCTGAAGTTGTAAATTCAGGTGTTCAAAAGCATAAAAGCATCAGTTCTATGTTCACGAGTTGGGATGATTTAATATTGAATAGTTGGAAGAGACTAGTGTTGCCTTTCGATGGTAGTCTACACAAGGATGTTTTGAAAAAGGTGGATAGAAAAAAGATCAGATGGAAGGCCCCACAAGAAGAATTTCTAAAACTCAATTTTTATGGCGCCTTAAGAGGCAATGTAGGGAAATCATTGGTAGGTATATGCATAAGAGATTCAAATGCAAAGGTAATAGAAGCCAATTCTTTTTTCCTTACAAAAGGAACTAATAATCTTGTAGAAGAAAAAACATTTTTGCTAGTATTGGAGTTAGCTTTGAAGTTTGGAATTACAAACATACTCTTTAAAGGAGATTCCTCAGTAATTGTTAATTCTTGCAAAGAAAGAAAAATTCATAGTTAGAATCTAGGATACATTCTATATAAATTTTAGAATTTTCTAGATAAATTTCAAAACTTCCAAATCACACACTTACCATGAAGGCAATATGTTAGTGGACTATCTAGCAAGTTGTAATTTTCAAGAAATATATCTAGTACATGACATTAATCAAATTAAAAAATATTCTCAGGTAGCAAAAATTGCTTGACAGAAGCTTTTGAATTACAATAGCCTTAAGTTTACAAAGGGTGTAAGGTGTCTATTTAGACTATATGTCTAAAGACGACACATAATAGGTTTTAAATGTGGAAAAAGACAAGAAAATTAGATAGAAGGAAAATTAGAAAGCATAAAGCTAAATATCTATGAGCACGGGAGGAGTGTCATCAAATTTTTGATACAAAGAAAATTTGAAACTCGTTGCTAGTCATAATTTATAATCTAACCTTTGTTTGTGTGAATGAAGAATTTTGTACTAATTACACTTAAACATCATTAGCCAACATGTTTATTAAAATGAGATGACAATCACATTTTTCATATGAAGGTAATGCAATATGAAATGATAGGGGTGTCTAGATTCTTCCATATGAGAAAGATTTGAAGCGTGTCTCCCTTCCCAAGTTTATCATTTCCAAGACTAGTTTGGGAAATTTGAATTAAGGATAATCTCCTTTAAATTGGTAATTGTTGAGGGGAAAATGTATTTAGTAAGGGTTTAAGTGGAAGTGAAATTTCTAGCTACTGCATTTCTGGTGTGAAGGCACTCATCGTCATTGGCTACTATGGTTTGGTGTTTGATGGACCTTCAAAATTTTGACATCTTTTGATGGGTTCCTTGACATTTTTCATAATATTTCACCTTGATGTTCATGGTTTTCCCTAGGGTTTTTGGTTTTAATACCTTGGCTTCACATTTTTCAAATTTTATTGGGCCCCAATACCCTTGCATTATATTTCTTTGTTGATCCCCTCACCAGGTTGCCAATTGTTTTAGTAATGACTTGTGTCATTTGGCATGTTGTCATTATCGGCCCCTTTGCTTAAGCCCACCAATTGTCAGGTTTTTTCTCAAACTTTAATATATTTCATGGGTCGACATGAAATATTTCATCTTTCAAAGACTTATGTCCTAAGTCTTTATTCTTTTTGAAGGGTCATTTCCCATTACCTAGCTCATGGCCCCTTTCCTTTTAAAACAAGAAGAATGTGCATGTGCAGAAAATCCAAGCCGTCAGATCTAATTTTGGCCCTTGACTGCACGTCATGCAATACTTAAAAAATGTATTTTGGCGGGGCTGCACAATATGCACGATTGCACCATGCGTCCCCTAGCTCATGTGGGACCCAATCTCCACTATCGACAAGGTCTTAGCTAGAGGTAAATCAATGGCTCCACACGTACTGTCCAATTGAATTTGAGTTGGAGAGCGTGTGATGTGCAAGTTATTAAATAATGACACCTAGCAGCATGCACGGTTTGCGTGATGGCACCACATGGATTTAGCTAGTGGCATATGAAATATGAATGGGGATCACAGGTGATGAATGTGTTGTCTGACTTAGAATGACACCATTGGTCGATGGACTAGCCATGCAACAACATGGAATTTTCAAATATCTTTGACTCGATTTGAGTCATCCAAAGTGCCATCTCATTGATTGATCTATGGATCATATTCAAAATGTAGAATTTACCATGTGATGGTCATTTGGATGCTACAAATAGCGAGCATTAATGGTGTATGATCTTCAAAGGATATCAAATTGATCTCCATGCATGTGAAGAACTACTTCTTGGTAATAATGATGAATGGTATGCCAATTTCCATGTACCTGGGAATTGACAGTGATGAAACAGATGCCAATGAATAATCAGTCGTTCGCTCATGCTCTTTGGGATCATTGATGGTCGAAATCATCAATTAGCTCATAAATATTGATGATGACTCATCTTTTCCATCATAGCAATTAGGAATCTGAATTTTCTGTGGTTAGAAATTGCTCTTGTGAGGTTTTTGTTTATCAATGCAAGATGAGTTGGTCGAGCACATCTCCATCAATTGTATGTAGGTCAGCTAGAGGCAATGTTTGAAAATTTGGTGATGACATGCCATCACATGAAAAAGATAGTTTTCAAGGCTCTCTCGGCTCAAAGATGAAACAAACAAAGCCCGTCCCAAGAGTTATTAGGTGTAGCTCTTAGCTGAAAATTTTGGCTGCAATTACAAAAGAGTTGGTGCATGGCCAAGAGGAAGAGTCTACGAGGTCTGAATGAAAGTCGAGGGCTAGAGTAACATATGGTAGAGGCTCTTTGGGCAGGAAAAATTCACCCATTGACCTCTCTGATAGCTCTAGTGATAGCGACACAAAGACTGACTTCGACTACAAAAAATTCTTGGTGGCACTGACTGAGATGGCGGGTGTGAATGAAGAGGTGCTTGTTGGGGATACAAATTTAGTTTGTCATCATAGATCAACATCTAAGACAACAGTGCCTTAGTGATTTCAATTCAAAATCACTCCAAAGACACACACAATTGTACCATAAAGCGGAAGCAGGCATAGTTGATCCCCCATTGATCCTCTGAGAGAAGTAAATGAAAAAAAATAATAGATTCAACACAAGCACAGATTCAATAATAAAAAATCAGACAACCATGAAAGAAAAAAAGTATGAACACACAAATATATGTGGGGAAAACCCTTTCAGGTAAAAAACCCCACACTCCAAAATATCGAGCCATTGTATTATTCAACAACAAAAAATAGTTATAATACAATCTTAGGTTCATAGCCTGTACATGAGTCACATCTTGTTCAACTGGAGAATACAAGTAGTAGCAACAATCAAAACCTTCATGTAGTTCCAATGAAATCCATATGTCATTACTACATAGATTCCCTTTAGCTCCTCATAACATACTGTCACAACCAGCCTCTTGGCTAGCACAACCATTCAGTCTCACAGCAGGTTCACATCGTTCAGATCCAAGAGATAGAGTGTTTGCAGTTGCAATGCCTTAGCATACTACTCGAACACACTTCACGCCACTCTCTGTCAATGGCTCACCCTCTCCCTTATCACCTTTTGGTTTTAAACATAATATATATCTCTGACGGATCCATACATCGCATTCAATTACCCAACCAATCACTGACCCTCAGGTTCATGCATCGAACAACCAAGCACACATCCGATCTGCACAGATTGCATCGAGCCACCCAAGCAATAAATCCATCACCTTAATTGGGTTCTATTTCCACGGCCTGCAATAACTATCTTTACCTCTTTGGTCTTCGGTCAAATAGATGCTACCGTCAACTGAGCTTTGAGATCATTCGAGCACTTATCGCGTTACCGCCGAGCTCAATGTTACTTGTCATGGTATGGCGGTGAGCCCACCCGAGCTCACCCTGCCTTCTACCACGCTACCACTGCCTTAGCCGATCCACCTCACGGTATGGTGGTGAGCTCATCCGAGCTCATCGACAACTTCACCAAGCCCTGTCACACCTTCCCACTGCACTACCACAGCCTTGTTGGACCCACCTCGCGGTATGGCGATAACTACCTGCACTGACCGCCATCTTCACCGTGCTACCGCTGACCTTCCAAAGCCATCCTACAGTGTGGCGGTAATCGCTTGGTAGACCGTCAGTGGTCATACTATGCTACCATGGAGACCGGTAGGTCTCACCATGGTAGAGCAGTAACCACTCTGGCAGACCGCCAGAGGTCTCACCGTAGCCACCGCGGTGAGCATTCTCACTGCCCGTGGTATGGTGATTACCGCTAGGCCACACCATAGGTGGCTTACTGCAGCCACCGCGGTCACTCCAAGCACTGCATGCGGTAAGGTGATAACTGTTACATCTGCCGCCCTCCAACCATCAATGGCCTTACCATGCCCACCATGGCTTAGAAAACAAGCCACACGGTAGGGCGGTAACCGCCACTCTGAACTGCCACAACCTTCGTTGTGCCACCGCAAGGTAAGATGAAGACCGTTGTGATAAGGTGGTAACACCGCCCAACCGCTGAACAGGGTGGCCCGTGGTATGGCGATAAATGCCATAAACATGAAGAAAATGCTAAGGCCGAAGGAGAAACAAGTCAAAAAGCTAAGGCAGAAAACCCAACAATCTCCCAATTGACACAAGCTTTCAGGCATCCTCCAAAACCCGAACAAGGACCAGCACAATGCCTTCATGCTCCAACCAAGACCCCTACAATGACATTCAAAAAATGTCCACCATCTCAGGCTACAGCTCCAAACATCCAACATAGGAAAAGGAACAAGCCAAGGCGTATATGCACCAGTCTCAGGAACGAAAGCAATTGATCCTTCAGGTGTAAAAAGCACTACAACAACAAACAACAAGGCACCAATTTGAGTACAGAAAGAGAACCATTCTCTAGAACAAGATAAACCAACCAGCTGGAACAACAACCATCAAGCTGACTTCCCTCATCCAACTGATCAAAAGCATGCGGTTGAACATAGCACCCAGAACTCGTGCTAATCAGTACAACCACCATACCTCAAAGGTATGATAACCAACAATAGACTTATGCCATCATAAAACCACCCATCTCAGTAGCAAACAAGCACCTTGTGTCAACCAGTCATAGACCAAACATGTCCAAGTACTCCCACTGCAAGGGCTTTGTCTAGATCAGTGCAAACAAAGAGCCATCACAAATGATCCAGGCATACCAAGTCCACCAGCCCCTGCATATAGAAGAAAGTAATTATGTAGTTCCAAGGAATATCCACTCTGGTCTGTACAACCTGCAACCTCCTACTGCAAGAGAATTTTCTCTCATCAATCATCCACTGTTCTTCCAAGGTTCCATATCTAACTGAAGAAGGAAAACCCCTCATGTCATCACCCAAGTGACAAAACATGACCATAGAAAATAGTGAACATCACGGCTCCACAAACATCTAAAGTTAAAAGAACAATCAGGAAGAACAAGACTAGATTAGAGAGAAACTACAAATCAAAACATGCCCTTCTACAAACCCTTCTAAATGCCAGTTGTGACAAGAGTGATCTTCTTCTCATCCCAAAGGGAAAACATTAACAAAACCCAACAACA